>KZ301984.1:0-264735 GCA_002554575.1 Amanita thiersii Skay4041
CTTTTTACCACAACACCTTTCTTATCTAGCTCTTTCATAAGATTTTACTTTATTCTATTTTATTTCCAAAAAATTTACTTCCTATTAATTATTCAGACTGGCGAGGTTATCCTAGATTACCTAAGCTATTTAGCGTAGTCAGTCTTTTATAAAGTTCAAAGTTCATGGTTCAATTCGTCCCTGCCCGTTTCTGTCCCTGCTGAGCCAATATTTTCCCACACATCCCTTGACCTGCGTGACGGTCACGCATATCCAGTGACTATCCAGTGTCACTTCATTGTCACGCAAATTGTGACCACCGCATACACCTACAGTACATCTCACCGCTTGCAATGGAATCTGCACAGCTCTACCATGTCAAGCAGCAATTTATCCTCGGTATACAATTTTTCTTATTCATTAATTAGCCTAAAATATAACTTTTTTTCGCCTTAGGTGCATATAAAACACTCATCGACATGGAATTGCCTGATAAATCATCATCAGATCATATCCCAATGTTATTGTACAAAGCTCGTGCTTCGATAGCGTTAAATGACCCTCAAGGTGCCCTGGACCTTTTACCTGATGACGTCGACAATGTCTCCGTAAGGGCTGTAGCCGCTCTGGCCAAATACGTGGCCGCTACAGAAACTACAGAGGGAGATGCTGCGTTAGAAGAATTGAGAGATCTTGCCGTTGAAATAGAAGGCGAAGACGTAGATGGTGATGAACGCGATAAGGCTCTTGTCCGAGTGTTGGCTGGAACTGCATTTGCAAGGGCTGGTGAAGTTGAGGAGGCCCTTGAGACCCTGGGAACCGAGACTGAGGACCTTGAGGCGTAAGGCTCCCCCTCCAACTGCTTTGTGAATAAGCCTCACCCTTTAAAACAAGTGTTGCGGTCATTGTGCAGGTATACTTGTCAATTAATCGCCCAGATCTCGCCAAAAAACAGTTTGACCGATCAAAAAAATGGGCCGAAGACGATTTACTCCTGCAGCTCATAGAATCAAGCATGGGTATTGTAACCGGGAAAGATGGTTACACCAATGCAAGCGCATTCTACACAGAGCAACTGGCTAATCCTTCATTAACATCACCTCATCTGTTGACTGCTCGAGGGATCATAAGAATCCTACGAAATGAGACTCAGGAGGCTAGATCGGATCTCGAAGAGGCTCTAGAGCGACAAAAAGAGGATTCGGAGGCCTTGGCGGCTCTTACCGTGGTAGCTGGTCTTGGAATCCACAAGAAACAGGAAGCTGAGGAATTGTGGAAGTTAGTCCAGATTTGGTTGTACCTAGAATCTACTCAACTAACCATCATCCGCCATGGAATTCCCTAGACGCCTGACCATAGAGCATCCAGATCATCCACTGGTGATTGACGTACAGAGAAAAAACGACGTATTTGATGAAGTTATGTCAAAGTACATTGTCCCTCCACTGGCTGTCGCTTAATGGCAGTGGATTTGATTGCACTTGAGAAATCTCTCTTTCATACATTGGTTTGGCTAGAAGGCTATAACGTAGGGCAGTCCGCTAGGCTCCTCAAAGCCAAAGGTTAATTTTTTTTGGGCACAGATGCACGTAAGGCGGAGATAGTCCGAATTAGATTGTATTGTTTGATAATTGGTAACTCGCTTATACCCAAACACCTGGAATGGAGTGTCACTTGCACAATCCATCAACAAGAACAGCGTCTAGTTCTCGAGCTAACCTTTAAAAGTAATTCTTACTGTCCAACATGTCGTTCTTCTTTCCCACCACATCCTTTTGTAATGACAGGTATTGGTCAGTATCAGATCGACCCTATGTGGAAATAGATCCAACCCCCGAACAATCAGCTCTTGCTCCTTAAATTCGCACCGGCACTAATATATTTCTCCAGAATTCATCATGTCACGTTGACGCCACCGGACTATTATCTTCATATGGCCATGATCGAGAGTTCGTGGAATCGAGAAGGCATCTTTCGGCGTATAAAGGACCAGGAGATGTTGTAGTCATTTGGTTCTTCGCTTCCACCCCACCCAGAACTTTGTTGGAGGAACTTGATCCCTGAGGCCATGTCCATTTTCAGACGCGCATCGACGAATGTAAATGATTCGCATTGTTTATTCATTAGAGGATGGAGCTCACATCATGTTGAACAGCCTGCCAGTCCTACTACCAATGGCATGACGTCCACGAGTAAAGACACGCCCCAAGCCACAAACACTACGACCTCTAAAGCATTCCGGGACTTCCGTGAACAGGTCTGTTCGTTTTTACTGGGAAAATTATTCAATAGCAATGACCGTGCCCTTCTCAGGTCAAGAAGGGCTCTCCCGTTAGCTTCGATCTGTCGACATTGGTACGTACAATAAACATCGTCTGCGCAGTAATATATTAATGTGGCTCCAAGACATCTGTCGTTGATGCCATCAGACACACAGAAGCTATTGATGATAGAAAATTTCTGGTCAGAGCATTTCATTCACACGTAGACCAATACTGTCTCACATGTTACATGCAGCTTGAGCATGCCCTTACATTTGTTTCTCGTCTTGATGAAGGGCCATTCAAGGATGATTTACAAGACAAAATTGTCAAACTCTGTACGTGGATCTCTCTCTATTTGGTAGACCAAAGGGGCTAACTTGTCATTGTGGAGTGTACAACGATCTTACACATCCGGCTGCTACCTGTATAGGGAACAAATATGCATATAGGACAGCCGACGGGTCCTTTAACAACATTGACGCGCCTGGCATGGGTCAAGTCAGCAATTTCACCTGTGCAATACTAGATGCCTGATCCCCCGAATAGGCTGGTACACCTTACGCACGTTCAGTGCAGCAAGTTAATCCCCTTCCCAAAAATTTGCTCCCAGATCCCGGTCTCGTTTTCGATACGTGAGCAGAGAAATCAACTTCTTATCTTATTATAAGTTCACAAGTCATATTACAGCTTGCTGAAGCGAGATGGGGTCAGTCTCCAATGTTGTCTTTTTTATTCAATCATGAACATTTGTCTAGTTTGTGAAACACCCAGCGGGTTTATCCTCTTTGATGTTCTCCTTTGCTGCACTTGTTATCCATAGGTACATTGCCTTATCTGACTGCCCCACCCATTGATACTAATCGTCCCTCAATCAGCGTGTTCCGAACTTCACATCACGACGTCAATATCAATGAAACTTCATCTTACGTTGATTTAGCGCCACTCTATGGGCACAACCAAGCTGCTCAGGATCGTGTTCGCCTCCGAGATGGGTATGGTCTCCTTTACCCTGATTGCTTTGCAGAGGACAGGTTGCTTCTCCTCCCACCTGCTGTCTGCGTACTCCTAGTTCTTTTCAACCGCAATCATAACGTAAGTGGCTAGTCGCCAATGAATCCAAAGGGAATCTTAGCTCTTCATAGTATATTGCCAAGAAGCTCTACGAAATCAATGAACGAGGGAACTTCTCAGATCCTGTCTCTCTCAGTGAAGAGAGAAAAATAGCACAGGAGGAAGAGCTCTTCCAGACTGCGCGTCTCATCAATGTTGGTTGGTTTGGTTCAGGTATTCATTCCATTTACGATATCAAAGCACTCAATTAACCCCCCATTAGTTGTATTTTCTGATTATTTCTCCTGCATTCTGGGCTTGGTTCGAGAGGGGAGCAGCTGGAGTCTAAATCCCTTCGGTGTAAGGTTATGTCCTGACAAAATTAATCTTTATGATGACGTTGTTGCAGGAAATGAGAGATTCTGATCATGCTACCTTTGAAAGAGGAAAAGGGAATGTGTGCAGTGTCGAGGTATGTTCCCAAATTGAATTGGTAAATTGAATCACATAGCTCAATTTGCAACAAAAAGTTCAACTGTCTCTATCGCTGGCATGCAACAACAAGTGCCGAAGATGAGAAATGGACAGAGAGAATTTTCCAACAATTGTTTGAGGGTAAAGGAGCAGAATTTGTAACAATTGATGATTTCAAGACGGCCGCCAAAAAGGCCCAGGCGATGCAACCAGATATCCATCATTGGACATTCGGAGGGTGAGTGATGTATTTAGGGGTTCATAAAAGCTATTTCTTGACCTTTTTTTTTTTTTTCTTTCGACAAGACTCCAACGGCAAGCTGATGGGACATTCAGTGACAATGATTTGGCGAATGTACTCCATAATGCGTAAGCAGCCGTGTAAACCCCAAGGAAATCAAAAATTGATATAGTGTAGCACTGAGCATCCTGCTGGTGCTTTCCGTGCTCGTGGTACTCCACGTTCGTCTCCTGTGCTATTTTAATGGGACGTCCATAACATTTGTGTTTAGCAATCATGCGCTTGAACGAAATAATGGGCATTGAA
Source organism: Amanita thiersii Skay4041 (assembly GCA_002554575.1). Classification (NCBI taxonomy): domain Eukaryota; kingdom Fungi; phylum Basidiomycota; class Agaricomycetes; order Agaricales; family Amanitaceae; genus Amanita; species Amanita thiersii. The sequence goes on from KZ301984.1 coordinate 4,315, forward strand.
CAGAACCGGCGATGGGGTGTTTGCTCTCTCAATGACTTCCGAAAGGTTTGTGGGCAGTTTGTCTTGCTATTTCATATTGCTTACTGTTCAATGTAGTATCTGGGGTTAAAACGTGAGATATTTTGTCAATTCGAGCACACATTATCGCCTAACAAGATGTCGAAGCCTATAAAACCTTCTTGGAGTGGAACTCTGATCCTGAGGTTGCGGACGCAGCTGAAAAGCTATATGGTGACATTAATTACCTTGAATTGTATGTTGGTCTTCAAGCCGAAGAAGCTAAACCGGTCATGGATGGTGCAGGCCTTTGCCCAGGTACTGCGCACTAGAAGATGTTGCTTCACCCAATTAACGCTTCATTTAGGCTACACCATCAGTCGGGCAATCCTGAGTGATGCCATTGCTCTGACTCGCGGTGATAGGTTCTTCACCCATGACTACACCCCATACAACCTCACTGCATGGGGCTTCGCGGATTGTCAACGAGACCCTAATGCCTTCGGATTTGGTAGCACGTTGGGCCGTTTATTCTTGCGCACCTTGCCTAGCAATTTCACTGAGAACAGCGTTTACACATTCTTCCCCCTGATGACGCCAGATTCTATGAAAACAAACCTCACCAAAATGGGGCTGTTGGATGAGTACGACTTGTCAAGGCCAAAAGCTCGTGAGGCGCCCAAACCTATCTCCGAATACGGCAAGGTTGGGGAAATTTTGCGTAACAAGGAGGCTTTTACTGTACCCTATTCAGCGCGCGCAGCTCGAATCATCAAGGGTAAGGGGTAGGTCGTTCAACTTTATTCCTTATCCATTGAAACTGATGGAACTCATGCTGTCAGGTTCTACACAGCTGAAGGAGACAAGGAGCAACAAGCTGTTATTGAAGCAATAGTGCGAAACCCAGAAGGATCCACAACTTTACCCTCCGCTGACAGGATTGGTCGATATTTCTATGACACGACTCGCAAACTAGTTGAAGCCAATGCCTTCACCTTGGTTGGAGGCAAAGTACGCGGAGTTGATCTTGTACGCCATGTTTTAAAGGTTGTCCCCGTGTATTGGGCTGCCACTGAAGTAGTAAGATACTTGCCATCAGTTGATGCTAAGCTAACCCAACTATTCTAGGCTGGAATTCAACTGAAGACCAAAGACAATGATAATGGAATGTATACCCCTGCTACTTTGTTTGATATGCTTGGGGAAATCTACCGGTAATCACGATGCAAGATCACCTAGAGAATGTGCTCACAATGCATGCAGCTTCATCTTCCTCGAAGTGGATTCTGCTCAATTTATGGTTCTGGGAGAGAAAGTCACTGGTCATGTCCATGACCTGTTACGCGCCATTAAAAACAATCTGAATATAACCGTTACACAAAGGGTGAATCCAGATGTCTTTTTGGAATTTCAGTGAATCTCATTACGCATATAGCTATCCATTGTCAACATTTTTGGCACCATCTTTGGCAAGAATAAGAAAGCTGAGCACAATGAATTGGTGAAGAAGATCCACGAGATCAGCCATTCCACAGACGAGGTTGCAAACACTTTACTTGCGCTTATGGTCGGTGCAACTGCTGAACTCTCGCTGGGTATGTTGGGAAAATTTTATGCTAATTTTTATACAAATACACCTTCCATAGCTATGACCAATATGTTGAACTTATATCTCGGAAGCGACAAACAAGCTGAGATCATAGGTCTGGCGGCGAAAACCGACTTAAAGGATGAGCTATCCGGCTATGTCTACGAGGCATTGAGTAAATGGCAACAGCTTTGAACTATCCATGTTTATCCTAATTCGAATTCCTAGGAATTGATCCGCCATTCCAGGGTGTCTACCGTAAGTTCACTCGCTTGCTCTTCGTTTGGCAGTGACTCACACACGTGTAGGCACCAGCAAAGAAGCTGTGGACGTCCTCGGTGCCAATATTCAGAAGGATGACCATATATTCCTTGATATCTGCACCGCTAATGAAAACGTAGTATCTCCACTACTTTTATTACGTTCACTAATGAAGTGTTTAGCCCAAGATATTCCCCAACCCCCATATCATTGACACTTCCAGGGACAATAAAGCAGCCCTCCACGGAGATGGTATCTTCCGGTAAATTTATGGTCCCTGGTGAAATAGCGAACGTGCCTAAATATTGCCTTTTTAGATGCCTCGGCGAGCCACTTGCGATTAAGGTTTGTTTCCCAATCCACCCAGCTCTTCGGCTGATCTAACTCTCTATGAACCCAAGATCATGAGCGAGGTTCTTCGGGCAGTGTACTCATTCCACAATGTTCGCCGCGCGCCTGGTCAGAGTGGGATATTACAAAGGTAAGCTCCGGTCAGAAATATATGCAGAGAAAGAGCTGTGTTAACGATGTTTATCAGGTTCAAGGATGCGGGTCGCCAGCAATTACGATATGGATATTTGGGACCTGATCAACTACCAAACGTTTGGCCAACGTCTTTGACTATCCAGGTACGAACTAGTCCGTTTTACTTTTATCTTTCTGTGGCTGAATAATCAATGCCAGTACGACATTTAAATACAATCACCATGTCATTAGTATTTTGTTTATGTATATAAGGATCCGGCAATGATTATACCCTTATACCCTACGCTACGCTTTGAGATTGTCTCTTGGTCTAAAGTAAAAATTCATGAAAGAATGTGGAAAGTGTGGATCCTCCGAGTCTGTTAGTACTATCTAGGTTTACTCAGACTCTCAGCGATATGTTTCAACAATTGTTCCATCCCCTGCTGTCTCTTTTCTATCTCCTCTAACCGCTTGATCATGTCATTTGACAAATTCTCCGTCTGCTTGGTTTCTGCCTGTCCACTTTCAAATATACGCGCTGGTTCGGGGCTCTCAGATATCAAATCCTTATCGATAGGAGATAGTCTGCCACCCTCCCCCATAACTGGGAAGCGTTTGCCGCTCACAGATGGATCTGGGCCATTTTTTCTAGGTCCCATGAGTTGTATCGAGGAGAGACGTCGTCGAGTCAAAGGACCGTGGCTCAATACTGTCGGTGCAGATGTGGTGTCTTGATCTTCGTCCGATTCCTCCAATATCTCTTCATCGACAAATAGAGGTTGGTACAATTGCGCAATTGGACTCGATATCTGAGCGGCCTGGGGATCTGATGGCCGGATTGAATTCACTCGCATTCGGGGCAGGGCATGGGGACCCATTGGGGGGCTATGTGTTCGAGTAGGACGCACGGCAGAAACAGCTGACATGCGACGAGGACGCTGAAGATTTGGGCCCATGTTATTGTGCGCCTCCAGAGACTCTTGAAGTTCGGCAATTTCAAATATCTGATAGGTTTTTGCGTTAGTCAACGGTGACGCGTAGACAAAAACAACAACTACAGCATCAATATCACTGTCTGATCCAACCAAACCCTCAAAAAAAGCTGTTATAAAAAGATTAGGGAGAGTGTAACATTTCAGAAGCATATTTGCGTACTGAGCCTTTTCAAGGATCGAGGAAGAGCGTCTAGAATCCTCTCCGTGAACACACCCAGTGTTTCGGAAAAGCTCGCTGTCCCTGCCATCTTTGATTGCCTCTCGTAGAACGCGATCATTAAGAGAAATGGAAAGTTGGTCAATCTATAAAGGAAATCAGGGAGGACTTGAAATGATAGAGCATTGAATTGCACCTGATCATGAATACATTGACCTACATATAATGTTAGGTACACATTAAATCAAATAACAATGAACCGCACTTTATGGAACCACCTTGGAGTGAGGACATAACTGGCAGGTAATAGAACACATAGCGCAAGCAAGTTGATCGGTGGTTGGTAGGAGAAAAGAAAGTCGGCTTTCACGCTTTAGACAAATTAGCAGGTACATTGCGCAAAGGGTCTCATTCACCCTTCGATGGTAGAAACCGCACGCCTGAACATAGCCTTTGGAAGGAATCTTTAGAGGAAGATACGGGATGTTTCGTGACGATGACAGACCTCAGCTGCAGCATCTTCACTGATGTGAGCGAATGTATTGGACAGGATCTATAGATGGAAATGGTACAGTGCAGTCCATGATACGTGATGGAAAGACAAACCGATACAAGGACTGCAAATTGTCAGATCTATTTTATCCACATCTTGGGTAGGTAGGGCTAACCTGTCAAGAGAAGGGTGTTGCTTAGGCAGGCGTATGTGACCATCAAGACGGGGCCAAAGATTGGATGGAATTGAGCTAAATGTAGTTACTGAGTCCAGGCTTATTCGAGATCATGAGGAGTAGATTTACTTACTAGCTCGATCAAAACCGCTGGCATCAAGTCCGAACCATAGGTCAAGCATCCACCATGCAATGGTACTATTTTAAGCTATGGCATGAAAACGTGACCTTCAAATATCTAGATAGCAATACAGACCCAGGACCATAACTAATCAACACGTTAGTAAGGGCGATCTGGAAGACGACATAGACTAACCCAGCTTTGTTCCTGCTCAGTCTACAGTGGATCAGTGTTGAACATCAAGAATCAGTCGCTGTGACAAAACTCACGTCCAAAGCGCGTATAAAAAGCCACAGAAACAAAAGGCGGCTATAAGCATAAGGAACAAGAATTGCACTATCATTGCTCTCAAGGATAGCACCATGAGATTGTTCTTTAATGTTACAAATGCTAATCTAATGACTCAATTAATAGGTAAGAATGGTGGTAGTTGCTTCAAACCTACCGAGGAAACATGAGGCAAGCAATCAAAGCAAGGAAATCAATGCCTAACGAACGTGCCCATCGACCTGTAGTCAACATAAGTAAATTCCACGTCATTTAAATGAGGGGAATTACCGTGCGGGTGATACACGCCATATAAACGAAGCGAGGCATATATACAATAAGTGGTGACTGAATGAAAAGTGAGCTGAGTGACACCAAATGACAATAGACCTCACCAAATGCCAAGTCAAATCCATTCTATAATTCGTTTAGCTAACAACAGATGTTATAAAGTAACTCATACCCATGTTCCTTTAAAGTAGACTTGTAGACGACTTAATAAATTATCAAGGAAAAGTCAGCAATACGACTTACCTTTGATGCCGTGTTCTTGCATAGCAGCTACTTTCTCCAGTGTAAAACCAAGAGCATATACCATAAAAATGACCTCAGGAGGGTTGAGTCTGTCACGTTCACTATACTCTAAGGCAATTACGAAGAAGAGAAAAAGTAGCAAAAAACTGATAGACTCTTGAGAAACGATAGGTTCCCTTAATATTAGCACTTACTTTGAGTATTCTAACACTGAACGTATTGAAGGAACTTTCAGACTGCCAATATTCTATCAGAGATTCCTCCCACAAGCAACAATGTTGCAATTACCGATAATGGTCAAGGAGCGGAGCTTTATGGGGGTCATAGAAGTGGACGGGCGTTCTTTTATACGTCTATAAAACACGATTACTAGTATACTGAGTGAATGTGATAGTCGCTTACATCCGAAAGGATGGAATGGCTGCTCTCAGCTTGATAAACACACCTCCCTCTGCAACAGTCAAATACTGTGGTTATACAAGGCAGGATAGCTTACGACCAGATATTATTTATAACTTTTTGACATGCTGAGCTCTTGATGAACCTTTTTGCCTTTCCTAGAATGGCCATTTCAATTGCATTTCCTACTCTGTCATCTAACTCGTCATCGCGTTCTTCTTGTGCACGTGCAAGGAGACTGGGGTCTGCGCCACTGTACACAGGCCACGTTGTTGTTAGAACACGAGCTAGTTGGAGAACATCGTTGCCATATGATTTAAATAACTGAATCGCTAGAATCTCGCAGAGCAGTGCTCGGGTCCGTGAGACAGACGCAGTCATTAAGTTATCGTCACGAAGAAAATGAACACGATTGAGAAGACAACAAAACACGATAGACATATTTCCACTGTTCTGCATCGCTGCATACTTGTCCACAAGTGGCCGTATCACGGTGTAAGTTAGGTCGGGGGCAGTTAGCTGTAATAGGCGCTCAAGGGGCGAACAATAAACCGGAGTCCATACTCACTGCTTCATAAGACAAGGGAGTGTCTGAAGTGCAAGACTCAGCAAGTTAGAAATGAATGCGATAGCCGCATACCAATGTATAGCTGTAGATAATAAACACAACACAACTACATTAGCATCTCATCAAGTTGGAGGCTACGACACGGAAGTTTGTCATGGTATACTTGGGTGAACCCACCATAGCATCCTGAGAGTAAATGAGGCCAAGATATACAGAGAAATAGTAAAGGCCTTACTGAACGGATTGTTGTGATGACAGGATAAACTGGAGTATCTTCGACGTCGCTCCTGGGAATTGGAATCAGATCACCTTGTTGCCACAGAATATGGCCTCGCATAAGACGCACGACTGCAGAAGGGGCTGTCGTTCTGAGCGAAAGTCAGCCATGATAGTTATGGAGAGAGGAGCGAATATAACACAAGGAATCAATATGACAGTTGCATCATAAGCTTGGGTCGGGCCGAGGAATGTTTTAAACACAACACTGCTGAATTTACAGCTCCGCTCGACGCGTTGTTTGCATTTGTTATTTCTCGCTTTATTCTATGGGTTCTGATTGGCTGTTGTAAGGATTTCCATATTTGAGAAGAAATCTCTGAGTTTCCGGCAGACAGGGTATTGACACTCCGACTGGCGCGTGTCGCGTAACGCTCTGGTCCCAAGCACCTGACTCTGGCAGCATCCCACCGCCACCTTGTCCCCTTGACGGAAAGGACCTCGAAGGACATGCAGTCCAACTCAAGGGCTCCTGGGAGCAACCAGCCACCTGTAAAAATATATAATGCTGTTTATTCTTCTGTACAGGTGCGTACTTATTCTTGACCCCATTTATGACGCATTGACACGGTCGCGTCGGCTGCCATTCCTAGGTATATGAGTGCATGGTCAGAGGAATCGCTGTGATGCGACGACGCAATGATTCTTACGTCAATGCAACGCAAATATTGAAAGTCGCGGGCGTAGATAAAGGTCGTCGAACTAAAATTCTTGAGAAAGAAGTCCTACCTGGTAAGCACGAGATTGTGCAAGGTGGCTATGGGAAATATCAAGGAACCTGGTATGCAATAGTTACCTTGCTCAGTTTACGAGTACATATGCGTTACAAATCTCAGGATTCCCCTTGAAAGAGGTCGTGACCTGGCTCTACAGTATGGTGTTGCACCGCTGCTGGCACCACTCTTCGATTTCACGCCAACTACAAATGCTCTTGGCACGCTTCCCGTCCATGCGGCTGCCGGAAACGCTTCATCTCGCCCCCCCTCAGCATCCTCAAACATTGGTTCGGGTGGGCATCACATGCCCCCAATGCCATCATCCCTGGCACCTCCACCGATAATGCCAGGCTCCGCGCTCCGGTTGCTAAATCAAGGTCGTGCACAAGGCCTTTTTACGCCCTCTACTACCGGCTCTACCTCACGACCCGGAATAAGCCCTCCAAATCCATATGTCACATCTTATGGACAATCACCCTTTTCTCATGCCTCCAATACACCTCCTCCCAATTCAACACTGAAACGAAATCGTTCAGAAGCAGATGTAGACAATGGACTCAATTCCATAAAACACTCCTTTGATGGTCCTTCTTCTCAGCCACTTTCATTGGACGCAGCACCCGAAATCAATAATCGAGCTCGTTCTTCGTCTACTGGTTCGCAGCTGAATGGTGAAGATAATCCTTCTCCTGCAAAACGTGCACGTACAGGAGCTTCACCTCCATCTCTTTTTGCATCACAGCACCCTTCAAGTCAGACAGTCTTAACCCAGCGTAGTTCTCTCCTTACTTCGCAACCAGGACCAAATGGTTTATCTCGCCCCCCAAGTGTTCTTTCAAATTTCAACAGCTCCGGTGAACAACAAGGGGCGTCATCAGGTCTTGATAGTCACGGAACGCGTTTTGCTACGAAACCCTCCCCTGTTCGGATGTCCGATCCTAATGCAGCTCTCAAGGATACACGTAGAGCTGCTGTTATTGCAGCTATCTGCCAACAGGATGAACCAAATCCAGTGCTCGACCTTTTGCGCGAAATATCCTCCGAAATGATCATAACCACCAGCAGTGCTGGAGTGTTCGATATTGACGCCGTCCTTGATGAACAAGGACATAGTGCGCTCCACGTCGCTGCAAGTCTTGCTAAGCAGAGGACCGTTGATGCCCTGATCTCGAATGGTGCAGATATCTATCGTGGAAACTATCATGGAGAAACTCCTCTCATACGTGCCTGTATTGCTACACATAATGCCGACCAGCAAACGTTCCATAACCTCGTAGCCAGCTTACATCCCTCTATTCGAACTCTTGATACGTCCCGTAAATCAGTGCTCCACCATGTTGTATCTTTAGCAGGTGTCAAAGGTCGGTCAGTCTCAGCACGTTACTATCTTGATCAGATATTCTTTTGGATTGCAAAACATCAAGGCGGCGACTTCAAATCAATAATCGACATACAGGATGAACATGGTGATACTGCCCTCAATATTGCTGCGAGAGTGGGAAACCGAAGCTTTGTGAGAACACTGCTTGATGTCGGTGCTAACCGACTTTTACCGAACAAGCTTGGCCTAAGACCAGGTGATTTTGGTGTGGAATCCGAGGTTCGTCACACATGCTCGATGGGGTGACTTTCTCATGTTATGTCATCCAGGAGTTCAGTGGCGGGCCTAGAGCTGAAGATCTCCTATCGTCACTACGCTCAGGCCCATCTGCTCCTCTGCAGAAAAGTCAAGATGTAATCGCTGGTAATGTTATCCTCAGTAGCGACATCCTTGCCCTTAGTTTACCCGTTAATTTTTTTAGACATGACAACAATGATCCAAGGTCTCAGCAGCGAATTTCAAAGCGAGATCAAGACCAAACAGGATTCGCTTGATGTCACACAAGCGCACCTGCGCGCGGCCACCCGCGAATTGGCAGAGCAACGCAAGCAGATTCAGATGTGGCAAACCAGGTGTGGAGAGCTGGACAAGATCCAGCAACGGATCCGGAATGTGGGAAAGGCACTTACGGATGAGGACCAGTTTGACTGGACGGGGCGCACGAATTTGGACGGGGAGAGTGCAGAGGGGAGAGCGGGCCCTGCGTTCCAGCGAAGAGGTGCCAATTCAACGCTGATTGGGATGGGCGGGCCTGTTGATATCTCGTTCAATTTGGAGCCTGAGCCGCCGGTGCCAACTGCCGATACTGTTGCAAGTTTGATTAGGCTAAGGCGGTTGAAAATGTGGCATATGAGAACGGAGCAGCTGGTTCAGGAACGGTTACTGAGTCTACAAGGAGCCAGTGCTGAAAAGGAATACCAATGTAAGAAGATTGTATCCTTGTGTACAGGTATACCAATCGATAAGGTTGAGGAGGTAAGAATGATTGCAATGACTGCCCAGTTCCCAACTTGGTAGACTAATAATTTTGTTCCATAGTTACTGGAGAATCTTCTCATCGCTGTCGAAAGTGATGCCCAGGTTGTTGATATCGGTCGGGTTTCTGGGTTTATGCAAAAGGTTAAAGAAAACCTTACCCAAATGTTTGTACCTCTGTACTCACTCTAGCGTTTTTTCTTTGAAGGTTCGAGATGGTATCATTTGAGCAGGCTAGTAGCTCATATTTTGTCAATGTGCATATTATATGTATATCATATTACACTTCGTTCTCTCTGGCATTGCAATTGTATCATGCAGCGCATTTTTATCAATGACGGATTGTCCAGAAATAATATAGATAGATACCCTCAAAATTCATCTTGTTACGATATATCCTCTGGAGCAAACAGCTGAAAGTTGCGATTAAACGTGCCCGAAGCAATTAAGTTGCCATCACTTGCAATATCGACGGACATAACTTTTCCGGAGTCGGTTGGTAGCGAACGGAGGAGTTGCCAATCGTCGGCACTCCACAATCTCACAAACCCATCATAACCAGAACTTGCAAAGAACAAACCAGACCTGTATCTCCATTCTTCCATAGCCGTGGTGTGCTGTGTGTCAGGCGTCCCGTTGCTCTGGTCATTAACCTGTTCATCGACTTGGCCGTTCATCACAACGTCAGAAGGCGGCGGGGGCTTGAAGAAGTCATCATTGGCATAGAAAAAGCGAACGTCCGACACATTTGATGGGTGAGCTGCAATGGTATACAAGGACTTGAGTGACCGCATGTCCCATATGCGGATCGTGTCGTCCCCTGAGCCAGTAGCTATCTGATACCTTCGAAGAGAAGTTAGTATTATGCAAAAGGCGAAAGCACGATGCGCGAACCCATTAGGCGAGAAACTAATGGTATAAAGAGCTCCCATATGTCCATCCAGTACCATTGCTGATCTCCCTGTACGAATATCCCAGACACGACCAATAGCATCAAGGCCACTAAGAATCACGTTGAGTAGCAAAAAAAAGTATAAGCAGGGAGTAGCGTACCCCGATGCGAGCAGGGCACCATCATTCTGAAATTCCACTGCATACACCTCCTTGGAGTGACCTTCTTGGAGCAATAGCTCTTTAGACGTCATGACGTCCCATAGCCTCCATGTGGTGTCAAAACTAGCACTGGCAACGTATTTGCCCGAAGGATGGAAGGCAACACGGCAAACGCGACCTTCATGACCTCTTAGTGTTGACAAGGGTGAGTCGCTGGAACATGGTCATAAGCAAATGAATGTGAATAAACTCAACTCCACTGACCTGTCCAAAGACCACAAATGAAGATCACCTTCTCCGCCACCACTTACCAAGTTGATTGTATTGGGTGCTTGTGTTAGAGTAGCCTGAGGATACCAAGCGACACCTCCCACTTTGTCAACATGGCCTACAGAAAGGTGTCACTAAATGCGCATAATCGGAGCTGAGGGAGAATACAAACCGCGTAGCACTCTAATTTCTGTACATGCCGGCACGTTCCAAAGTTTCAATGATCCACTCCAGCTTCCTGTCGCCAGGATCTTGTGATTGGGTGAAAAACGAACTTGTGATATGGGGCGCTCGTCACCAATCTGGGAGCCCAAATTGGAGAATTTCTGTAAAACCGTCAGAAAGTCACTTTGCATAAAAGAATTGGGGGACAAACTTTGACTTCTGTGAAAACTCTTTTTCGGATATCAATGATGCGTCCGAGATCCAGTCTGCTGTCTAACCGCTGCTGGGCGATCCGCTTTTGAGCTCTGCCAAAAAAAAAAAGAGACAGAAAAGAAGCGTAGTAAGCACCTTGACTGAGTTTCACCTATCGGGAGCGTAAATCCAACCTAGGAAGAGAATACTCTGCTATTCGTCTACGGGCCTCCAATAGTTCCAGTGATCCCGGAGAGTAAAACTCTTCTTCCTACAATTGGAGATGAGGGATGCGCATATATTGACATGTAGAGGACACACTTCTTCTTCCTCGCTTTCTTCTGATTCCTCATCTACTTGGATTGCATCGTCACCACGTGCGGCGTTTATTTGTGACAAGACATAAATAAGACGGTCTCTACGGTCTGCAGCCTGCAATGTGTTTAAGTTGTATGAAAGCTCGGAAACACAGGGGCACACACTCGCTCTCCAAAGAGGGTGATGGGTTCACCAATTTCGCGCAAACGCGCCTTAACACGGTTATCATCAGTTGGGACAGCGAGATTTCGAGCCTTCTTTTTTCGTTCTAGTTCATCGAGTATAACCTTGTTTTCGAGCCTTGCTCTTTCCGTTAGATAGCTTCCATCGTCGACGAGGGAATCGTATGTGAGCTCAGACATGGGTGTTAGTGTGGAAGGATTGTTTGGCAAACGCAGAGAAAGCAAACAAGTGTTAGTGTCGATCAATTACCTTATACTGTAGCGAGTTGGTTCCGCTTGCCCAGGAGTACTGTACATGTCGAGATTGAGATTTTTGTTTTTCAAATGGACAATGAGGATATTATTTCATTGCTAGGGAAGTATCCACGTAGAGCAACAAGAGACGGGTGAGTGGCGTGTGATGGAGATGGTGGAATGTTAAATTGAGAGTCGGATAGCAGAGTGGCAACGATGGGCGATCGATTTCATTTGTGCGTTTGGCCCTCGTGCTGCTTCCCTCATCTCCCTCCCTTTCTCTCTTGTCCTCCGTCCCCCTTCTTACTTCTCAACCCTCATCATGAGCCAGCAACACCTTGTTCCAGAACCCAGTTCAAGCAAACAGCATCCTGATGATTGTGTGTGTGTTCTCTTCCCCTCCCTTAGGTGATACTCAATCTACATGCCAAGACGTGTACTTCGAGCGATCCACTGCCGAATTCAGCTCCGATGCTATTGCTCGATGTGCCGCTGCCAAACTGAAGCTTGAATCATACTACAAGGTTGCTGTCCAGTCCGCAATAGAGCGCAATGCGAGGTGCACCCACTTCAGTCTTCTGGCTTTTTTATTCTAGAACTTCTTCTCGCAGACGTATAGAACTAGAAACGAGGCTCACGCAGGTCCCTACACCCGATGGTAAAGAGCGGGAGATTCGCAAGTATAGCAGAACAGAATCTCAACAGTTGCGACTGCGACGGACAAAGATTAAACTCTCTGATTTCCAGACAGTCAAGGTTATTGGTAAAGGTGCTTTTGGAGAGGTAATGCTCGGCTACTTCTGAAGAATACGGCTACTGAATACTGAATTTCTCTTCAAGGTTCGCCTTGTCCAGAAGGTGGATACTGGGAAAGTGTACGCGATGAAGAGTTTGCAAAAGGCGGAGATGTTAAAACGGGACCAGGTGATGAAAGGCTTCCAAATAATTTAATTACAGATCAATTAATAATTTGGTAACCTAGCTTGCCCATGTCCGTGCAGAACGTGATGTCTTGGCAGAATCCACCTCTCCATGGGTTGTGCAGCTATTTTACTCCTTCCAAGATCCCCTCTATCTATATCTTGTGATGGAATTCCTTCCTGGAGGGGACTTGATGACTATGCTGATGAAGTATGATGTCTTCTCGGAAGATGTGACACGGTTCTATATGGCAGAGTGTATACTTGCTATTGAAGCTGTTCACAATCTTGGTTATATCCATCGGTGAGTGCCTATAATACGTTGTCAAATTTCATTTATTCAAATGATGCAGTGATATCAAACCAGATAACGTTCTCATTGATAAGAATGGTCACTTAAAGTTGTCTGACTTTGGTCTTTCAACTGGATTGCATAGAGGTTCAGACCCTGATTACTACAAGCGTTTGATCGAACAGCAGAAACCGGCAAATCCTGCTCGAAATAGTGTTCAAGTTAATCCTATAAACTTGACTATGAGCCGCGAACAAATTGCAACATGGAAAGCAAACAGAAGAAAGCTAGTTCGTGACCATCACTAGAATCGTTTTTCTCTTAGTGCTCACTGCTCTGCAGGCATATTCCACCGTTGGAACTCCTGATTATGTGGGTTTCACATCTGCTGTTGTTCCCAGCAACGACTTAAACCTTCTTAGATTGCCCCCGAGGTATTTATGATGAAGGGTTATGGAAAGGAATGTGATTGGTGGTCTTTGGGTGCTATCTTCTTTGAATGCCTTGTTGGATATGCGCCCTTTTGCTCTGATAATCCAAGTGACACGTACAAGAAAATCATCGAGTGGCCTAATTATCTTTACTTCCCTGAAGAGGTCTACATATCAAGAGAGGGCGAAGATCTTATCAGGGGGTATGTTTCCTATCTATTTGGCTTGTCAGTTCCTTCTAATAGCCCACTAGCATGATGGACTGGGCCGACAAGCGGTTCACTGTAAACCATATAAAGAACCACCCATTCTTCTATGGCGCAGATTGGAATAGCATTCGACAAATCGAACCTCCGTTTGTGCCTCGTCTGCAATCTAGCACGGATACATCATACTTCCCAACAGACGACCTCGGTAATGTTTCAAATCATCTTGAGAAGGTTGAGGCTGTGACACCAGAAAAAGATCTTGCATTCTTGGGGTGAGTAACCTGCATTACATGTTCTCAGATGAATCATGATGTTACTTTAGCTTTACATTCAAGAGGTTCACTGGTGGACCCAATTCATCTGGCTAATTACTAGTTTTTTTCTGTCTGGGTATATGATGCCCGCTTATACCTTTATGTATGGAGCTAATAACTAGGAGTCTGGAATCTATTGCTTTCTCAGCTGCTTGCTTTTTTGCACCTTCGGACTTCTACGGGCCGTCCAACACCTGATCCTCGTTCACATGCTGCTTGTCATGCAGCTTTCCCATCTTTCTTGGTATAATAATACATATGAGACATTGATACTACTTCATTACATTCTTCCCCTGACCGCCTTGATTCTCTACTGCTAATCTTCGAACACCCAGAATGCCTGGAATAGAGAGTGGAAATGCAGAAATTTACAACCCACGCAACGTCCTTGAGCACCCTGATTTCAAGGTTCTAGCAGATGGAGAGCATCCCTCTAAGGATGCAAACATTGCTGCTTTCTACAACCCTGATCACGTCATTCACCTCGTACAGAAGCCGCGGCCTAAGCCTGGCTTTGGGCAGGTTCTCTTACATGTTCGCGCCAATGGCATCTGCGGGTACGTCCGATTGGAGTGATTCTAGCACTTACGATCACCCCCAAACTGATATCTTATAATAGGAGTGATATACATTTTTGGCAGCATGGAAGGATTGGTGATTCCATGGTAGTTAGAGGCGAGGTGAGAGACTTAATTTAATCGTTGAAAGATTACAAAGATCATGGGAATATAGTGCGGATCGGGACATGAATCCGCTGGTGAAGTTGTCGAAGTTGGTGAAGGCGTGACTCAATGGAACATCGGTATGTTGCAAAGAGTGATTTGCCTACAAGTCACGAAGAGCTGAACGGAAGCGTTCCAAATGTAGGTGATCGTGTGGCCATTGAAGCTGGTGTCCCGTGTTCTCAACCTTCTTGCGATGCCTGCCGAACAGGTCGGTACAATGTCTGTCCTGATGTCGTCTTCTTCTCCACACCTCCCTACCATGGTTAGTCTGCCTGCGTCAGAAATACAACCTTCGTGTGCAAATATTGTGAACAATGATATCTCCTTTTTTCAAGGCACCCTGACAAGGTGGCATTTGCACCCTGCACAGTGGTTGCATCGCCTTCCAGACAATGTCTCGTTTGAGGAAGGTGCGCTCTGCGAGCCTCTGGCAGTCGCTCTTGCAGGAATAGAGCGGTCCGCGCTTCGGCTCGGAGATCCGGTACTTATTTGGTGAGTAGAGGCGCGTGAGCGCCAATTTTGCGTGCGGCTGAGAACAGCACTAACAGCCCATGGGGCGTTGCAGCGGTGCTGGACCTATCGGACTTGTCACCCTGCTCTCTGCAAGGGCGGGCGGTGCTGAGCCCATCATCATTACTGACCTCTTTCAGAACCGCCTTGACTTCGCCAAGAGTTTGGTACCTGGCGTGCACACCATATTAATCGACCACGGCTCTACACCAAAACAGAGCGCGGAGTTGATCAAGAACGCGGCAGGTGTACCTATAAGGTTAGCGTTGGACTGTACTGGTGTGGAAAGCAGCGTGCACACTGCTATATATGTATGTTGTTGTCTTCTTTTTCGCCCGTTGCTATAAGCTTTGACATATTTGTAATCTAGTCCGTCCAATTCGGAGGGAAAGTGTTCATCATTGGTGTTGGCAAGAATGAACAAGTGGTGAGTAGGGTTATGGGTTATATACACAAAGTTGTTTACTCATCGGGTGGCTGGCTGGCTGACTGATTGACTGACATTGACTATTATGTTTTAGTTTCCTTTCATGCACTTGAGTGCGAATGAAATCGATGTCCAGTTCCAATACCGATATGCAAATCAGGTTTGCTCTTCGAGGCATACTTCCAAGTTTCTCTCATAATTACGTTTTCTTAGTATCCCAAGGCCATTCGCCTTGTAGCAGGTGGTTTGATCAACCTCAAACCTCTCGTTACGCATAGATTCAGCCTCGAGGAAGCAGTTGCTGCATTCCATGTTGCGGCTGACCCGTCTCAGGGAGCAATCAAAGTTCAAATCCTCGACTAATCCAGTGATATGTCAACATTTTATAGACTAGTGCAATGCCTAACAAACAGTATCTAGCCCCCATGCGTATGTGTAAAAGTCAAAAAAATGAGCGGACTAAGCAGCTTTGAATCCCATACAAGAATTGATGAATCTGTGTTTCATTATATTGTGAGTATGGTCAATAAGCCCCGCCACCTCGTGAACATGTATCACTGTCGGATGGGTGTAAAACCCATCTGACAGGAAAAAAACCGAGAAGTAATGTAAGAGATACAATATTGCTATAAATTATTCTTGAGCCCAATCCTTCATTACCTTATCCCATGTCCTGTATACGTCATGCTACTGTTACCATCGACGACCTGGACTAGGAGGCCCTCCTCCCCCTCCATCACCCCACGTCCTACGAGGCCAACCTGAGTCGACAGGCCGCCTGGGTGGACTCGATCCACCGTCGCGCCCTCGTCCCCTTCCTCTTTGTCGACCACGTGACCCTCGATCACTTCTATCATGACCCTGTCCAGGTGGTCTCGAATCTCGTCTGAAATCTCGTTGGTCTGAACGGTCATATGAAGCGGGTGGTGCTGGTGGTGGTACAGCAGGGCCATGGGGAATTGGTGGACCTGGTGGCTGGGATGGTGGTATTGGCATGGGTGGGCGGTATGGAGGGTTAGGGTAAGTAGCAGGAGGCGGGAGCGGCGGCTGTGAGTTCCATGGTTGTGGCGGTGGCATAATCGGCATTGTGGGCATTGGGTGGAGTAACGGAGGCGGCGGCTGTCCTGACGACACCTGGGCCGTTGACGCCAAAGTCCGCAGAACATTCTGAATCTGTTCCGGAGTGAGCGTCGCAACTTCCTTCGCCAACGCAGTGGTATCCAATCCCGTCGCCGGAGTAGTAGCAGGGTTACCAAATAACGTCGAGGTGATATTGGCGGTCAGCGGAGGTAGCATTGTTTGAAATGGTGGTGGTGGCATAGTCGGCAGCGGAGCGAGTTTACCCTTGTACAATACCCAAACACCTATCATGTAATTATTGGTTCTTTCTTTGGGCAATTTCAGGTCATCAAGTAATTCGATGCATTCAGGAAGAGGATCTGCTGCTTGTAAAGGCACCAGATACAATTCACGACCAGGGCAATATTCCCTTGGACGTTGACCCCATGGAAAAATCAATCCATGTCGGCTACAATACGAAACAGATTTAGTGAGCTGCTTTTTCAGTACAACATAAACTAACGTACTTTTTCCCGATTAGGAAGTCGCTGATGGCTTTGAAGGACTGGCCACTATCGTCATCCGAAGGCGAAAAGGCCACTGCTATGAGCTCCTTGGCAGGGTTCATTCTTGTTTGCAGCAAGAATTGACAGGAGCTATCAATCGGTACCCGGCCATCAATTCGTAACACTTCTGTTGGGAATAACGTCTTCCATAACTTTTCATCAATGGTTCTTCCGCCCAATTGGCGCGCCGTTACGGTAGTCTCTTGCATCGAAGCATCCAGAGGCATACCAATCTGTTTATATGAATATGAGTAGCGAGTAAAGTTCATTTAATACTTCACTTACCTTTCCTGTCCAGACTAATGGAAGGTCTTCGAATTTAGGCTCCACTGGTGGTGGCGGCGGCGGAGCAGGCGGCTCCTTCTCTTCCAAGAACATATCAAAGTCGTGGTCTTCTGCGCCTTGGATCGTATCCGACTCCATGACGATGTCCTTTGGTTCTTCTGTGACGACCTGCGGGGACTTCGGGGATGAAGGTGAGATAGGAGAGGTTGATTCGGCATTTGGACCACTCCATATTTTAGTGAGATCAAAGCTTTGCCGCGCAGCAAACGGCGAGATACCGGTCGTTTGTTGGGGAGACGGAAGTGGATTCGTCTGTTCCTCGGGAGACTTTTCTGTAACGTCAGGTGGGCTGGGCGTGTCTTGCGAGACAGGTGAAGGTGGGACAACGGACGAGTCGGGAGCTGTGGATTCTTGGGCAGAAGAGTCCTCATCAATATTGATAAGATCATCCAAATTCAGCTCAAGTTCGGTATTCCGAACTGTCAGCTCAGATGGAGTATGCATAAATAATGTACTAATAGGGGACCTCAGTGGGGTTGTTGGCGACGGTGTTTCTTCTTTAGGAGATGCTGACGTTATCGCATGAGGTGGCACGGGGGGAGGTGCTCCCCATGTAGGGCTCTGCTGAGGTACGACAGGAGACTCTGGTGGGACAGAGAGGGAAGCAGTGCGCTGGCGTTGGTGGGTTTGAACGGCCCTAAGCCTCGCCATGCGCTCCCTCTCCCTCCTTTCCTCCTCCTCTTGCTCACGTTCGCGTTCGCGCTCCCGCTCCCGGATAGCAACTAGCTCGCCATTTATATCTTCTATATCTTGCAATCCTTTGTGGGTAATTTTTGCACGAGGCACTGTCGATTTTTGAAGAATAGAATGTTCCAGTGCTTCTTGCTCAGCAATCTTGATGTGCTGCTTCGTTTCTTCATCGGCCAAGTCTGTCGATGTCATTACAGATATTTCTTTTGCTGAGATATTTCCAAAGGCCATGCGTCGGTGAATAGCAACACGGTCAGCTTTGCTCAGATTGAACTGTAACGTCCGGAAGCGATCCCTGTATGAAGTTAGGTAAACTACTGAGAGGCCATCTTTCAAATGAACGCACTTATATTTCCCACCAGCGTGTGGATTGCCTTGCTTATCAGGTTCGCAATAGATATCGTACACACACTGCTCTAGCTCAGTAGCGAAATCTCTTGCTCGTCGTAATATTTGTTCTTTTTCTTCGTCAGTCAACTCATCTGGTCTCTTTTCAATACGTTTCATATTTGGTTCCTCCCCACCTCCCTCCTCAATGTCAGGAATGAGTACATTGGGATATCTGAGGAAGACATCACGGAAAATATCCTCCAATTTACCCAAACAATATTTCCTTGTAGGATCATCAGATGCATTAACCGACATCGACTTTTTCCTTTTTGGAGGTGGCAACTGCGCAGTGCTCTTTCGTTTCAAATTAGGCTGGCTAGATGGTCCAGGTGACACAGATGCCCTATGCAACCTTTTGCGACGATGGCGACTGCTCTCTGATACACCCGAATCAGAGTCGGATGAAGAGCTATGGGGATGTCGCTGCCATCAAGTATTAAGAATATATAAAATTGAGCGGAGCTTGTTACATACTTTGAATTGGCCACTCTTCGACTTTGGTTTCTCTGCTACATATTCATCATCGCTACTCATATCTTCTTCCGTCTCCTCCGACTCTGATCTTGGTTCGGGACGGCGTTTGACTTGTTTAGACAACACAGATGGCTGCGAGATGAACGATATCGTCGAAGCGCTGCCTTCTACATCCTCAAATGCTGAGGGGCCTTCCCAAGTCACTGATAAATGGATGATTATTAGTCATTGGGTCAACACTGGAGATTGAAAACTGTAGAAAATTGGGCTAAGGAGCAGAACAATATAATCGAGCACTTCCACCTGAGTATTCCTCATAGTACGGTAATAAGCATACACTCAGGCTGGTGCTGAACGAAATGGCCGAATCCTTGCCAAGTGTGCATATACGTAGCCCACGCACAGTAGAGCCCGGACAGAGAGCAGGTGCACACCACTATTAACATAAGAAAATGACAATGATATGGCAGGCATTACAGGAATTGTTTGCTCTTTTGAAACTACATATCACGAACAACACGAGGAAATATGGCGATGATTGGGAGGAACGATTTGCTGATACTCACTGACTGTTCGATAACCTGTCATCTCTGTGCATGTAGGGCAAACATAGACACCTTGTAAGAAGCAATGAGTGATTGTATGCGGTATAAAAGTTTTCAAACACACTTATATCTTCGGCTTCTGGCTCGGATAAATCAACACATGTAAAATGATACCTGACTCCACTGATGAACAGAACGAAATCAAGTGAGAGAGTGAGATAACGCACCATATCTGACACATTGCGCAGTGGACCATCGGTGAGCCATCATCCCCTCTAGAACACGTACAATTAGTTTCTTTGACCGGAGCTTTTGATGATTTGGGAGCAGTTGTCTTAGATGTTGGTTTTGAGGTTTTGACAGATGTGTTCGCTTTTTCAGTATCAGGATTGTTGACTTTTCTTCTTGGGCGTGGTTCTGACTTAATGGTAGGTGAGGATGGAAATGACATCACAGAGGCAGTCGAAGCGTTCCTTGTCCTAGAGCGTGTACTCATATTGGCAACGTTCAACGTACGATGGAAGACACTGCGGAACGATAGTGACGGTGAACGCAATTACGCAAGATTTTCAGACTCCGCCGAGTTGTCCGCTTTCTCATCACGTGACTAAACGCGTGTCGTGGGCACAACGCGCGACAACGGCAGAAGAGCGAAGAACGTGGCAAATAAACTCAACGTGGATCGTCGACTATATATACCTTGAAGTCTTATGTCCAGACACGAACTGAGATACGATGTCGCCGAAAGATTGCTGGACCTGCTGATGCCGCGCAGATGTGCAACATTTGATTACAAAATTAACAGAACCCGTGATCATTTCGGACCGTAGCCGACAAACGGCAGTAGCAAGCCCAAAGACTGTGGTATTGAGCTTCTGGTGGGAAGATGAGATGAATAATTGTAATGTGACGCGGGGGAAAGAGAATGAGTGAGAAGGTGGGTACTAAGATAGGATAATGGGTTTCACCGAGTTGCAGTTTGCAGAACATGCTGACGGCAGAGGAACCCAAGAGTGGTGGCCTTGTGACTGAGGTTAGAACGATTCTTAGCGGCCGAGATTGATGCTCCCTGTTTCCCAAAGTGCGGAGTAACCGGAAAGGGTCCGTATTGGCTTCGATCCTGATGGAGTAAGGTATGTTTGGGAGAACTGAAATTGACATTTGAGATCTGAATTAGGGCAACAAGGCCGTGTAATTGACAAAAAGGTCGAGCTCACAGGGGGGAGGGAAGAGGAGCAGCATTGAGCCGGGCAGAAGACTACATTCCCGGTAAGGGCACCACCACATCGGAGGCCAGTCAGGTCAGGCGGGCCTTCTACAGGGTGGCACGGAGACATGAGTGAACGAAATGAATTACATCAGAACTGCACCTGCGTCATGACCCACATCATCGCGCGGCACAGAATACGATGTATATATTACACCGCATAGCATTCTGGATTTCTACATGTACATCCCAAGGCTTGTAGCATGTGGACGGGGAGAAATGTACTCTCAAACATATGTAATGATTCACACTTGTCTCGATCTTGTTTTTGAGAGCCGCCTTTGAGAGTTTATCATCTTCCTTCTCACAACTAATCCTCTTCTGACATGAACACGCCTTTGTTCACGTCCCAAGAAGCTCAGTCCCACTACCTTTAAGCGCCCAGCCTGCTCCCGTCACCCTGGACTCGCTGTTGCCACTAGCCTGCAGGAGCTCCCCCACATTGCATGCCGTTGTTAACAGGCACCAGGTGTCTGAAATCGGTATTCACTCCTTGCCGAGGTTCGTTCTGATTTTCTTAGCCAAACTATGATATACTGAGTGATTGTGGGTGTTCTATCAATATACCCCCTCTGACACGCCCCGGATGACCTGAATCAAGCTTCCGCTCACTCCCTTCTTTCTTTACCAGGTTCCCCTTGCTTCCCTTCCATCTCCTACATCTTACCTGTTGTGACAAAACGCGGTCGACTATAGCCTTCAGCCTTCGAAGGCGACATGGCAGCGACCATGCTGCAGAATGCTGATGTGCCTATATCCAGTCCGTTCCGCGTGGCTTCTCAACAACGTCCTTCCAACAACAAACCTCTACCTCTGGCTCTTCCATTTTCCCGCTCTCCTCAACCCTTGACTACCTTTGATATATCCGCGTCCACATCAACCACATCGACTACTCCAGAGCCTTCTTCTAGTAGGCCTTTCCAGCGTCTCCGGTCATCTCTGGAACAAACATTGCGAACAGCAACAAGATCCCGGAAGACAACAAACGCTGAAAGTATCACCACTTCGAGCAACAGTGATAAGGGTAAGGAGAAGGAGAAGGCAACACCAACCAGTAAAGATGTGCCCAAAGAACAAGCAAGAACGAGGGTTCTACAGCGCCTCCCGTCCAAGGTCACGTTCCGTCGTGGAAATCGAGAAGTTGCTACGCCCTCACCTATTCCTCCTTCTGGTCCAATTCTTCAAGTAAAGGCTGAGGGGAAACACGAAAAGGTACGAGTCGCCGGCTTTACCAGTTTTCAGACCCCTTCGATGCGACAGGCATCAATATCTTCACCGGCTCTTCACCTTTCATCACAGGCTTTGCCTTCTCCAAAATCTCAGTCGGCAGTGCCTGTCTCATCTTCGTCAAACAATGCTGCCCTTGTTTCCCCTGCGCGTGAAAGATCAAAGAAGACTGACTTAACGCTATCGCAACGAGAGATCAGTCCACCATTTCTTCTAGGTTCAAGAAGGGAGTATCGCCAAGATCCTGTTGGAACTCAAAACACCATTACACCTCAATCAAAGGAGCGTTTGTCAAGGCATAGAACGACGAAATCAAATCCATCTGTTATACCTCCATCTCCATCTACCCCTTCTTTACCCCCAAAGTACTCAAATATCCATCGCTCTGAAGAGCGGCCCTCTCAAATTCGACTCAATCGAGACTTACCTAGTCCTCCTGATACACCAACCCCTCTGCCGGCCTCGCGAAGTCAATTCTCCCAGAATTCATCGCGGGCGGCCTCTAGTACCAGCCATCTGCCAACAACTTCAACATCAGGCAGTCCAATGATACCCGCAAGAGCTGCTAGTCCCATTAGGGCTCGCTCACCAACTATTCGGCCTCGTGTCGTGTCACCCTCACGACTTCCCCCTGGCGCTTCGTCTCCTTCACGTAAACCGTCATTGGATCAGCTTCGTCGGAGCTCTGCAGAGACTCCCCGTCGGGTTTCCATTGAAACGCCACTACGTGGGACAGATTCACCGTCGCCTCCCCGCCGCCGACAGACCTCACCTGCACAGCGCTCCTACGCGCAAAATCGACATTTCAATATTTCTTCAGGTTCATTGCTCTCTCTTTCATCTAAGATTGAACATAGGGAGTTAATTCGCACTGCAATATCGATGCTTTGCAAGGAGATGATCAAGCCCCCACCACATATGACTAGGACTGAGTCTGGCATAAGAGATTGGGAGGAGGTTGAAGTGCGGCTCAGAGCCCTCAGGAGATTGGAGCGTATGTGGGCAAAAAGTGGGGCTGTGGGAAGTTCGGGTAACGTAAGTGCCTCGGGCGGTAGCGGAAGTGGAGAGGAAAGAGAGCGCAGGCTTTTTGGAGAGGCTCTCCGTGATGGATTCGTCTTGTGCCAGTGAGTAATAATCAATCCGCTTTCTCTGGTTTTGAAGGAGATTCACTCGCTTTGAAATTCAGATTAATCAACAAATTACGGTCAAGTACAGTCGTTCGGCCTGACGCAAGGGAAGATGGGATATTTCGGGCTTCGAATGTCACAAAGTTTCTCGCTGCTTGTGCTTCGTATGGCCTTCCAAATGAAGAACTCTTCCAACCTGATGACCTAGCGGGCATAAGTAGCGAATCGCTTGTCCGCGTAGCGAAAACAGTGATTGCATTGATTAATTTTGTTGATACGCCTCTACCCGAGCGATCAAAGGTTATCTCAGGACAAGGTCAAAAACCCGTCCCCGTTCCAATACCTTATCAAGGTTCAGCCTCCAGAGCTTCTGCATCAACCCCAAATCTGCTACCAACGGCTCACTCTCCTTCCCCCTCTTCACCTACTCGCAGGCGGTGGTCTCCCCCTTCCACGCTCCCTCCTTTGAGATCAAATAGCTCTGAAGAGGATACCAGTGACACCACCCCAAAAGAAAGCGACGCTGGTCGTGCCTCAAGCAGTAGTCCCGTTGGGGATGATGATCCCTCAATGGTTCTTTTAGACGTAAACCCTTCTCCTGTTCCCCGCTTCATCTCACCGCCTCCGAGATCAGCGTTACGTCCCCGAGCTACGAGGCGGGCCGAAGATTCCCGTTCTTCGAATGGCAGAGTGGAATCGCCTCAACCGGAGGTGGCTGACTCAAAGTATCTATCTGTCAGTGCCCCAAGTGACTCGATTGTAGAACTCCAATATTCGCGACAGTCGGTTGCATCTTCTGCGATGACAGAGACAACTGTAACCACTGTCCTTTCCAGTATTCTTGACACCAATCTGCGTGGAAGTGGACTCAACAAATTTGGGACCATAAGGACTGTCACAACAGACTTCACTTCTGAGGCACCGTCACTCTCCCGGACAGAAGGTAGCTTCATTGCTGACGATATGGCTCGCAGAAAGTCTTCAGACGGGGGAAGCAAGTTTGTCAGAGATAGGAAGCTGAGCGAGACGGTCCCAATAGACCTGACAAGGGTTGCTGAGGAAACCGACGAGAGTGTTTCTTCAAAGGACAATGTCTCCAGCTATGCAAGGAACAAGCCACAAGTGAGTTCTCCTGAGAGGCTGGAACGGCCGCATGTGCACCTCCACAAGGGAAAGTGGCCCGATGACTTCATGGGGGCATTTAATTTGGAAGTTCCTGCACCCATATCGAACCCGACACCGTCCATGGAGTATGATGGCGAAACGCAGTTGTCGGTACCTCCAATAACATCCCCGTCACGGAAGCCATCACCGCTGGGTCTATCTAGACGGGATACGCATTTAGAGACACTCCCCGAGTTACCTCGCAAGACACATCGGCCACGGCACAGTGCTGACAATCCAATCTTGGTTCCGAAAGAGTCCATTTTCCGTCGAGATACAAGTCCAGATGCTATCCCAGCCACTAAGGCTATGTTACGCCGGCACAGCACCAAACCGAGAGTTGGTCAGCAGAATGGAATGTACTACCACTCGAACGACTCGGAAAGTCCTCCAGATGCGGATGCAGATACGTCTGTTCCGTTTCCTCGAGCGCCTTCCAGAGAACGTGGCCCCGGTTCTTCGACGCCTGGTGTAGACATCGTAGCCATTAGCGATAGGCCACGTTTCCCGCGTGGAAGGTTTCAAAGCGACGTTGAGGATGCTCGAAGAAGACTGCGACCCTCCGTTGACGAGCTCAACGGTCGCCCTCGTTCTAGAATCGAAAGTATGGTCAGCCTTGGTGTTACGAGTAATGCTAGTGCGAGTGATCTGTTGAGACGTGAGTCCATGGATGGCAGCGGCGTCCGTAAGACTATCATTATCACAGAAGAAGGAAAATCTCCTGTGCAATTCGTAGGTTTCTGAGCCTTATATACCCCGCCAAGATTAGTCACCTTTTTCAATACTAGCAACTCGGCAACTGTATCGGTCGTGGGCAGTTCGGCTCCGTTTACCGAGCGCTCAATCTCAGTACAGGTCAAACTGTCGCTGTCAAACAGATACGACTAGAGGGTTTGAAGGAAGATGAGGTATCAGAGTTAATGAGGGAAGTCAATCTGTATAAGCGCCTTTCTCACCCGGGTATCGTGAAGTATGAAGGGATGGCGCGAGACGAAGAGACTTTGAGTATTGTGCTCGAGTAAGTTCTTTTCGCTTTGTCTATAGAACACGATTGACAGTCCTTTAAAGATACGCAGAGAATGGGTCGTTAGGTCAAACTCTCAAGGCGTTCGGTAAATTGAATGAGCGGCTCGTCGCTAGTTACGTCGTCAAGATACTGGAAGGACTTCATTACCTCCATGGCGAAGACGTGGTTCATTGTGATCTCAAGGCTGCTAATATCCTAACGACGAAGACGGGAAATGTCAAGCTTACTGATTTTGGCGTATCACTTAACCTTCGAGCAATGGAGCGCGAAATAAAAAACGTGGCGGGAACCCCAAATTGGATGGCACCGGAGATTATAGAACTAAAGGGTGCTTCGTCTAAATCGGACATTTGGTCTCTTGCTTGTACCGTTGTGGAACTATTAACTGGTCGCCCACCGTATGCAGAGATATCAAATAGCATGACAGGTTTGTCTTTTATTGATGCTGTTCCTAGACAGAATCTAAATACATGTTTGCAGTTATGTTTCGCATTGTAGAAGATAATATCCCTCCAATACCCGAAGATTGCTCGGAGCTCGCCAAGGACTTCCTGCTGTTGTGCTTCGACAAGAATCCAGAACTACGACCCAGTGCTGAGATATTATTTGAGCATCCATGGCTAAAGCAGAACTGGGGTGCCTTTAAGGTATGGCGACACTCATCACAATGATTGTAATTCACCTAACCCACTTCGTGTAGGAATTACGTCCACAGGACAGTATTCCTTTCCTCCGCCGTGTTAGTGCAGATTTGCAAAGATCAGATGCTGTGAGACTGCTTGCTCAGATGGACATGCCTGAACCATCCCCCAAAGAAGACGTCGAGCATCCCGAGAGTACCGTGCAAAGTCCACCAGCCGAACAGAGGTTCTCTACAAAATCTGTTCGTCCTCCAGGCGACAGCGAGTTCGTCCCACGTGAACACTCATTCGTGAAAACTACATTCAGCAAACGTACGCCTGTCCTAACACTAACTCATCCTGTTCTTTTACTCATATTACATGGTTTGTAGCTATGCGTTGTCGGGTATGCTTAACCGACGTGAAAAAGTCTGCGGTCATATGCTCCCAATGTAGCCTCATCTCACATTCGAAATGTGCCCCACATGCCCCGCCAACGTGTGACCTCCGTGCCCAGCTGTTGTTATATGCCCAATACGCAGAGAAAACTAATCCTGCCAGTGTATATCACAACCCCGCAGACGCCTTAAACGGCCGTCCACCTGTCGCCATGTCCGATATACCCTACGTGTTACATAGTCCCCGAACGAGTCTAGATACACATCCTCAGTCGGTCCCCCCTCCGCCCACCTCGCATCCACCTACAGCATTTAAATTAATGTCTGCCTTTAAGCGTTCTCGTTCTAACCTTGTTGCGGACTCCACCCCTTCATCCCCACCTGTCACTTCTCAAACGAGCTCCGGCGATGACAAAGTCATTCGTAGGAAGACTGCCTTCTCACGCAACAAGGAACGACGCTATTCCAATACAAGCAACAGTACTGGTGTCAGTAGCTTACGAAGTGCGGCAACGGCGGCCGAGAGTATTTCAAGTGGGCCAGGCACTCGGAAATCACACATGTCGACAAGTTCTGCTGATTATAGCACACGACGTCCTAATGATGGCCCAAAAATGTCACGAACGAGGAACATCTCAGGTCTATCTGAAGTCACCACTATGGAGGACAGCACGAAGTCTGACGTTATACCACTACTTCCTGACAGA
The DNA here is from genome assembly GCA_002554575.1 of Amanita thiersii Skay4041. NCBI lineage: Eukaryota > Fungi > Basidiomycota > Agaricomycetes > Agaricales > Amanitaceae > Amanita > Amanita thiersii. The sequence continues at coordinate 31,534 of KZ301984.1, forward strand.
CGCAAACATCGAAACACGGATTCAAAGTCGAGTAACTGCGTTGTACAATAATATTTTCTATCTCAAGTCATTCTCTTACACGCCTTTCACTCTTCTCCCCCTCCCCTCTCCTCTTCCAATTCTGCTTATCACTTGGGCCCTTTGACAATCGGACTTGGTTGTTTGTACGCATCACAGTTTGTATATTAGATTACTATATTCACTGTCTCTAACATGCTCTCTACCTGTTGGACCTTATGGAGACATGTGCTCCTACGTACATTAATGTCTCCCTGATTGACTGTGGAATGTGCTGCTAATAGTTTACAACATTTGTTATTTTTATGTATTTTAAGTACACGTTTAGTTTCTGAAATCAATCAGTGTACTCTGCTGCCCTTAACTTGATCGGAAGCTTCCCCAGTTCGAGCCTTCGACATACAGTATGTCACGGTCGCTTGGGTGATGGATATCACCACATGTCTTGAAAGGATTGGTGGTTTTATGCGGACAAGTGCATAGCCATCTGGGCCATCAGAATTTCGGCAACCTTGAAAATTCATGACAGTTTGATCGGGGACGTTGAATGCCGCGATTCATTCAAGTGTGTACCCAACTGGGTCAACAACGTGTACCTGCGACGCTTATTTCGGTGTTTATATGCCGTGAGATCAGGTCCCTGCAAGTATTACGACAATGACAAGCTGTGCTCGCTATTGAGGGCATGCGTTGCGGGGAAAACAGCCATTTCTCGGGGAGAGCTAAAAAGAAGGGCCCACCCCAAGGCACGAAATGGTTGTGTGTCCCTTATCCTAAACTCCAGATACGATGATGGTGGTGGCTTTTGTAAAGTTTTGGGTGTTGCTGCTCTCGCTCTCCTCTGCTTTGTTATCTATCCATGCTGCTCCTTACGAGACAAATGGAGAGCGTATGGCGCGAGGGCTGCCCCCTGCTCGCCCCAAGTTCGGGCGCTATGTTCCTGGTGTTGTAACGAGGGAGGGGCCCACCGCGGTCTCTGGTATGTTTTTTTCCTGTCAAATCACGACCAAGTGTTAATGGACTTAATGCCTATTGTGAACAGGCGCTAAATATGCAAGAACCTCGCCTACACCCCCCACACCGTGAATTCTTTTCTTTTCTTACGAGGGAATATTTGAACACTTCGCTGACCGCATTATCGTCGACAATACTGTAGGTTCAAAGGCCGCTTGCAGGTCCGCACCAATGAAGGGCACGTCCTCGGCAATGTGAGGAACTGGGCCGGACCCGCATCCATGTACGATTAATTACATCCTTCTTCCCCTTTTTGGTCCGTCGCTTGACTTTCTTCTTTTACAGAAGCGGGATTAATTTCTTGGGCCCAGACCAGGACAGTATCGTTGAGGTGCTCACAACCAACCCGCAGAAGGAACCCATCAACATCGTGGTCAAGGTGCGCGCTGACTCGAAAAATATTTGACCAATGCTATGTCTGATCTGAGAATGTAAAAAACATTGACGAAATGCAATATCACGTTGGCAGAACCCTGCATTCGATCCTCCGTTCTTCGTTGGTGCTTCTGCAAACCCGAGTAACAGCCACATCGGTCTTGGTCTCCGCAAGTACGTGTTCAAGATCCACATCGCTACCGTGACTTTTTGCTGAACTAAACCACCCCGATAGTCCCTTGGCTTTCACCAATGTCGACTCGAGTGAGTAAACTTCAATACAAATCTACTTCCACAATGGTAAAAATTCAACTTCTCGTTCCTTTCTTAGCCCCACCTAACTCCCCGCCTGTCCCACGCGGTGACCGACTCGTGGAATCCGCAATCTGGTCCTTCGATCACAAGACTTTGGAACTGAAAGGTACAATTTCATTATACCCCCCCCCTCTTTCATTTCGGAAGCCTGACTGTTAATAGCTCAATGGGTCAACCCCGACCACTCAAAGCCACCCACCATCTTGGCTTATGACATCCGCAATGTACGTAGTGGCACTCAACCTCGGTTCCGGGAAAGAGCTACTTAACAAATCTGCTAGAACGTCTTGTTCTTCACGGGCGACATCGACGCATATAATAGGGACAACAGCTTCCCTGCGTCAGCTGTGGTATGTGACTGCTATTTACACCAATCACACGGAAGGCAACAACTCACCTCACGTCCGTTCAGCACATGTTCCTGCTTCGCGAATGAAGTGCTTCTTTTCCTTGGCTTTCACGTTACTTCCAATGGACAATTTCTAATACCTTTTGTTTGCCACTATATCAAGGACTCATCTTGTATTTCGGCGGTGTTCAAAAGTAGTGTAGCAGTGGACGCCGATACATAGGTTTGGAGTGTATTATCTACGTGCAGAAGTAACTAGGATGAATACGACAAGCAATCAGTGAATGAGAATTCACATGCCTCATTATTAATGTGACGCTGAACTCATGGTGAGCAGCAACATGAACACACCTCAATGATGCTCCAACGCAGCACTCGGTCAGTTATACATTCAACTATACTACTATACAAGGGTGTTATTACAACGACGAATGCATAACTAGCGTCCCCATCAAGAATGAGGAAAAGAGAGGGAGCGGACCTCTTGAATCCATTTAGCGCTTGCATCCGGGAACTATTCTTAGTTCAGCGTATTGCCCGACGATGCAAAAGATAAGATAAATTCACCTGCCAAACCATTGCACCACCATCTATTCATGGATAAGTATATATGACACAGAAGGTCAAGAGAAAAAAGGCATGACATACTCCATCCATTTGCCTTGGCTTGCTGCAAGCAGGTAGACAGCGTCGCAGTCGACATAAATCCATTATTGGCGACTCCCGTTGATGCCGGTTTTCCAATGACTAGCTTCGAAAGAGGTACACCGCCCTTGTTTGCGATCTGGAACACAGAAGACTCGGGCCGTTCAGAAGTCGAATTGTAAAGTAGTCCGTCACATGTGGTATATTGGGATACACCCTCTGGGGAGGAAAGTCAAGTCAAGTAACTGTCCGCTTGCGAAGGGGAGACGTACGATTGTAGAACTATAGGTGATTGTTAGCATACAAAACCAATGGAAATATCGTTCGCCTTACCTGCACATTGTACCAGTCAATCAGGTCTCCTACGTCGGCATTGATCTTGTAATAGGCACCTCCTGCAAACTTAATGGGAGAGAACCTGTGGCATTATTTAGAAGTCTATACGAAGTACAGTAGCTGTTTTTTCTTATTACCAAGGAGCAACCGCTAGAAACTCGTGATTAGCTGCCTCACATTTCATGTAGGCGGATATCTTACGGGCATGAGTAATGATGTATTGTTCTTTGGGTAATTGAGAACGCAACTGCTTCGTGAATGTGATCACCCAGGCCTGGATTAAACAGATGAATAAATGACAGTCGAAGACAAGAGTATTGGGATGTACTTCAGCCTTTCCATCTCCAGCGTTGATAGCGTCGAAATCCTAACAAATTATTCAGGGAAAAGCATCGAGGCATTATGAAACTGGATGTTTTACCTCGTAGTCAATGTCAATGCCATCCAATTCGTATTTCTTCACAAACTCTGCCATAGTGTTAGCAGTCTTCACAGGATCGGCACCCATCGAAGTCGGGGTATCAGTACCACCGAATGCTGCAACCATGATTTTAATTCCAGCTGCAGCGTACTGTTGTTTGATCGTGGCACGCTCAGAAGCTGAAAGCCAAGTCCATTCCAAGGCCTGTGAATACTTCTATTGATACAAATTCTACCTCGTAGATAAGTGAGCATATTTACCTTATCCCAGGCGCCAAAGGAGAGCAGGAAGGACAAGACACTGAAATAGGGTGAGAAGACTAGATAACGGGGGAAATTTCCGATACCTACTAAACGTTGTAACCCTGTGAGAATAATCGACTATCAATATGGTTATAGGTAACCCAATTCAATCGACTGACCTTGACTTCAGAAACTGGTGGGGGCCCTGTCTGCCCAGGAACAAACTTATCACCATAAATAACAAAACGAGGTGGGGGAACTAGGCTCGTATCATTGTTGGTTGGGGACACCCCATTCAACGGAACAGCAAAAGTCCCCAAGAACGAAGACAAGCAAGCAAGAGCACAGAAGAGCTTTGCGAGAGGCGACATCCCGAGACAAGTAGAGTAGAACTGAGGATACAGTCTGAAGGTCTCGTTACAGTCAGAGGTTTTTATATGCCTTTGCCCAGAGTTGCATACACATGGACGAACATTCTTTACGAGATGAGGGACTACCATCCGGAATCACAGAGCTTGCTGGTCCATGTGGAAGATAGCTTATCATGTCCTCGAATCAATGGAGAATAAGCGTTACAATGAATTGTCGACCAACATTGAGAAAACCTAGAAGAAGAAAAAAGTTTATTCATGTGCTTCAACAGTTTGAGTCCTTCCTTGCATCATACGGCGATAAGCCCCACGGAGAAGCCGGCGAATTTTCTCATATCCTATCAAAAGCAAGATAACAAATGACCACGAGTGTAACGGCTTTACCGTTGCTTCTGCTATCTGTCAAGCTGGGAATCAATAAAAACCAGTCAGATGCATACCTTGGGAGGTTGAAAGCGAACAATTACATTACTTACTAGCGGGTTATGTATACTATCTCAGATGAACAAGACGGCACGAGAGGAAATCGCTTCACACGCTACCAGGAAAAAAGAGTGAAAGTGACGCACGGATTGATCTATGTACCGCGGAACCTCGTGGTGCCTCGAGGAATGATACCGATAGCTATCTAGAAGCATTTATCCCACTTCTTCAATACCCCGCGCTGCATGTATACAGTATAAGAGTAATTTTGGTTGAGGAAGTGTGCGGGACCCAAGCCGTAGGAGCATATGTCCATCATTGGGGCATCAAAAAGCTGAAAGTTCATACGATAACCGCGTCTAGAATACAGACGATTACAACACACTCTTGCCCCCATGAATGAGTTCCAGGGGTAGTAGAAACCATTTTAACCATCAACTTGGTCAAAAAAGCAGCGTTGAGAACGAAATGACAATTGGTGATAAGTAAGTAGAGTCACGAGAGCTAGAGTAGATGCGAGGAACCAGGTCCACGTGGAGGAAAGTTTGAACGTTCGAGGAATTGAATGGCGGAGTTGATAGACAGCGGCCGGAACCAGTGGCTATCGCGAGGACCAGGCGTTATTGATTCATTGTTTCATGATTTGTTGTCGTGATCCACCAGGAACAAGTTCTCGGTGTCCAAAATCGGTGAGCATGATGCACCTAGCAACATGTGGATATTGGTCACCTGCTCAGCTTTCTCGCGTTGTTCTCCAGGAGATAACCCGACTCACTTGTGTCACTGCGTACCTGGCATAGGGGAACCTTTTTCCAGTATACTGTAGCCCTAGTTGGGTCCGACATCATGGTGCTCTCCCTCAAAACAATAATACATTTGACACATGATGATACAATCAGAAAGAGCTTCCGACATTTCTTACAAGTACAGAATACCATCCCCCATCCACTTACCCTCGCTACTAAGAAGAAAATTTGGGTTTGAAAATCGTCGTTTAAACTGGCCAGGATTGCGAGCGAACGGTAGTAATCCAACTGGAGCTGGCTCTCGGGTACTTCACAGAAAAGATCAGATACAACTAACAGGAACCTTGGTTTGTCACTTCACCTGCCAAGCCATCGCACCGCCAGCTATGATTGTATGAGTCAACACATTCTCATGGTCCAAAGGTGACACCACTTACTCCAACCACGACTCTTGGCTTGCTGGAGGCAGCTCGCCAGTGTGGAAGGGTCCATATAGCCATTACTTGCGTCGCCAGTAGAAGCAGGCTTTCCAATCACAATCTTTGACAACGGAACACCACTGGCACCAATCTCGAGGACTGACGACTTAGGCCATGTGCTGGAGGACGTGAACAAAAGGTTATTGCACGTTGTGTACTCGCTGACACCCTCTATGAACATAGTCAGCAACCCTAGACTGCATGATATACAATCTTACTCACGGTTATAAAACTGAACATTGTACCAATCAATCAAGCTTCCGACGGCATTATGCACAGCAAGATATCCGCCTCCACCCCACCGGTTTGGAGTAAACCTGCTAAAGTATAAGCGTTGGTTCTTATTGTAAAGGTACCCAAACTTACCAAGGTGCAACGGCTGTGCCCCGATATTCAGCCATGATCATATGCATACAATCAGTGTAACTTACGAGCGTGCGTGAGGATGTATTGCCCTTGTGGCAGCTGGGCACGTAACGCCTGTGTGAAGCTGATCAACCATCTCTACAGGCGCATGTGTGGTCACTATCCAGTTTCATGTGTTGACAAGTGATGAAACACACCTCCGCATTACCGTTGCCAGCATTAAATGCGCCGAAATCCTATTCAGTAATGAGATTTGCACTGATATAGAAAATTTTCGGCATTATACCTCATAGTCAACATCGATACCATCGAGACTGTATTGTTTCACCCAAGCTGCAAATGAATTTGCAGTTGCCACTGGATCTGCACCACTCGTTGTGGGGACATCAGTAGCTCCAAACGCGGACACGATTAATTTTATCCCCGCCGCAGCATACTGAGATTTGATACTAGCTCTCTCAGTAGCAGTCAATGTAGTCCACGAATAAGCCTACTATTGCGTCAGTATTTTTGTTGATTTCTAGTCAGATTTAGTTGAATACCTTATCCCATGCTCCTTCTAATAGAAGGAAAGAGAGTGCCCTATAGCTAGAATTAGGGACTCGGATGCTGCTTCACAGAAAAAAAAACCTTACACGACATTCCATCCCTTTGAACAGAGGTTAGTTAGGAAACTTGACACCCCGGTACCGAATATACGTACCTTGACCGCCGAAGTGCTCGGGGGAGCAGAACTACCGTCCCAGGCGTCGGTGTACACGACGAAATGGGGAGCAGCAGGAGTTGCACGGGCAAGCAACTCCCTGGCTTTCACACCGAGTCCATCGAATTCCAAGGGCTGGGAATCGTTTACAGGAACAGACAATGCGCTTTGGGCTAGAAGAAGCCCAAAGGTGACTGAGAGGAAACGTTTGAAAAACATTGTCACAGGAATCAAAGAGCCAAGTGAAGGTTAAGAAACCACCGGTGCGTGAATATCATGACTGCAAGTTCATCCCTCTTATATACCTTTTCCTTGACCTTGAACACCTGACGTTCATCTGCCAGAACGGCTAGAACACATATGGTCGAAAAGACAGGTGAACGATGAGCAGATGGCGACCTCATTCTCTGGAAAAATGGCTTGCAGTGACGCAGAATGCCAAGGGAGAAATAAAATAATACTAGCATCTTGCCACACGCTAGCACGAGTCAAGTCATGCAAACGTGGTACAGTTTCGTTGAAAAAAGCAAAAGCTTACATGTGGCGGACAATTCAGCCACCAAGCCGAGACAACCAATCTTGTAATTACACCAGATGCACATTGGCTATCAGCAGAGCTGTGTGTATGAAATGGTGATTAAGCTTCCATGAGGGCAATAATCGGTAGGTGTGTGCCATTCGCAAGCTGTGAGTGAACGTGACCGCCTGATGTAAAACATCCACCAAAACAAGAGAGGACCGAGAAGCTAGCGAGATTTAGCTGTAGAGGTTCATGAAGATGTGGTCTATCAACGATCGTGGAGCCCAGAAGTGATATGCGTTGCACGTCAATCAGTCTGAAGTAAAAGAGGCAGCGCAGCACCAGCGCCTAGAATTAAGGATTATAGGATAGAGTCATTCGTTCATCGAGTCCTGTAATATTGTGCTTAGGATCATGTGAACTAGTAATCTTGCGTATCCATGAAATGGTTGCCCGGAAAATCCCCGACACATACGGGAAGTTGATTGGCCGCCTGGACAATACAACAACTGATCCCACGAAGCTCGTGGGCAAGTATTACTGTATTGACAGTATTTGTGCCTACTGATGGCCATAATTGGAATGTTTAATTATGATGGTTATCAAGCCACAAAATGCATGAGCTGTAAGTGTGGATATGCAGTGAGGACGCGGTATGTTGGAACGTTGGAAGAGGCAATCGGAAATGGGCGTAGGGTAAGTAGGAAAAGCCCGATAAGGCGGGCTGGGTTAGGACCCGACCAGAGTAGTGTGGGAATCTATGACGATACTGCAGTGGGAACGACAATTCATTTCAAATTTTCAGAAGCAGCATAGCCGACACACAACCTGAGGGACAAGGACAGTGGACAGGTTTCATGGTGGTTTGGAGTTGATATATATGATAGTATCAATGAACGAAGAAGCAACGGCGGGAGGGTTGGATGTCGGTCGGCCGGGACATGGTGGGGGATACCCAGTTTGGCAAGAGTGCTGTTTCCGCCTTGAGGTGAGGACCTTATGTAAAAGGAGCTGCAGATGAGATTATAATAAACACTACCTTGCTCCCTTCTCTTTTTTTTTTTTTCTTTCTTCTTCTCGTAACTCCTTCGTTCCCTCATCTCAATAATGTCCCACCCACACTCAAACTCACAGATCAGAAGAAAGGTTAGTTTCGATGACAAGCCTTCCACTGGGTGAGCACTCCCGCAGCCCCTGTTCTCCCACTCCCACTCATCCTTCTCAAAAAGTCGTCTAGAAGCTGCTGTCAAACTAGTGTCCGGACGGGCACAGGAGTATGAGTATCAATTGAGGGCCGTCGAGGTTGGGTCCCTACTCTCCTTCTTGTCTCTTACCAGCTCACATCTACCCAGTCCGAGCTCTCAACAACTCTTAGCAACTTCCGCGCAATTGACAGCATTATGCGAGAAGCCTACGCTGGAATCGAAGTGAGTATATGTATATGCATCTGATTTGTATCAGGCGTATACTAACACGTGAATTAGCAACATACCCTACGAGCTAATCATGCTTTGGACGTTCAGGCCCCCTACATCGCCCAAGAACTCGAAGACTCCGAGAAGTCGCTTACCCAACTGACTGAGACTCTCCCAGCCGTCGACACGCAGGTAGCCAATATCAAATCAATCTATGATACGGGGCGTGATGAGGTCCGCCAATATATTTATCCGGTCTGCCATCATTTCAGCTCACTCCTCTCTCGCAGGCACAGCGACTAGTTGACGACTTAACATGGCTCAACACCGATTTCTATGAACGTTGGCGACGCATTATATTCACCTCGAGTAGCCCTGTCTCATGGCGGTGGAAGGCTGTCATGCGGACGTTATTCGCCATATCATTCGTTATATGCACTGTGCTTTTCTGGATTGCGCTCTCTGGTGCATACAGGGCTCATCGACACCGACTTGTATGGGGAGACAAACTCATGTCATAGGTCATTTGAGCTTCCTGGTCTGAATTTTCGTTCTACGGGTCACCATGCCTGCATACCTTTTTCTCGATTTACAATGGCTGCTTTCGTTTAGTATACGACGCAATCCTTTGGGTACAACAGATGTATCATTATGTATAGTATAAAATATTGGATGCTCTTTTTTTCTTCGCTTATTGACTTGTTGCTCGCTTCTGTGGGATTGTGACCAACTTGAATTCAATTGCCCACTCCATTCAACCCCTGAAGCCACCGTGAACACTCCAAGGGGAACGGTTTACCCTAGCAATCACCCTACCTCATGGACAGCTTTGACGACCTCCTTGCCCCCTCACGAAATCTTCTCGAAGAGAACCCTTTTGCAGACCCTTTCACAAATCGTTCGAGTTCACCAGATCCATGGGCTTCGCCGTTCGCAGTGAATCAATCTGATTCTGCGCCGTATGACGATATCGCAACAGCACCTTCCCATAGTTCATATAAAATACAAGAATACGATGCTTCTGCGACGATTGGATCTTCTTCGAGTGCTGTTCCAGTGAGCAATGATCCGCTAGATTCAGAATCACTCGCACTCTCAACAGAGGACTCAGCTCCTGGACATGGTTTCTCTCATACACCAGGCTTCAAAGAAAGCGTAGAGCCAGGGGTTCCTGAGTCCTCGGCGATACAACCTGCACGTTCAGAGAATATTGAATCTGTAACAACGAGCGAATCTGAACAGTCTCCATCAGACACGACCACGCCTGCAAGTGTTACAGCCACTTATTCTTCCCAATCATACCAGTCCCCTCCTCCTCCGTCGCATGTATTACCTTTGTCTCTTAATGCAGCGGATCCCAACTTTGTGTCGCCTCTGGAGAGTCCAGGCCCAGTCAGATTTGAGAGATCTATTGCAAACTTATCACTAGGAGGGGAGTCATTTGGTGGATGGATGAGTGAGCAGACACCTATGAGCAGCGAGGGGAAGTCGCCTGTCGTTACCTTGTCCCAGGAGGATGTAGACAGTGACGACGACAAACCTATCCGCCAGACTATGAAATCGCAAATGAGAGACGGAGATCAATCTGTATGTCACCTATTCTCTGTCTAACCTGATTATATTCAGTCATACTATTCAGAAACACGGCGAGGAGTCTTCAAGTGATACACAAATACAGCCTGTTTTCGTGATCAAAGTGGATGACCCACAGAAAGTTGGGGACCCAATACGACCGTATATCATGTACACAGTGCATACCCGTGTAAGATAACTACTCGACGGCTCTTGTTACCTGCTTATATATTGGTAACAGACAACCTCCCCACTGTTCAAAAAATCAACCTTCTCCGTGCTCCGTCGCTATTCAGACTTCCTCTGGTTGTACGAAGTGATGTCCAACAATAATCCTGGAGTTATTGTTCCTCCTGTTCCAGAAAAAAGCTCATTCAATCGATTCGACGAGCAGTTTGTTCGCCAGCGCCGGCTTGCGCTTGAGAAATGTATACAGAAGATAGCTAATCATCCCGTCCTTTGTAAGGATCCCGATCTCAAGTTGTTTTTAGAGAGTGATACCTTCTCCCTCGATGTAAGTAGTATTTCGACAGTTTTGTTTATTCACTTATTGTATTGTAAGATCAAACATAGGAAAGCTGAATTAGCTCATGAACGTGGGGGTCTTATGGCGTCGATTGGACAAACAATTGCTGGACCGCGTTTCCATGAAACGGATGAGGCAAGTAACACAAATACCTTGACAATACATGGTCCTCACGTATTTCTCTAGTGGTTCGATAGACAAAAGACGTACCTTGATGGTCTAGAATCACAGCTCCGAGGTCTTGTCAAGGCAGTCGAGCTTGTTGCTAGACAACGTGCAGGTACGAGTCTTGGGTCATTTCTTTATCTCATCTACAATTGTCTCAGCTGCGTTTCTTTCATTATTCTAGAACTCGCAATAGTCGCGGGAGAATTCTCTCATGCAGTCAGTGACTTGGCTGCTGCTGATGTGGGCCGGGAATTGTCGTCGTCGCTTGGTGGCCTTGCAGATGTGGAGCGAAAATATCAAGAGTTGCAGACCACTCAAGCCGAACAGGACATAATCACGCTCATGAGTACCGGTAAGTTGCTCACTGGAGTTGCATTCGTATCTTGATATTTATCTTGGGATAGCGGAGGAGTACACCCGTTTAATAAGCTCTGTTCGAGTAAGTCCTTTGTGGCGATGTTCTATCCCCATCCAATTCCTCTATTGCACAGAACGCGTTCAACTCTCGAATACGGGTTTATCACTCATGGAAACATTCCGAAAGTGATCTTCATCGAATTAAACAAACACATGAAAAAAACAAAATCCAAGGCCGATTGCAATCTGACCGTCTAGCATACTCTCTTAGCCAAGTTGCAGAGGTACGGTTTTTACACCTTTTGCGCAACCCATTGATCTAAACTGCTCGGCAGGCGGAAAGACGAGCAGTAGCGGCTAGGCAGGAGTATGAGCATGTATCTAGACTCGTAAAGTCGGAGATGCGCCGTTTCGAAAAGGAACGTATCGATGATTTCCAGGTTGCCCTTCATAACTTCCTGGAAGGTACCATCACACGTCAAAAAGAGGTTCGTCTTATCCTCTGCTACCAAAATTTAGCTTTAGTCATAATTTTGTTAGCTAATTTCTGGTTGGGAGGGCTATCAACAAACCATTCTAAAGCGTGATGGAAGTGGTGATTCTGCTCAGGAAGCTTCAGGATCTTCTTAGGTTGCTCAGATAACACATCTAGCTCTTTGTATTATGATATCTCACAAACTACTACTACGTCAGACATAAGTTACACTAGGTAATATACGACACAGGTGCGTGAGACACCTGTTTTATTCCCAATATCGAGGGATTTTGTTGTCTCCGTCGCCTCCGACCTCCAGAAAATCTGATGGCCGGTCTCGTTTAAGATTTCTCCGCCTATTATTGAGAGGTAAGCGCTGATATGCAGAATCTTGCCCGGGTGGCTGTTGGTTAGAGTATGGATTCGTCCATGTTCCCCCACCTTGTTGGAAGCCGAAATTCATGCCAGCAGCCGTAATATCTTGTACCTGTGGTTGCTGCTGCTGCTGCTGCTGCTGTTGTTGTTGTTGTTGTTGTTGTTGCTGTTGCTGTTGGAAAGAAGTTGCAGCTGCCAGCGCTGCCGCTACGGTCTGAGCTTGCTGTAGCTGGATCTGGAGCTGTTGGTGCTGCATCTCAGTTTGCTGTCGAACTTGGTTGGGTAGGGAGGGATTCTGAAGCATGAGTGAAATCTGAGAAATTTGTGCTTGCAATTGTGGGATGCTATCTGCAATCATTTGTTGCATGTCCATGTTGAGTCCAGTCTGGTCAAAGAAGTCTTGCTCCAGGCTGATACCCTGTTCAGCCAGCGACGTAGCCTAGGTTAAAATTTACAGGTCTGCCTGCGGATCCCATTCAAAAATAATAATAATAATGCACACCTGGCCTTCAGGATTCGCATCAGACCCTGCTGTTGCTGTAGAATCCTCTTCCTTTCCCTCTTTTTTACTCTCCTCTATAGCCCGCTCAATGTAGTCTGACACGCTTACTCTCATAGGTTTGTCAACCATCAGCTTGTCCAGGGAAGCTACCTTCTTTGAACAATTGGGACAAATAAAGTCACGTTCTAGAAGATGGGTTTGTATACATTCTTCACAATACGCAGTGCCACAACAAGGCGTCTTGACAGCATCTCGAAATAGTTTGTTATCTATCGGACAAATCAAAGATGGATCTGAGGGAGTACGCTCTCGAATTTCTGTAGCAGTAAGGCCTTTGGAACGAGATACTTGTTTTTGCCAAGATGCACTAGAGGAGAATAAGTTGACTATGGAAGGTTTAGACACTATTGAACGTACAGGTCTGGCTGTGCAACAACATAACCTCCTTCTGGTGTGACCATTATACCTTGTCCGATCTCGGCAGTATTAGGATTTTCAACTGCCTTCAACATACTCCTGGGAATACCAGTCGTACGCTTAATGCGTGGCCGGTGGTCAAAGTCACGATCATTATTTGTAGGACAGTCGTGTATCCAGTGGCCTTCCAACACACATGTGAAGATGGAGAGCGAGAACATAGACAAAGAAAAGCGAACCTTTCTGACCACAACGATAACATACATAACTTGGGGGCAACGGTCGATCAGAATGCTGAAATGAATGCGGTTTTGCACCGCGACCAAAACCAGTTCCTCGCGAGTTGGTATATATGCGAGTTGCACTGTTCAAGAATTGTACCAATATGGAAGAAAGGCAGCAGACGATATTATTAGAGAGGGAACTACTACATGAACAAAATACCACTGGGGACGATACTGACTGAGACATTTTTTCCTGGGTTTCCTCCCAGTTTTCTGTCTGGGCCTTGAACATAGCAGCCATGGCGGCTGCTTCATCATCTTTTGTGACTGAAGAAAGGATTGAAGGCGGAGGCTGTGGCATCGCTGAATCACGTCTCCATGCTTAGGATTAGCCTCACTCACAGTCGAGGCAGTTGTGTTTTCTTCCTTGACGTCGAACCGTTTTGACATAGCACCTTTATGCCAAGTAGCTGTAGCGCCAGCAGTACCCGCCCTTATTGCATCTGATGTGGGAACAGCACTTTGAGCCCCTGCAACATAGTAAGAGGCCCTTCCTTTTCCTGGCTTCACAGAAGGCATTCGTTTGACAATCACGGCAGATGAACGTGGGATGATTTGGGTATCATCCTTGTACTCTAAGAAAGAAAATTCCGTGGACGAAGATGAGAGACGGTAGCAATAGAAACAGACCTTGAGTTGCGGTGGAGTCGAAGACATAGAGATCAAAGTCGTTTGCTTTACTCAAATTATTGGAAAGTATAATCTCGCGTTTAAGGTCAAAAACAGAAATTCCAGTTCCGTCAAAAGTAACTCTTGATTCTTCTTTCTGAGATTTAAATCTGTAGAAGACAGAGGAGGCCATTTGTCTTGCGGTTGAATGCGTACAGTTACAGGATGTGACGGAGGTGTGACACGTCTGCTCCTAGTGGACGGCACCTCGGCAAATAGTGGTGAAGTGGTACGATCAAAGTAAAGCATATAAAAAACTGACAGATTGGTTCAATGTTTCTGCCTCTCTTGCTTACCTTCTTCCAATGTCTCAACGTCAAAGTGGCTCTTCGGAGAGCCTCAGGAAAAGGAATGGTGCCTCAGATACCAACAAAATCGTCATAACAGACGAGGGTAGGGCTTCAGATCAACGTCTAGACAGTCATGAAACGTACGTCCCCTTGCTCTACTAAACACGTTGCGGCAAATCAAAAAAAAAAAAAATCCATCCAGGTACGAATTCGGGGGTCCATGGGGTGTCTTCGCGATCATGACCGGTTTTCCCGTGCTTATGTACTACCTTTGGATTTGTCTATGGTTCTATGATGGCAAACTCATATACCCAACCTCTACCGAGGATATTATACCCTTTCTTTGGCGTCTTTGGGAGCATATTCGCGTGGTACGTTCTTCCTGTTGGTATTGGCCTTTCTCGATTCAATTCCCCCCAGGATGCCAGTCCTAATTGGTATGCATGGAAGGTATACTCTGGCAATGTCTTCTTCCAGCTCTTCATTGCCTACATCCTCCCTGGATATATGCAAGAAGGCCTTCCAGTTCCTTCGCTAGGTTACAAAACGCTCATGTATAACTGTAACGCTTTGGTCTGCCTCTACGCAACCCTCATCACTGCTGGCGCCCTTCATTACACTGGAATCTTCCGCCTCACTGAAATTATCGATAACTATGGCCATTTGATGACTGTATCAATGATCTGGGGCTTTGCTGTCTCCTTTGGAATGTATTTCATTGCGGTTGCCACCAATACCCAGATCCGCATGTCCGGAAATTTCATCTATGACGTATTTATGGGTGCATCTCTCAATCCCCGAATTGGACCAGTAGACCTCAAGATGTGGGCGGAAGTTCGTATCCCTTGGGTCATTGTATTCTTCTTGGCTGTATCAGGTGCATGCAAGCAATATGAGAATTACGGCTATGTGACTCCTGTATGTGTTTCGGCTCAGTATATGCGATCCGTTATTTATATATGTCGACTCTTTTAGAATATGATGTTCATGTGCCTCGCTACTGGCCTCTATCTTAATGCCTGGTATGTTCAACTTCCTATTACGATCTATCATCGTATTAATTTTGGAATACTAGTGCTAAAGGAGAGGAGTGTATCCCGCAAACTTGGGATATGTACCACGAAAAGTATGAACATTCCCATTGTTTTTCCCTTCTAGCTAACATTTGAACAGGTGGGGTTTCATGGTCATCTTCTGGAATTTAGCCGGTGTTCCATTTGTAAGCCTCAATACGTAGAGATATACTCAAATTTGCAACTAATTTATCTTTAGTCCTATGTCTATTCTGTCGTCTATATGGCATCTCATGACCCTGAGCTGTATCGCTTCCCTACTCCCACATATTACCTACTCTTTGGTACACTTTTGACGGCTTATTATATGTAAGTGCAAAAACCGTTTCTGACAACAGACTCCTTATCGCTTTATTGTAGTTGGGACACAGCAATGGCACAAAAAAGCCACTTCAAGATGCAGACACAGGGTATTTACAACTTCCGAAAGACGTTCCCCCAACTTCCTTGGAACACTGTTCAGAATCCTACTTTTATCCAAACAGCACATGGGTATGTCCCAAGATTACTTTGTAGCAAAGTTGACTTAAATGGCCTACAGGAACCGGTTGCTAACGAGTGGATGGTGGAAGTACTCAAGGAAACCAAACTATGTTGCAGACTGGGTTATGAGCTTCACTTGGGGTGCAGTCATTGGCTCTGCCTCTATCATCCCATATTTCTATTCTGTCTTTTTCATCACTGTTCTCATCCACCGCTGCTCTCGTGATTTTGAAAGGTGGGTTTTACCCTAGTTGTATATATATTTATAGGGCTAAATTTCTTTAGATGCTCTATCAAGTATGGGAAGGACTGGGAACGGTATTGCCAGGTCGTCAAATATAAATTTATCCCATATGTCTATTGAACTGGAGATATATTTCGCTAAAAAATTCCCATAGTAATCAGACTAATTTAAAACTATACACACTCTGCAATGGATCTAAAGTTTATGATTTATTTTACTTAAAAGGTGCTGGATGACAATGGCTAATTTGAAGGCATCTTGAGAG
Source organism: Amanita thiersii Skay4041 (assembly GCA_002554575.1). Taxonomy (NCBI): domain Eukaryota; kingdom Fungi; phylum Basidiomycota; class Agaricomycetes; order Agaricales; family Amanitaceae; genus Amanita; species Amanita thiersii. Next base: position 47,972 of record KZ301984.1, read on the forward strand.
AAGTAGCTCTCAAGCCATCACCGCTCCATTTCGCTACTTCAACTAATAATTCGCGCTTTTTCTCGATGGCTCCAGCAAAGCGAAGTTCATACAGCGTAGCTATGCATAATTCATTCAGAAGAGGTTTAACCATAGGTACTGGTGTCACTTACAAAGATTAAACAGAAATGGCTCTGCAACTACAACGCTTGATGGTGATGTTTTGATAGCATTCTCGAGTATTTCAATGCCCTAGATGACGTCAATTGCCTCCATTTCATTCTCGTGATAGTCAACTCACCTCTCCGACTTTCCCTTGACCAAGAAGAGTAACCGCCAGATTATTAACAGCCTACAAAATTCCTCAAAAATCAAAACAGCTCAAATGACATCCCCCTATGCACTCACTGTATAGTTCTCTGCATCCCTCTCCAACAATGCGCGAAGCGTCTCAGATGCTCGCTCCCACTGCCCATCCGCACAGGCAAACAGCGCTGCATTCATATCTTTCATACCAGGTTCAGCTACTGGGTCCTTCGCTACTGCGGCGAAATGCACTGCAGCCATGTGCAGGTTCCCAGACTGGAGGTACATCCTCCCGATAGCCGAGCGCAGCGCGGGTATGGACGTGTTCCTGTTCTGGCCCTCTTCTCCATCAAGATCCCTGTTGGGCTGGTTACATAGTGGCTCCAACAGCTTTGTCGCAGCAGCGTAGTCCTAGAGCCATGTACAAGAGGATTGAGTAAGGAAGAATTACATCGTGTGGTGTGATTCGTGTAAGCCAAACCTTCATTTCCATCAACTGAGAAGCCATGATCAAACATATCCTCACTCCTCGCTCTTTCCACATGGCCGCTGTTTCTTCACTCCCACCTGAGGTTATCTTGGAACCCGAACCTGCCCTCGCAGCAGCCAACGCAAGCGCCTCCCGTCCGGCACGCCTCGCTTTATCTTTACACTTTTGCAACAGCGCACAGAGGGCATCCAAATAACCCATATGGTCCCCAGTCCAATACTTCAAACGTGTATACATCACCTCCAATTCAAACGGTAAGAGGTTCTCAAATAGCCAGACACGCGTCTCGACCGGCTCGATCGTATTTAGAACTGCAAACAGGTTGGTGCATTCCGCTGAGGTCTGGTTGAAGAGACGGAGGCGAGCAAGGCACGATAACCGAATGTACCACAACTATGATCACAGAGAGGAATGATTGGGTATGGTGAATAACAAAATGGCATGGCACAGGGCTTACACCCAAGATCATATTCATATTTTCTGGGTTCGCAGTAGCCAAGCGGTCTCGTGCCATTCGAGCCAACGCCCGCCAGCTATTGGTCATCTACGATGTATACACAAAACAACGACGATTTAACCACTGCTTTAATTCAAAGAAACTCGATAATGTAACTTACAACTAGCGTATGAAAATCACTACGCTGCCATTCACCAGTTAAATCTCGCATGGGACGCTTTTCTGGAGGATAAATATATTTCGAGAGTAATGTAGTCAGTGGATCGGTCTAGTGTACATGTAATACATCAAAGATCTGGATAACCACCATGTCAAATGGTTGGAGACAAATGAGCGGCGTACATTTGGTATTGGAAGGAACATGCTAGGTGCGATTAGTGCAGGCACAAAAAGCTCGGGGGCTTCCTGTTCACTTTCGGTGGATGGGACTGGGGGAACATCCTTGTTCATGTTAGACGAGGGCGCCGGCGATGAAGGAGCGATCTCCGATTGCTCAGGAGGAAGTAGAGAAATCTCGTGGGACGGAGTGCCATTTTGCTGAGACTCTACCTCTACAGAAGCCTCTGCAGCTCTACGCTCCTCTTCAGAGAGTGCATCTCCCTCTTCGTCAATGAGGAATGGATCAGGGACCTCGGGCTCAACATATGGTTCCCGCACTTGCATAGACTCTGAAGGAGAGGGTGAGGGAGAAGGGGCAACTGGCTCACCCTCTTCCATATCCGCTTTCTCAACGTCCTGTTCTACAACAGGCAGTAGCACGGATGTATCCCCCAAACTATCATCATTCTTGATCATCGATTCCTCCGCCATTTCTTCTTCTGGAGTGGATTCTTCAACTATAATAAGGTGGTGGTGGTGCTGTGGTATTGAGGATTCTTCCAGCGTTGATAGGACAACAATAGGCGATGGCGGCAGCAGCAGCTTTTCCTTGACTTCTTCTCCGCGTTGCTCCTGGGATATACTTGCCACAGTGCCCGATTCCGAGCTCGAACGTTCTACAGCGGTGGATACACTTTCAGCGCACGAGATAGTGCGAGTCCGCGGTAGGAGGCTGGAGATGAAGGTCAAGCTTCTGCTGCGACGCGCAACGTGCTGCTGCTCTGATGATTTTTCCCACGACCCGACCCTTCGGCTACTGCTTCCATTTTGAGGTCCACCTCGCTTAGCCTCCGCACTAGCATCCCATCCCTGACACGGATGTTGTTCGGGAGTAAACCCGGCGGCGACGACGTGTAGAGGCTCATTGTGCTGTGGCTGCTGCTGCTGCTGCTGCTCTCCTCCTCCTCCAATAGGATGTAGCACAGAATTTGCAGCGACAAAGGATAGAGCACCGTCAGCGGGAGTACGATGCTTATGGCCGTGATGAGTCACATGATCGCTGATGCGGCGAAATGACTTTTTGACTTTTTTGACGAGCTTGCCTGGGCTGGCGTTGGACAGATTCAACGAGGTCGTTTTTTTACTCTTGGTCGACGACACGCTTTTGATAGATGAGCTAGGTGACTCGCTAGTGACTCGTAGCAGGTTGTTATTTTGGTGGCTGGGTGTCGATGGCATGGAAAGGGATGTGGGTGGTGGTGATACAATGGCAAGTTTATATAACGTTGTGTGCGGTGTGGTTTAGAGCGGAGTTGAGTAGATCTGGTTTCCATCCGCCCTTTTAAATTCAAAGACAGGGTTCAAACTGTGGGTGGCAGGGGTGTGGCTTCCGTACTTCAATCACTCCCGATAGCACAGCTTCTCGTTTGACACCAACAATGAGACAAAAATCTATTCTCCACGTCTACTGTACAGTACCCTCCAGCCCTTGGTAACCGGGCCCTGAGCCTGACTGACTATTATCTCTCGGCTGTGACATGCTTGTTCTGCCGTCAAAAATGGATTCGCCTTGATTCGACTTAAATCCAACATATCCAAATGAGGCAGTATGTGGCAATGATGACATTATGACGCTTTTAGAACAACAAAGCAATGTCCACGCGCGCCTCGTGCCTTCATTCATTTAGGGGAAATGTCATAATCAAATTTCCACGAATAAAGCATATGTATAATGTACTGGATGAACCATATCAAATGCGACAACGAATGAGCAACAAAGGGATAACTAACGCTCGCAATACACAGCTGAGAAAGTGAAAAACGAGGAACAAGTGGAATTGCATGATGTCACTCTGTTGGCTAAAAATGTACTCGGCATTTCCATCCGGGGTTATCATATCGTCTTTACATCCCCGCTTGTCTGTTTAAGATGTAGTGACTCAGATCCTGCCATCCTACATGTCAATGTTTTTGTCAGTTCATACATTTCATCAGCGTCCAGTTTCACTAGTCTCACCTCCACCAACACGACACATCACTTTTTTAGTCATCGTGTCTCCAGATTTCCCAGACCGGGTCATGGTTGTCAGTCTGCATGTGACAATCTTTCTGCTAAGTGTATTCGAGAACGCATATTGTGCCTTGATCTCTTCCCCTTCCTTGGGAATCTTTCGTAGAGGTGGGTCAACACGCTCAATCAACAATCCATGAGCTATCCCATTGACGATAGTTGCTACTTCAACATCCAACGGATCTTTGACATTTCCAACCATATATTCATGGAATGGCAAATTATCCATAGACGGTGTAAATGCCCCAGTCCGTGATGCTGGCCTGGATGGGGTCCGGCTAACAGACCCATCCCTGTAACTAGACGGAGGTGCTTTGCTCACCAAAGGTCGTATAGATGATCGTGGTCCAACGCTTCCATGAAGGAGAGGTATTTGTTGAACTTTTGCACGTACTGCAGACTCTGGTGTTTGGGCACGCGTCGCCGCTGTTCTAAACGTGCTTGTTGAGGGGCTGTCAGATTGTTCATAACTAGACATGGATGTAGAAGGCCGAGATGTACTAGATAGTTGTAGACTTGGTATGGGAATCATTGATCGGCTTGGAGGACGAGGAGGATGTACAAATCCCGAGGAACTTGTACTCATACCCGATGTCGAGAATGCAGGAGAAAAAGGTCGTGACGAAGGTGAGAGATTACCGTCTGCATAGGGGGCAGATATCGAACGTTGAGATGGCCCTGGAATATGACTAGGAGTATTTGGCCGAGGACGTGGTGTTGTTGCTGCGATAGTAGCTGCGATTGAACGTGAAGGCGTTTGAGCACGGGAGGGGGGCCGGAATATCGGCATCGGCGGCGGATGATTAGATGACAACGATGTTGATCCGGATGATGTTATAGGGGACCATGGCCGCGAAGACGCCATGGATGCTCGTGAAATGCTCCGACGGTGTGGAGTGCTGAGAGGCGGAACAGGCGGGAGGTCATTGGTATGAGAATATACTCCCAAAGCAGATGGTGACCGCTTTGCGGTAGGGGCCCTCAGTGTTGAGGATCGCTCCTCTGTCTCCAGTTTGGTGGAGCTATTCCACGGCTGTTTGAAAGGCTGGTTACGACCCTTTATGGTCGAATGTAGATCAACCTTGGTGCCATGAGGAGATGATTCTGGGGTAAGACTATGACTATACTTGTGCCCTGGCCGTTCCGGTGTTTCCGTAGCACTAGCCTGGGCGTGGCTGCTAACCATAATAGAAGACCGCTGCCGGCGTAGCGTATGCGTAGTAGGAGCTGGCTCAGAAGAGGGTGCACGAAAGATATTATTTTTTGTTATTGAAAGCGGTGTAACAGGCAGCAGTTGTGCGTGTGACTCGCGGGGTGATTGTCGTGAAGAGCCTGTGATCTTTCGAGCAAATTTGCGAAACGGAGATATCGATCGGGAGAGAGTGATGGAAGAGCTCGCCGCTCTTGAAGGCCTTGGCGCGCTTTGTGATGTTCCAAGTAAGGAGTTTTTCAAAGATGCTTTACCGGATGTATTTGACCCAGCTTCGCTCGGCGTGGCGTCTGCGTTGGATAGAATTTTGCGGGTGTTTTCCATTTCTGCATCAGTCCTTGTTATCCGCTCTCGTAAAATTTTCCACCTCTGAGCTGATTCTGCATGTCGTCTCAAAGTTTCACCATTCTTGGTTACGCGATCTCTGACTCCTTTGTCTATGATAGAAAGAACCTTCGATGTCGCTGGCATATAATGTCTAGTTCCGCGGTCCTCAGAGTAAATATAGCAAAAGAAGGGGGGGAGGGGGTACTCACTTCTTCTTAGCTTCGTACGATTCAAGTAAAGAGTTGAACATCTCCAAACTTACGATAACTTGATCACCTCTAGAATAAGACAAAGTTGACTGTAATTGCGAGGTCGAATCACCCGCTCCGCGTTTATGTACTTGCCAAATGAACTCCTTTACTGCCGTGAACACCCACCGCATAAAAAGTGACCAAGGAAACCACGTACTTGACACCGATTGACCGCCTTCTCTAGGCTGGACATCATCCCATCTGCCTGATCTGTAACAGTCCTAAACACCGTCAACCACTTGTCCTCCTTGAGTTCCTCTCTTAGAACATCGCTCTCGTCTTGAACAGCGTCCCAGTCGGCAACTAGAGCAGCGTGTTTCCGCAGTATGATGGTAGTCTCACTATGGTTGCTGGATGACCGATTTGTATTGTTGGCCCCCGCCTTTGCCAGCGGCTCAACCGCTTCATTAATGGCTTTCATGCCCTTTTCAACGGACTCTAGACGTTCGTCGAGGTTCATAAGAGACTGATCAATGATACTCGTGGTAGATGCAGCGTCTCCAAACGACTGAGACTTGTGGCGAAGCTCCTGTATCTCTGAAGCGATCCAGTCCATAAATATGGGCGATACATAGCATACATCGAAGAGAACACACCAAATATGCGTGTTTGAATGTCAGATATGGCATAGGATATTTCTGTCATGTGTGTTGAGATGGCCAACAAGCGTATATCCGAGTCACTACGAGGAATGTCAAGCCACTGTAATAATGAACGACGGACAGACATACTCCTGGCTCTTGTGCTTCCCTGGCATGCTTTTCAAGAATGCGTTGTGAATGGTGATAGTTGCATTTTCTACAGAGTTTGAGAATAAGAGAAGGGAGAGGCTGGGTCCGGGGTGAAACTTGCCTTCATCTTGTTGACCAAGCGAGACTTTGGATGACGACGGAGTTGAAACTGGTGATGGGGATTGCGGGGGTTGGCTGAGGCTTGAGAGTGACGAAGAACGAGAATATATGCCAAGAGAAACCATAAGTGGGAGGGGGGAAGGTTATGAAGGAGGTAGAATAAGAGAGAAAGGAAAACACTGAGGAACCGCCGAGGGGAATGCCACTGACCCGGTTGTCTGTCGGACAGGGTATACAAGTCGAAGGCTAGGACACAACTCGACGGTTCCCCAGTCCGGTGGGCAGCACGGGATATGGGCGAGTTGACGTGGTGTGGTCAATTGTGCGCTCACCCTAACTGACCCTTGTTCAAGTCGTTCTCAATATATTACACGCTACTATTACTCTACTTCTAATACATTCATACATCACATCACTCTTCCATCACATATTCCAGCTCTTCCCCATCTTCGTATCTCCCCTCTATCCGTTCTCTCCGGTGCTGCTCCAGCTGCTCCAATGCCACTTTGTCTGCCTCTTCCACCATTGTCATCCTCGATGGCTTGTAATGCGTCGGGTCCACTGAATTGTAAAACCCAGCAGATAGACCCTCTAATGACCATAGATTATTCGACTCCATCAGTCCCCCCTGTTCAGGTGGTCTCATAATAGCCTTTCTCAGCGCCTCATCCAGTAATGGGTGGGAGAGCATCCGAGGATAATACCTTCCACTAATGAGACTTAGTGAAATGATAGCTTCATAACCATCTTGTAGAATCTGCCGGAAACGATAACCTTTCGGTGCTTCGGGCATTGGCCAATAAGGCTTTTGCTTTTTCGATTTAGAAGTACTTGAACTTGCAACCGTATTGAACGAGCGCGAGGCTGCAGAGAACAACAGGTTTGGTACCAGCGGATCAAAGATTTAACAGTGACATACCATTTGCGGATAGCTGGGTCCCTACGTCATTAACCACAGTCGGTGCTTGTTGTGAAGCATCAATCTCCTCCTCCCAGTCAAGATCAGCCAGTTCATACAGCATTCCGCACGCTCGACATTCCTTCTTAACTTTCCCATCCGATCTCACGACATCTACCACAATCAGTCCATCTAGACGCATAAATATTCCTCTGGTACCCGCTCCAAGCCGCGAAGGATCTCGACCCTGAGATATCCACGTCTCCCGTGCCGTTTTTCCAGGTCCGGATGGTGCAAGTATGTCCTCAGCACCTTCGGGCGCCAGACAACGCCGAGGCACTTTCAGACGCACGAATTCGTCTACCCATATCCGTTCCCCACCCCACCATAGTCCTTGGTATCTTACTTGCACTACTTGCGCGCCTGGTGGCGGCGGGCGTATTCCAGTGTGTTGGCTTGATGGCGCAGGTCCAGCTGTCATCTGTGCATTATGTCGACTAGCCATATCAATAGCATCTTGTAATGAAGCAGCGAAAGTGGGCTTGGGAGGAAGAGGAGATTGGGACGGCTGTTGAGGAGGTGGCGCCATGAACTTGAAGCTCCATTCATCTGTTAGGGACCAGAAGCCTGAAAGTGCTGCACCGATCTGTACTGCCATGGCATACGGCGCTACTGCGCTGTAAAAGTTAACTGGAGGCCCACTAGCGCAAGGATTGAACTCCTGTAGCTTCTCTCGGGAAAAATCGAGATCCTCTGGAGGAAACGCTTGTAATGCGGAGATGAGTTCCGTTGATGGGATGTGTGCTTGGTATGGGAGGATACGATCATCAGACGCGAGAATCGTGTGATTAACTGCTAGCAATTGTACTTTATATGCATGAGATTGGTGCACCGTCCATGGAACTTCCAGGGAGTGGTCGTCAACGACTATGTCACCGCTAAGAAGGGTGTCTTCGGCCACGTTGATCCTTGCATAAGCATCAGTTACACCCTCCCGGGGGGTTGCATACGTCTTTAACCTTATCTCATCAACAAGTGCTGGCCAAAATTTGATGGAGGCATCCTCAAAGCCATTCGGGTGGTATATGGGTGGATCAACGACACACCAGACGAGCTCTCCCTCCCTGAACCATCGTCTCAACGGCGAATCTGTGCTTGCAAGAACAGCACGCAGATCCGAATTTCGTTCGACAAGCATCGGGTATTTTGTGATTTCTGGACTTTTCTGAATTGCAGTATATGTTTTGATATCGCGTTCCCGCTGACGGCTACGGCTTGAAGTCGATTCGCGAGGTTTCTTTTCGCGAATTGATCTTACGCGAGTTGGAGTCGGCGACAAGCTCGAAGGAGTGGAGCGGAGAATATTGGACATGGATGCTGTAACTTCCTTCTGAGCTTTCTTAGAGCAATACTTGCAAGCACAGTTTGCATTGTTCATAGTTGTGTCACGCTTGAGCCATATAGCGTGTGGAATGAACTCGTTGATTGAGCGAAAGCGGGCTCTCGGTGAACCTGCATAGACACACGATAGGTGACGTTGTCTCATCGGATGAGACTAAGCGTACCGAATAGATAGACATCGTGACGAGGGTTGTGGGCCGGACCCTTGTTGTGGTCGAACATTCGATAACCACTGGGCCAGTCTCGTAAGAGATATTCCTGGTTCTCTAAAGCGGTCAGTGTGAGTCCGCTCCAGAAACAGGAATATTTGGTTATCTAGCGGCATACCTGGCATACCCAAATCCAAAGCCATTGCCCTTGCGACTTGTAGACGCCACTTCATCGGAGTGAACGCATCAATATCTAAATAGTGCATGTAGTTGACATGACCTTCGTCGTCAACGACGCAAATAGTATTCTGTGGCCATAAGCGAGGGTCACCGTCTGTTCTTTCAAAGTCAATGTAGACGACATTCGGAGGTATCTCAATGCTGCCTTCAGCAATCCTGCGAGTCGCCATGAGTCGAACGATTTCGATACCGAAAAATGATGGTAAAGGACCGAGTTTTTTCCTAGAATGGTAATTGTGACAATCACACGCGAAATACATTTAATCTACTGTCCCACCCACAACTCGCAAGCACACCCTCTTCGTACAACGACCATGAGCAACCAACCACGAACTCAGTATGTGGATCATGTATGTACATCAGCTGAGGACGATCAGATACACCTGCCGTCGACCAACTACAAGTCATTCAATTTCAATAACAATCATTCATCAAAAACGCAGTAGACTTACATCCGACACGTCATATCATAACTGGCAGTGGCAAGAACATCTGCACGATGAGGACTCCATTGCAATTTCCTGACAGCGTATTCATGTCCTAGCAACTGAGTTTCGCATACTCCACCGACTTTGTTGACTTCTCCAGGACGGACCATGCGGCAGTCCCATACCTTGGCCATTTTGTCCACCCCACCGCTAGCAAGTACATGCGACCGATATTTGTTCCAGTCTATTGATAATACCTCAGTTGGCGACACGGGTACAGTAAGCGCTGCAGCAGTCATGGGATGTGTAAAGCTATTGGTATTAGGTCCTGTAACATAAGAGGGTTCCCTGATGTCGAATATTTTCATCGTCCCATCGGTTGAGCAGGTAGCAATAAGGTCTGGGTGGTGCGGCGAAAAGAGTGCCTGGTACACGCAGGAATGGTGGGCTTGAAGTGTAAGGATTGACCGTGGACGATCTGGTGTCCACTTTGGAAATATAGTTAACATGCATATACCATGCAAATGAGAAACGAGACGAGCATACTAGCTTAACAGTACCCTCCCAGGATGATGAGACAAAAACGTCCTTTTTAATATTTGACCAATTGACGGAGAAAACCTCTCTGCTGTGTTCTTGCCATGCACGAATGGGTAGATCCTAAATTAATATTAGCGCCACGCATAAATTAACATATAGTCAATAGGAACCTTTAGCATGATATCCCACAGCTTGATTGAGCCATCTCCTGAAGCGGTGACCAGCTGGTTCTCATGAACTTCAGACCATGTAACATCATAGAGACCATCCTGTGTTTCATAACTGCCCTCTTTGAGATTCAGATGTAAGTCTGTAATGTAAAATTCAAGACACGCACTATCTATCAACGGCTAAATTATGGGTGCCGTCTGGTCGTTGCGAAACCGTGACTAGGTGAAGCCGACCGTTGCCAACAAGGCCATAGTTAGCAGATGAGGCAAGCGCAAGACGAGTTGTATGGAACGGTGACCATGCAAGGGAATAATGAGCAAAGCCAGGAGTGTGAAGAATGGCAGCTTGCGGGCGAGGGCCGCTCATCGTCGTGGAGCGCTGTTGAAAGGAAGGAGGCGCATACGGAGTGGGTAAATAGCCGAACTAATCTCTACTTTCTTGTCCTTCACAGTCACATGCGCTTTTCCGTTCCTGGCATCCCCTCCGCCATTCTCTCCACAAAATCAACTGCTCCCCCAGTGTCTATTCAGGAAGCTATTGAACGTCTCACTGCTTTTGTGAAGGACGGCAATGTTACCGTCATAACCGGGGCTGGTGTCAGTGTCGACTCGGGTATTAGAGCTTATAGAGGCAAGGATGGTAGATACATGAACCCAAACTATAAGTATGCATAGATCTGCTTCTACGACGGTCGGTGCTGCAATCTTTTCCATAGACCTATTCTATATCATGAATACACCGATGATGGTAAGCTAGGGAACATATTCAGGTCCGTCTTGCCTCCGCTTGTTCTTTATCATCCGTCACAGAGCATTCGAGGTCTGCAGAAAACGTTATTGGTAAGTTTTCTGACCCTTAGATGCTGTACAGTCAGTGAACGACACAAGCCAGGCTGCGTTCATATCTTGGATACCCTCATGTAAGAGATACCAAACCGAACACTACCCATTGCGCGCTCGCTGCGTTGCAATACTCCGGACATATTCAGCATATCATCACTCAGGTTCGAATAAGTCCCCGCTAGTATATTTATTAAGTCCACGATATTGAGCAGAATGTTGATGGGCTCCACCATAAAGCCTTAGCGTTGGGGGGTTGGAGCTCGAGTGCCATTGCAAACAAAGTTCTAGAACTTCATGGCAGTATTCACGTTCGTGCTCCTATCACCACCATGTTTTAGTCTAGGGAGTTGACGGTTTCTAGCGCGTTGTATGTAGACGGGGTCACGTCATAGATCGCGAAACTTTCCAGGATTGGTTGACTACAGCAAATCCAAAATGGAAGGCATTTGCGGATGAAATAGCACGGACTGGGACAATATTGAGAACTAATCCGGACGGTGATGTTTGTTGTCCAAATCATCTGAGTTGCACAATCAGTTCATTGTTTCCATAGGTTGACGTTGAACATCTTGGGTTACCATACGAGAGTTTTATTGTGCCCGAATGTCCGCATTGCATCTCCAACAATCACACTGATACAATGGTACGTAGCACACTGCAGCCCATCCCAGGAGGTAGTATCGATCATACGTTGAACAGTTGAAACCCGAGTTCATATTTTTCGGCGAATCCATCCCTGAAAAAACAAAGGTCACATCGTAAGCCAGGCCATTTTTCTCGTTTTCCTCTCGTCCAACATTGCCCTTAGGTATGAATACATTGACAAAGTAGATAAAATCCTTCTGATGGGAACGACGTTAGCAACGCACTCGTCTTTCCGGTGAGCAAGAAACACTATGTCTTTTGACTTTTAGTTACATTCCAGCAGACTCGTTAAACACGCTGATTCGGTGAAGAAACCTATTCTTCTGGTCAATGTAGGACCTACGCGTGCTGATCCTCTGCCTGATGTGTTCAAAATTGAGCTGCCAACTGGTTCAATCATTCAAGACGTCGCTAGGATGGCCATGTTTGTACTTTTCTTTCTTTCTTTGTGTGTATGTGAACACTAACAGGAATTAAAGCGGCTCAAGAATACACAAAGATCCAATGATTGAGATCCTACTTGGCAGTGGGATTGTAAAGCCTCCCTTGTCTGACTCCCAAATAAAATCATAGACTGAACAGCATACTCGTAGACGATTAATAGCATGGTATCGTATGGATGTATGATAGTCGACTACACATTCAAGAACTAATATAATCTATGTGTGCAAGTATGGATATACGTACGACATAGACAAGGAAGGGCTTAATACAGAAATGAGGATATATGTTACATGAAAGTTTTTGCTTGATGTTCTATACGTACAAATGAAAAATAGGATGCATGGTACAAAGCAAGGCGCGACATAACACAGCAACCAAAGCAAGAAAAAGGCAACGTACGACATGCCAGCATCAGCCGGATCGGGATAAGAGTTTGAGTGACTCTATGGCTTCTTGTCTAAGCTGCAATTCTTCCACCAATGTCTTCGTATTGCGTGATTTCTGTGGATTTGAAGGGGGCATACTGGTATTGGGGGACACACTTGAAGAAGTCTTTGTTGGTGAGAGGGGTGGCTGCTTTAGAATATTAACGTGAGGAAATGAAGAGGGGTGGGGGGTGCCAGAGAAAAAAACAGTTACGTACGGTAGGCTTGCTCTTGTGGGGTTTTTGAGCGCCAATCGGTTTCTTCAGGCACCGAGCACGGTGTGTACGCCAATGAAAGGTGTCATAAGAGCTCTTTGCAGACAACTTTATACGACTACCACAGCGTCTGCAGTCAACGTAGAGAGGACCCAAGACAATAGCCATTGGGTCTTCTCTAAGTTTTTGCTCTCTTACCCTCTCGGCGGGTGTCTGGGGCGCGACTAAATAGGGGCTAGGAGGGGGGGATGAGGGATGCAGGAGACGGTGGGCGAGGGGGGAAACGCACCTAGGGGGTTGAGTGCCACTTTTTCGGTCTCTGCGGGCCTTTGGCATATTTTGGGTGGTCGAGGACGCGTGTAGAAGGTGAGTGGCTGAAAGCCCTGAGGCTCGCGCTGGGGGGTACAAGGTTATTTCACGATTATCTTCGGTAATGTCCGAGATCGGCATTCATATTTGCTCCGATGGCGCGTGGATCCCAAGAATGGAAGCTGGACGTGACGGCCGTGACAGAGACTTTTGGTGCGGGTTGCCTCTGGTTTCCGCCACAAATTCGAATGTCAGTCGTGAGGCACGTCCTGCACCTTCTTTTTTGTTCATTTTCTTTTCAATTTTTGTTTTTTTTTTTTTAATCCATTTATTCCAAAAGTTCTTGCCAACCCCCTCTCGACGACTCCCTCTCTGCTCCTTCTCTCAACCCACGTCCGTCTCAAGCGTCTACTCACCCAACAATACCCAAGCCATTATCCCAGAGGTACCCGAAATACATTCTTTCCCATATCCTCTCATCTCAGCAGCATTTAGACGTTTGGATACCCCTGGCACAGATGTAGACGATAATGCCTCAATTGCTGAATCCGTCAGAACCACTGGGAAGATCCGACGCACAGAAGCAGAGCGTATACTCTATTTCAAAAACCAACCAGAGTGCACCAACTTAGAACCTCACCGTGTCTTCTGCACACGATGCGAAACTTTCGTAAATCTAGGCCAGCGACAAACTTACTCTGTCCGTCCTTGGGAATTGCACCGAACTAAATGCGATTCGCATGCCGGAGATCATCCCCAGTAAGTCTCTAGTGTTTTTCTCTTTTTTTGTCTTGATTAAAATGTAAATAATGCCCACACATAGCAACAGTGCGACTCCAACGAAAGATGAAGCAAAAAATGACGCCGAGTCTGCTGCTTCTTTTTCAACATCTGACAGTCCTGTTCGCCGGACGGAGGCTGAGCGCAAGGCAATTTTAGAATCAGACACTAAGGTGGAGGAAGTCCAGCCCAACCAAGTGAAGTGTAAAACATGCGGAAAGTGGATAAAGCTCTCAAATCAACGGTCATATGTTCTCCACCCTTGGCAGAGACATCGAGAACATTGTGGAGCCGCGGTGTAAGTGTATATGGGAGTACTGTCTTATTCATTACTCAATTCAAGACTATTTGGATCAGGCCAAGCAGCAGAGTCGCAACAGCCGAGCGAAAACTGCAACTAGTGAATGACCCCCAAGTTAGATCATTCGGACCCTACCATGTAGATTGCCTGATTTGCGGAGCTCACGTAACCTTGGCAAAAGAGTGTGACTATGATCTGACAAAATGGGAAGAGCACAAACAGAGCTGCTCAAAACGAGACTCATCACCTCCTCTTGTGGAATCTATAGCGACACAACCCGCCAGAATTGAAGAAGTGGAAGCTACTCCTGACAATATGGAAAACACCGTTCCCTTCCCCACTGGCCAAGACTTGGCTAACCACTCCCCGGACTCCCCGGAACACACTATAACACCTGTAACACCACTCAGAGCAAAACGTCGGCGTCCTGATTCTGATGTGGGGTTGACCGAAGAAGATGTGAGACCTGTAAATCGTCAACGCCGAGAGTCGTATGAACCACCTGAAATCGAGGCACCTAGTGTCTTGGGTTGGTTTTTGCTGCCTCTGAAGGCATTTGTCCGAGGATTTCGAGAAAGCTTGCGAGGGGAGGATCCCCCAAATATATAATGCTATATCTACTGTACATATTGTTCTAGAGTCCTACAATAGCTTCATTTCTTGTACATCAACATTTAAGCCCTGACAAGCACCTGCAGCTACTTGATTACAACCCATTATTTCGTATTTACAAGTCAAAGTGGCGCGCTGTAGTACTCCACCCATCATGAGTAATGACACATACAGAAAATCAAGTAAACGTTCATAACCATCATGGAACATTCTTTCAGGAAAGGAGCAAAAAATCGCCTATCATTGGTGCAGTGCGGGTATGAAATCCCGCTTGTGAATAGGATGGTGTTGTGCTAGCATTGGAGCGTGATGGGGACCCATGATGTAGAGTTGCTGCACTAGGTCCGTCATTGGATCCATGGATTGACTTGCTCCTGCGACTTCGAGGGACATGCTTGGTTGCTCCACTCGTGAGGGGCCAGGTGACTGTGGCATTTGTTGCATAATAAAAATGTCATTCCGGTGTACGCATTCCGAGGCCTTGCCCGCGTCTGTACACGATTTACAGGCGCGGTCAATGCACTGGTAGCCTTTCCGCTGACAAGGGGAACATGGCCTTCAAAGTGTTATGTTTCATGTCAAGAATGAATGGCGGTCAGAACAAGTATTATGCAGGCTCACCGCGCGCCATCACAGCGAATCTTGTCTCGTCTGTAAAGTAATGAATTTAGCACATTGTCAATGAAACCCCAACCTGTTAACTCGGAAACTTTCCTGCACATTATACACGCCTGGAACGAGCAGCTTCAGCGCATGTACCTACAAGCCGAGAGGAAGGACGGTCTCCATACCGCTTTAACCCGCATACCATGACCTCTGCCTTTCCTAGGTAAAGTTATGCATTCCCGCCCAAGTTCAGCGCAAAAGCGACACGGCCTAGCCTCTTCGCAACGTTTGCCATCTTCCCTACATCCTTGGCAACGTAATTTGATCGACTTGGGGTTGCGTCCCACATGGACGCATTCTTCGGAGCGCGAGACGCATCTCGAACATGGTCTCTGGTCATCACACTAGCAATGGAACATTGGAGAAGGGAGAAAAAAGGGGCGGTTAGAACAGTTTTTCCGTGTGATAGTTACGATACCGTTACCTTCTTGTTATCCCTACGACAG
Organism: Amanita thiersii Skay4041; assembly: GCA_002554575.1. Lineage (NCBI taxonomy): Eukaryota > Fungi > Basidiomycota > Agaricomycetes > Agaricales > Amanitaceae > Amanita > Amanita thiersii. The sequence continues at coordinate 63,744 of KZ301984.1, forward strand.
CTCTTGCAGGCCAACTTTGCTCGTTCAGATCCATGCGCCTTGGCAGGGAGAGCAGCGACTGGGGAGACATCCGGGATAGGGTCTTGCCGGGCGAGCATATGAACGGGTTGTTCGATGCAGTCCAGTCCTAGATCATTGCAGCGCTGACAGGGCTTTCGGGCCTCGCACCTGACGCGTGCCCGGCGGCATGGATCACAGCCATCGATACACTGTTCCGCACTATAGCCTTTCTTCAAGCACCCAGTGCACGGTCTGAAACAGGACAAATGAGATGGTTTCTTGGACAGTAGAGATAGAGAACGGACCTTGTCCCATCACAGCGAATTTTGTCGCGTCTGGTGATATGATGAATGAGATTTCATAAAGGGTCAAGTCGTTGTAAGGACTTCACCTGCAACTTGCACAAGCCTAAGGGGGTTGGGTGTCGTTGTGGGTGATAAGGCAAGGCCTGACATAGAGAAGACATACTTTTGTGGCCCTTCGTGGCCAGTTTTGTATGGATATGTCGGAAGTCGGGAGTATTGGCTGGGAATTCATGATGGATCGTCGTCATGAGCCAAGCGTCGCAAGTTATTAGGGTTCAGTTCACTCCACTTTTACCATTATTATTCACAACTAAATATTATAATAGCCAATCTAAGAACTAGATCTACGACCGACTCTGGCCTTGCCTTAAGTTACCCAGTCCATGTCCCAAATGAGGGCGCTAATTTCAGAAGAGGGGAGGGGGGGGGGGGGGGGTAGTAGTATATACATCACCCATTTCCTCATTCATAAACGGCAATGTAATTGATTTTCCATTTCGCGTTTTGATAGTTGGTCGCGTTCGCAACAGCCTGTGCACATGTGCCAGGGCACCCCGAATTGGCATACGACGGCCCAGCCCAATCTCCACAGATGGTGGTATCCAGAACCAAGGTGTGATTGTAAAAATGTGAAGCTATATCACAGGTCTTGGACGACCAGAATGCAACTGGCTTGCCCCAGGACGCTGGATTCGGTGTCTTTGCCGTGATATCAGCCGGAACCATTTCGCGTGCAAAGTGCCACATTTTGATCCCGTTGTCATCCCAAAGGTGAGCTAATACGCCCCCACCTGCGGCATTGAAACCTTTTCCATATGAGCGCGTATCAGAGTCGAGGAATCCGCATCCGCGGTTATCTTCGGGGGTACTATCACAGATATCGTGGATAACAGAAGTCATAATATCCATGCCGTCTGTTGACAGAGTGCAGCCAGCAGAGGCAGAGGAATGGAGTGTATATTGATTCACAGGTTGTTCATGGACGCCTTCTAGGATATCAATTTCGCCTAGAAGCCCAAGGTAAGCAACTGGAAATGACCCCATTTTATGGATACGCGTACCAGCATCAGGCCAAGTGGGGCCGAGTGACCAATACGCGGGCCAGACACTACAACCGTGGGGCATTGCAAGAAAGTCGGCAATGAAGAGACCATGATTGTAGCTCTTCTTGGTCTGAATACGAACCCTAGAACGCGTGCTAACTGAGTATTAGTGAGTAGGGAAAGAAAAAGGTTTTCACGAATTGCGTTTGCCACCCTCTGGGATGGAGGAATAATCATCTACGGCTAGGACGACAGTGCCATCAGGCTGCACGGTGGCAAGCTTCTTTGCGATGGCCTCTTCTTTGCTCAAGAAATTGACATTTCCATGAGTGGGGTCCGCACCGACATGGAAATTCCATTGGCTAATTGGGCAACATGAGCCGTTTGGTATTTTATAAAATGAGTTTGACTGACTCCAAGAAACAGTGACTAGCATAGAAATCCTTGACGGTATAAATCGTACCATTATTATTGCGAGACCTGAGGTTCTGACCTATTTTCGAATGACGACGTCCCTTGAGCGCATTGCCTGCAAGCGCAGAAAAAGGCAGGATGGAGAGGACAAAGGCAGAGAGGAAACGCATGGCTTGAGTAGGGTATAGAGAGAAACTTTTAAGGAGCGTGGTAAGTGGAGATGGGGAGAGATGAGGATAGATAGACGGATATATATATGAGGATGAAGGGATTGTGATCGAGGAGGAAACAAGGTAACATGAGGAGTCGCCATGTTGTATGAAGGGTAACCTAAGAGGGTTGCATTAGCTCCATGCCGCTTATCGGCATTCGGCGTATTAGCCTTGACCCCTTGCAACTCTCATCAACCCCCCATGCCAATCCCAAAATCCATTTTCGACCAGCTGAAGCTTCTCATTCCCCCTCTCAATGGTAGTTTACACAAGGGACAAGCAGGTACTTGCATTTCTCCTGCCGCTTTGTGCTTCATCTCCCTAATATTGCTCAACCCGCAGGTCGCGTAGCCGTGTTAGGTGGCGCATTGGAGTCAGGCCTCTACCCCACACTCGTCGTCAAGGCCATTCTAACACGAGTTGTACATTAGTTACACTGGCGCCCCCTTCTTCGCTGCAATGTCCGCTCTGAGGCTGGTGAGTTTGACGTCACCCTCACTGTTTAATCGTGTCCTTATTTTCAGGGAGCGGATTTATCACACGTCATCTGTGCTCCCACCGCTGCAAGCGCCATCAAATCATACTCCCCTGACTTGATTGTCCATCCAATCCTCAGAGAGGATTCGTGAGTATACCCGCGCCTGACCTCTCCAGTCTCATCCAGCACTTCTCCAGTTCACCCGATAAAGTAAAACCTGAGCTCAACTCGCTCCTCACCCGCTTACATGTCCTCATTATCGGTCCTGGCCTTGGCCGAGAACCATATATGCAGGAATTTGCTCGCCTTGCCCTTGCCCTAGCGAGAGAGCAAGGAATGTTCATAGTTCTCGATGCTGATGCGCTGTGGATGATCGGTCAAAATACTTCGCTGATTACTGGTTACAGACGCGTCGTCTTGACTCCAAACGTCGTAGAGTTCAAGAGGCTGACAGAACAGCTGGGCATAGACACCAGTACTCCTCCAAATAAGTTAGCGGGCCTCATTTCGCGCGCTTTAGGCGGTGTTACTGTATTACAAAAAGGTCCACGGGACATCATTGCCATCAATACACTAGGCCATGCTGCGGATCTGGGGGCAAGCAAAATTGAGGGAAACGAAGCTCTTGAACGAGTACAGGAATCTGTAGAGATTGATACTCCAGGTGGAGCGAAAAGATGTGGTGGACAAGGAGATATACTGAGTGGATGTGTTGGCACGTTCTTGGCTTGGGGCAAGTGCTATGAACAGGGTGCTTTCGGGTGCGTTCTCTCATAAGCGAACAGCATCATCTTGACGCGTGACCTTGCCAGCGATCACATGGTGCCAGCATCTCGCATGCCACTTCTTGCTGCGGTCGGTGGCAGTGTGGTTACACGCACAGCCAGTCGCCGTGCCTTCCTGAAAGAGGGTAGAGGTGTCATTACACAAGATATGATACCAGAGATATCTAGGTCGTTTGCTGAAGTTTTTGATGAAGGAAAGGACCAACAGAAATTGTAAATTCGGAAAGGAAAAGGACAACTTGTTCAATCTTGTTGTAGGTGTATCAAATACACATTTTACTTCCACGCCACACAATTTGCAAGAGGCCCGGTTCCAGCACTATACTGTGGGATTTTTTTTTCGCGCTGTGGCTATGCCCATAACGCCTTTTTAGTCATTTCAAGTTAGGTGCGAACTAGTACAAAATAAGCCCCCCAATAACGAAACAACTTCGGAGCACAACTCGGGAATGAATAACATCCTCGTCTTGGCGTCATCATCCCCATCAATAGGGCAGGTATGGGATATATAAACTGGGCTAAGGCCAAGGGATTCTGTCAAAGCTTACTGTACCATGTTCATTCTCGCCCCCTTCGTCCTTCTCGCGGCTTTGCGTGGTGGTATGTTCCTGATCTTATTTGACGTTTATGGACTTATCTTGCCCCTCACAGTTGCGTTAGCTCAACAGCTAACTACAATGAACCTTCCTGGGATCACGCAGCAACCTCTCACTGTCGACTTTATAAGAGTAAACGCTGAAGGAAGGACAATATGGGAACTTGACGGCAATCAACTCCGTCATGACGGTTGGTTTTCCACTTGCGTTGACTAATAGTAGAGCACTCACACATAAGATATCTGTACTACAGCTACTGTGACCGAGAGCCCTGGATATGTTTCGATACATTTTGAAAAGGACGACAATGCCGTGCTCACGGTGGACCAAGAATGCTCGTTGACATCTACCACCGCTTTCTGCTCGATGAGGTTGAATGATGGTACTGAAGTTAACACAACCCTATCATTCCAACCTGTTACTGTAACCGTTGATGATGCGCCCCCTGCTACGGCCACTGGTACACCCGCTACGGCTTCTGGTACACTCACTACAGCTAGTACCGCATCCGGGACAGTCCAGCCTGGGAGTACCGCTTCTACATCAAAGCCCACTTCGTCCGGTTCTTCCACCGTGACAAGAACTAGCACAGGAGCAACTTCTACTGCGACTAATGATGCAACAGGAAATTCGGCACCAGGTCATATCACGATTTGCTTGATGACTTTGATTTTTATGATTACCGTTCTCTAAGTTAGTAATGGACATGTGGGGATTTGATGAACTAACTTTTTTTTTTAAAAAAAAAATTGATAATGGACACTTATAACTACAGACTTTGCGTCGTACATTACTCGACTATATACCATTACCATTTATATAGTGGTTATCAAGTCGAATAAGGGTTGATTGTTTTCCACGTATATTCGTACAGTGAGGCGGTAGGGTTGACTTGTATGAACCACGGTTGACCACGGTTGGTAGTTTCATTTTGCATGAGGTGTTAAAATCACATGTCTTTCCCTCCTCTTGCGTGTGTCAGGCCTCAGTAATTTTTTGCCTGTTTACCATTCCCTTTCCTTATATTTTCCGACAACCTATTTGGATCAAGTAGCTTGTATAAGCAGATATGAAACAATAACCGCAAGCGTACTCGCAAGTAGTCTGTCATTTGTTCCTGGACCAGGTTCTCAGCCCACAGTCACTGGAAATGTTACCGAAACTGATCGAATGAACGTGTTGTTGCTTTCTGAAAGAAGGTGCATTGTACACATTCATTCCTGAGCGAACAGCCCCAGCCTAAATCGTGCCCTAGCAACCATATGGTCGCAGCATTCAAAGTGTTCTCTTCGGCGCTGCGGTCGGTGGCAATGTGGATACACGCACTGCCTGTTGCTCTACCTTTTTGAAATAGGATCGGCAATTCGGAGTGCTATACCCGAATATAGTCAAACCGTTTTCTGTTTTGTTTTTTTTTTTTTTTTTTGGTCAATGACTTGGTCGACAGAAGCTGTGATTAGAAAGGATGGTCATGTTCTCTGTTGGTTGCAAGTATATCATATTCTGTACTCACCAAGGATTGGACTCGGCACTAGCTACAGCCATGTCCACGATCGTCATAGTAAGCCTTAAAACTTTAAGCCTTTTGATCATGTATAGGAGGATACAGACGGCACGAATTTCCACTGATGAAACTACTGCGAGGTGGAAAGACAAGCATGGCCAATAAACATCCCCATATACTAGATGGAGACACGATATATAATCGGGCTACGACCAAGGTGGTCCGCCATAGTTGACCACACATGTTCATGTTCCTCTCCCTTGCACTTCTTGCTGCCTCACGTCGTATGTTGGTGTTCCTATATGATACTTCATGACCTGATTTTTAGCCCAGTTGCACTCGCTGAGCAGTTAACCACACTGAACCTTCCTGGGTTCTCTCAGCAATCTCTAAGTGCCGATTTTCTGAGCCTGGATTCTCAAGGCAGAACTGTATGGGCCGTTCAAGGCGTGTTGCTCTCGGGTACAGGTTCGTTGGTCTTCATCACGTTGGTCAGTTAGGGAGTGACACAAGTATACAGCGACCTTGGTCGAGGGTCCTGGATATGCGTCGGTAGATTACAAGAACGACGGCGATATAGTGTTGGTATCTTTGAAGCAGGAGTGCTCAATAACTGGCAACACTGCTGTTTGTTCGGGGAATTTAAATGGTGCCGTTGAGACGATAACGAACAAATTTTTCCATCCTGTGATTGTGGAAGTTGGTACGGCTCCCCCCACTGCACCAACTGCTGCTACGAGTGGTGGTGTATCCGGGACATTAAAACCTGGGAGTACTGCTTCAGCACCAAAGCCCACGGGTTCAGGTTCTTTGAACGGGACAGCTGCAGAATTAAGCAGTAATGCTAATGAAGCCGCCCTGACTATGGCACCAGGGTTCAGCACGGCCTGGATGACGATATTGGTCTTGATAAGTATCATTATTTAATGAGCATGCAGTAGCTAGCAAATACGAAGACTTGGTGGGACTTACGATGTGACGAGTTGATGATTTGTGATGGAAGACACTAAAGTATGCTTAACATTGGGCTATTGACATACCGATTGTTATCAATACGAAATCTAAAAAGTGTTGGCTGTGGATTGAGGCAGTAGTGTTGACCGCTATCAGCTGAACTGGGTAATTCCGCCCTGCAACAGGTTATAACAAATGGATCACTTTTTGATGCACAAACATCAATTTCTTTCTTTCCTCCTTCCTTGGTGAACCTCCACCTCAAGGAATGCTCCTTCTTTTATCCCTCCTTCCTATATTTTTCCAGCAAGGTGATTAGTAAAATCACTCTGAACATGCTCTCTCCGTTGACGATAAGAGGTGACACAGCTTCAAGTGCACTTGTGGGAAGGCCATTGTTTGTTCCTGGACTCGACCCTCAACCCATAGCCGCCGCCGTCCTTGGAGTGGATTCAAATGGTCGCACGACATACCAACTCGAAAATGGCGCCTACACTGATACATGGGCATTCGAACAAGACGTGGCCTTCGTGGGTACTAGTAAGACAGCAATACCAAAATATAACATGTACAAAACTCTCAGCTCTTTTACTCTCCAACAGTGACACTCGTGGAAGGGCCTGACTACGCCTCACTCAACTACGTTGACCCGGACGGTCAATTTGTCGTTCGACCAGAATGCACACTCGACGGCCGTGTTGCGCGATGCTCCATGAGTGTCGCGACAGGCGTCAGGACGGCCACTCAAACCTTTGTGCCTTTCCCTGTCCTTGTCGTCACAACAACAACACCAGCGCCATCTGCGACGTCCAGCCCCCCAATGCGAGCCACAGAACTCCCGAGTCCGACATCAGCTGGACAGAATTCCTCGCTGAGTAGCAAGGTCGCAGGTTTCACAGTCTCCATGTTTGCCTCTGGATTTATCGTTTTGAACTTGCTCCTTTGATATTCCACGCCGTGATACCAAGTCGCTTTACTTTGCCCTTTGGTCGTTCTCTGCATCATTATATCAAGCATATCCACTCACTTACAAGCTGTTTTGGTTTTACAATGATACTAGCCGAGGTGGCAGGTGAATATACCACTTCATATGTTACTATCATTTGCACGTCATCGGGACATTGCTCAACTTACCCTTGCGATATGTAATCTTCGTATATCTGGTATTCCAGGCTTTGATTTCAATGTACACTAACACTGGATGGTGATACCGACAAACACTTTAGTTCCCATGTGGATGTAGTCGTTTTGTCAATCACTCTGCACTTAACGCTACTACTAACTATACCTCACTGTCGTCGTTCAGGCATCCAGTCAGTGAGTCATATCTCTTAACTTTGGTATTTCTAACTATGGTTACATATCTTGAAGAACATCATCATATCTACGCCCTAGAAGCTATGTTTACTACAACCCATGTTAGTGAAGCTGGGCAGAAATTCGTCAGTGAACGTACCGTAATGACAGTCGGCCTCTCACGACCTAGGAAATCTTTCAGTTTGCTAATTCGAAGTGCAACTTCGATCAATCCTTTCAGTCCTTCGGCAGTGTCACGGCGCAACTCTGCAGGTCCAGCTTCCGAGGGCACATATCTCTCGACGTACATCCGTACAGTCGCCCCTTGGCTTCCAGTACCACTCAACCTGAAAACAACCCTGGATCCATCATCGAAAGTTATGACATGTCCCTGATTGGACGAAATAGAGTTGTCAATTGGATCCTTGTATTCAAAGTTATAGATGCCAGAGACAGTGAATTTATTCTCTGTTGATTCAGCTGCATGGGTCGTATTGTTTAATGATCCGGTCTTTAGGGCTTCATTGAGGTGTGCAACAAGAGCGTTGGCACCCTCGGATGATACTTCCTCATAATCGTAACGGGAGAAGAAGGAGCGACCGTATGTGGCATAATAATCATATAGCAGGTCATTGATACCGATTAGTTTATTGGGTGAATCCGCATTGGCAGCAGCAATGATATTGAGCCATGCTAAAACATATTCTTAGTAAGTAAATTCGGGTACAGGAAGAAAAACTTGCCTACAATAGCCCAAACACCGTCTTTCTCCCGGATATGGTCTGACCCAGTACCGAAAGACTCTTCACCACAGATAGAAAGTCTACCAGCATCCATTAGATTTCCAAAGAATTTCCAACCTAAACACCTAAGTAAGAAGGGGAAGATGAGGTAAGTGGTTGAACCTACCAGTCGGAACCTCGAAGCATTCAATTCCTTTCTTCTTCGCAACTAGATCAATTGCTTTACTTGTTGGCATACTTCTAGCCAGCCCCTTTGGTCCTCCTTGCCGCTTGAAGTATGGGATAACATTAGCCCAATGCGCGATGATTGCCACAGAATCAGATGGTGTGACAAATGCGCCCTTGCCATATATCATGTTTCTATCACCGTCACCATCGCTAGCGGCACCGAACTGAATGTTGTTCTTTTCAACAGCTTCAACAAGTGTATGGGCATATGTAAGGTTAGGATCAGGGTGTCCACCACCAAAATCAGGCAATGAAACACAGTTCTGAATTGAGCTTTCTGGAAGACCAAGTTTTTCGACAAAGATTGCTCTGGCATATGGACCAGTCACACCATGCAACCCATCAAAAAGAACACGAAAGTCGGATCTATGAGAATCAAGGAAAGACTTGATGAGTGGGAAATCGAAGATGGATTCCAAAAGGAGCAGATAGTCTTGCACCGAATCAATGATAGAAACTTTGGACGGTCCAAATGTGTATTCCCCGATTTTTGAAAGATTCAGCTGCGTAGTGTGGTTGGTGATTGAACGCCATAACATTTACATCATAGCTTACTGCGGGTGCATCAATAACCTTGTAGGTCTGGATCGTTGTTGTTTTCTCGTGAATCGTATTTGTGACACTCTCTGGTGCCGGTCCACCGTTGGAAACATTATACTTGATACCGAAATCATTATTGGGACCGCCAGGGTTGTGACTGGCAGTCAGGAGAATACCGCCGTACGCTTTGTACTTCCGAATGATGTTCGAGGCAGCTGGAGTGGAGAGAATGCCGTCCTTTCCAATAATGAATCTGCCGACACCGTTAGCAGAACCGATCCTCAAAATACTCTGGATAGCTTCAGGAGAGAAGTAACGACCATCTCCTCCAACAACAATGGTCTTATCCTTGGCGTCGATCGAGTCGAAAATAGACTGGATAAAGTTCTCCGTGTAATGCTACACCTGGTGTAAGAGATCAAATAGATATCGAGGCTTATCGTGACGTACCTCTTGCTGAAAGACCTTTACGCTACACATAACGATGAGAGTGCATAAGCTGATCAGGGATAGTAGGCATAGACTAACCGCTTTCTGAGCCCGGAGGTGCCAGGCTTCTGACCGTCGAAAGGCTTGGTTGTGACATTCTTGACTTGGAAAGACATGATAATAGGAAGTGAAGAAGAGACTGGAGGAATGTGGCTCGCTTTATATCGGAATTTAGCATTGACCCTACATATGATGTCAGAAATAGCCATCCACGTGATCGCGATCAGTTTATCCTTGCGATTACACGTAACACGTGTATACTCAAGTCCTTCTGTGCCAATACAAACTGACAGGCATGCTTCTTATCTTTATATCACTGTTTTGATTAATTTTATTATACCATTAATCCAGATCACTTGTCTCATGGACTTTGTATACGATAGACTTCGCCATGTCTTTGGACGTGATGCATTAGACTGGTTTGACAAGTCCTACTTTGTTGATTGGTGCAGTTTGCAATGTAGCTTTGGGCTTTATCAGTGCCTCATTATAACCATAGGGGTGTAACACTCTTGATCTGGTTTCTTTCCTTTTTAATAAACCTGACACCCGTTTTCGAGAGGGACATAAATCTAGGTGACATCTCAATCAGCCATCCACACAAGAAAAACACGTTAGTCAATACATCTGTTCATGTAGATGGTTCACTGACAAGTTGTTGCCTAGGGTTGGTTCCCCATTTAATCATTGGGTAGCACTCCTTGTCCCAATTCTCGTCATATCATTTGGTGGAGTGCGCCGCAGGTCATTAGTGGCCATTCACCATGGTGTCATATCTGTATGTGCTGCGAGGTAAATTCATGGAGGCCTATTGATAAGGTTTTCTGACAATTAGCAGGGGCCTCGCTAGGCTTGTTACGGTTTTTATGAAGCACACAGTTGGTGAGTCGCCAAGGCGACACTCTGAAGATGTCTTGATGTCTCCGTCATTCCAGATCGGCTACGACCTGACTTTCTTGACCGTTGCAAGTGGGACGCCCATGAGAAAGTTTGCACTGGGTATGAGATTTTCGCCTTTCTAATTCTCCTTTCCCTATCTTTTTGATTCGCGATTGGGCACAGGAAACTCGAAGACGTCATCAATGGGCGTGAATCCTTTCCATCTGGTCACTCTTCCACAGTCTTTTCTGGTATGACTGTTCTTTCCCTCTGGATTGCCGGGCAGACGGCTGCCTGGTGTTCCAACGCTCCAAATGAACCAACTAGAATACCAAGCAGTAGAATGGCCTCGTTATCTCTTACCACTATTCCCTTGTTCTGGGCAGTATTTGTAGCTATTTCTCGAGTGGAAGATAACGTAAGTAGCTGTACTACCCAGTCTGCACATACTCAAATTAAAGTAGAGGCATCACCCAGAAGACGTTGTTGTCGGGAGTATTATTGGTATACTTTGCGCCATTCTCTGCTATAATGTATTCTGGCCCAACGTATTCGCAGCAAGAAGTTTCACACAAGACGTCACTGGCCAACCAAGGTTACTATACACCGAGAGTTTGGCTGACAGAGATGCAGTGAATACATTTGGGCTGACCAGAATAGAGGATGGTGATATAGAAGAGGGTGTATGAAGAATCGTACACTGCGTCATGACATTAAACCTACTATTATGCCCCGTGATCACGTACAAAAACCCATTTATCGCCGACCTTTTGCATTTTACCACCTGTACTTTTGTTGCTATCCTGAGTTGCGGAGTGACTGTCCGCACCTTCCTCACCACCAACATCAGTCCCACTCCCTCCAAGAACAATAGCATCAGTTTCATTATTATCATAGTGATCCCAATCCAATGGTCCATTTCGGCCATTGCCGTGGCCATGATACCCTCCTCTACCCCTAGAGAAACCCCCTCCACCTCGTCCTCTCCATGACTGCCCATGTGACCCAGTGTTCCCCCAATGGTTCCCCTGGGGTTCATGATTCACTGGAGTCATGGTCTGTGACTGACTACTAGTCACAACATATTGCATCAGTTGCTCTGTTGAGGGGATTTCACCGTAAGTAGCCTGCCACATCTTTCCGAGTTGTTCCCACGACGATGGAGATGTAGGGTCAAAAGATGTAGGGTCAAAACTCTCGATTCCTGCTTGGGACGAGCTTTTAACAAATGATGCACTAGAGTTCGAAGATGTATTTGCAGCTATCAATGGTGACATAGATACTCGTTCATGATTACTTGGGGAAGCAGTCGATGTCTCTACAGCAGGTCCATTGGCAGATATTGATCTGGAGCGTGATGAATTTGTTGGGATGTCAGTTGATGGTGAATTTATGCTTGACGGGGACTGTGGTCGAAGGTCGCGCCCAAACTCGTCCTTCTCGTCTGAATGAGAACCAGAAGATACGTCAGGGATGTCTGGTTGACGTTGAAATGCAGAAGACGGCACGGAAGGCCTTCTTGGTGGACTATATGGTCTTACATCCCTCCGACTAGTATATCTACCAGGAGGGCTTCTTGACCGACTTCGTCCACCACGCCGTGGACCATTTCTGTCTCGGTCCTTATAGCGGTCATGGTCATCCCACCTGCTTCGTGTATCCCCCCGACCGCGTCCTCTGAAGCCGCCTCGGGGGCCACCTCTACGGTAGTCACTGTACGACTCATGACCTCTATTACGCTCTGGACTTCGACTACGGAATCGCTCATAGTTCACTTCAGAGTGGCTACCATCACGATTTCCGTCCCCAAGAGGAGATTGTGGATTATCACCAGTCGGAGAGAAAGGTGGAACAGGCGAATCAGTGACAGGTCTAGGGGGAACTACAGCTGGATTTGGAGCTTGTGCTACAGGAGAATTGATTGCCTTTTGTGCCAATTGCTGCAATAATGCAAGTTGGGCTTGGTTGACTTGTGGTGTTGGCACAGCTGCAGGAGTGCCTATATTTGCAGATGTTTGCCTAAGTTAGACATTAGGTCTGTGGTTTATTATCAGTTAATACGAGGCGCACTCTGATGAACTAGCCATTGTCGCGGTGGCCGCTTGCGTAAGTAGGGCTAATAGGGCTGCTTGTGGGTCAAGAACAGAGGTCGAATTTGGTGCAGTCGATGTCGGCATAGTGGCCGTTGCAGGATTGACAGTCGATAAAGGCATAAGCTCAATTTCGGGCACTAATACAAAACAAATTAGACGACATTTCAGCTCAGGTTTTGGTGAGATGAAGAGTAGGACATAGAAATTCATTTCAGTTATACAGGTAGAAGAGATACTTAGCGAACATATACAGAACGGATATGCACCTTCCTCTCGTCCTTTCAGTAACTTCGTCAACTGAGCCAGAATCGCTGAGGGAAATGTGTTCCCCTTCGCCCAGATGTCCAATATTTTTTGAGTTTTGTCCTGTAATAATCCCGAGTGGGATTTGGTTAGAATCACCAGTTTTCTACAGTATGTATTGACAAAGAAACGAATATCTGATGGACAGCAAGCGCGCAATCAATTGGTGTCAAGAGACATGCGTGCCGGATCATTAAACACAACGCTGGCCACACTGATACATTGAAAGCGGTCTGATTTCATTGGGCACGCTAATGGCGTGAATATCTCTTCCAATGAGGGCGTGTTTCCATCTGATATAATCTCAAAGGCGCCCTGAATTGTGACTGACAAACCTTTGATTCTGCAGTGCCGATTGCTAACATATCTTGAAAGAGGCCTTCCAAGACACCTTCAACTTTCAACAGAAAGGTTGCGGCGTTACCCTTAGGGGAATGTATGTTGCCAATGAGATTTTGCTTCGATACTTGATGCCGTGCTGCCCTTGCGAGGGCATCAAAGACGTAAAGACTCGAGATTTTCGCATTTGGAGGAAGAGTTTTATGTGTTCTATAAAGTATGGATACAAGTTGCGTATCACGCTAATAGTTTTAATGAGTCTATAAGTAGAAGAGAGTTGGAGGTGCGGCACGTACGTCCATTAACTTAAGCGAAATTTCAGTCAGTTCTGTCATCTTTCTAGCAGATAATCGCTTTGCATGCACAACCTCTTTCAAGGTTGATTCAAAGTTCTGCAAAGCACATCAGATGTGAGGCAATATGAGAAAGTAGATGCACTCACCTCAAGCGAAGCCATGAAGGCGGCTGTGAGTTGGTAGCCGTCCTGGCGATGATCAAGAAAGGAAAGGGAGACGGTCGAAGGAGCGGAGGGAGGGCTGGTTAAATGTTTACCATTGTTTTTGCGAAGTGATTTACCATTTGTGGTCAGTGCGCTCCCGTCGTCCTCAGGTTCAAAGGTTCCCAATACCGATCTCAGTCGACAATGCATGAGACTAGGGCCAAAATCACGCTCATGAGTGCCATTTTGTTTTCATCGTTGACCATATGGGCCGTCCACTACCAGCAGGAGCTACAACACCAGGTACTTGCACTATCTCATTCATGGGCTCTCCATTAATCTGTCGGTAGACAATGTACCAGGGGGTGCTGCGAGATGACGAGAGAAGGCGAGAGAAGATGCGCCAGAGAGAAGAAGACTTACAAAGGTCAAAACAGAAACGTGAACTTTATGAACGTGTTCAGCGTGTTCAAAAGCCAGACTCCCTGAATCAATGACATTGCTGGTTAAATATGAGACAATGACTCAAGCTGAACCCCGCCCCATTTAAAGTAGGCATGTCCGGTTACTTTCCTTGTCTCGTCGTGGAAATGTATACAAATCGGATTACAGCACCAGGATTTTGTTAGGCTGCCTCACCTCTGTACGCTTCAACCATAAGTGTACTAGTATGCCCAGGTGTTCATTAATGTACAATTTGGCCAATACAAGGAAATCCCGAATACTCAAAGGGAGAGACAGCATGAATAGCCGATATTCGACTCAAGACTGCCGCTTCAAGTCAGTGAGCGAGCGGAATATGATAAAATTTGAAGCATTTGTGATCGTGGTACTGTACATGATAGAATGCGTACAAGTCTACACTCCACCTTTTCTACTCGTTAGATCAAACAACGGGGGGCTTGGTACCGGGTTGGAAAGCATAGGTCAAGCCACATTTGCCGCAGTATTGACGGTCGTTGTGGAAAGCCATCTGCATAGAATGAGCTTACATTCGGTATACGAACAAAGGGGATCATACGAAGACACCAGCACCACATTCGGCTGAGGGGCATTCACGACGGAGGCGTTTGATCTTGCCGTCCGAGTCGACTTTGTAGTACTTCAGGATGGCCATCTTGACCTTCTTGCGCTTATGCTTGATTTTCTTGGGTGTCTGGAATGATAAAGGGATTGAGCATTTGTGAGTAAACAAAAACGATAAGATAGTCCCACGTTGTAAGTCTTCTTCTTGCGTTTCTTGGCACCACCACGCAGGCGAAGCACCAGGTGAAGGGTAGACTCTTTTTGGATGTTATAGTCGCTGAGGGTGCGACCATCCTCAAGCTGCTTGCCAGCAAAAATTAACCGTTGCTGGTCAGGCGGGATACTGGTGATAATGTAAATCCGGTAAATTCTGTCTTGTATATCTGCGACATACCCTTCCTTGTCCTGGATCTTGGCCTTGACATTATCGATAGTGTCAGAGGATTCAACCTCTAAAGTAATGGTTTTACCCGTAAGGCTGGAGAAATACAATGAGTAGCTGAAATATAGAGTATCGTCAACATACGTTTTTACGAAGATCTGCATGTTACTTCGGACGCTTCCGTCTATCCAACGATGTGAACGGTGGAGTCTTCGACAAAAGCAAGAGCCGGTATGAGAGAAAGAGCAATTGCGCAAGTAGGATTCTTCAAGTACTGATTAGTCATCTGTGTATGGCCCGTGCGTTTCCTGAAATAAGGTTTAGTTTGTCACAATCGGTGTAAATGTGTCAAAATATAGCGTGTCACGGCGCCACAGACGCGTCTGCGAGCTATTGCGAGCTATCACAGCTGGATTATTGACTTATGGACAGCGACCATGATGTTCTTATGTCTGATGGCGAAACAATTCCCTACTCCGCCAAAGGGAAAGGGAAGCTGGAGAACAAAAGGCCATATGATGATGAAAATCTGCCCTGGTAAATTCAGACTTCCAGCACTGGTCTCGGGTCTAACTAATCATAGGGTGGAGAAATACAGACCAGTAACGTTGGACGACGTTGTCTCGCATAAAGATATTACAGCTACCAGTACGTGATAACCCATACTAACTGTGACTCTATCCTCAACCTTGTTTAGTTGAGAAGTTTATCGAGAAGAACAGATTGCCACACTTACTCTTCTACGGGCCACCAGGTACAGGGAAGACGTCTACCATACTAGCTGTTGCGCGGCGCATATATGGACCCGGATATCGGAAACAGATATTTGAGGTTAGTCCCCCCCCCCACTATCTGCGCATTCCTTCTAGACATTTTCGTTCCAAAAGCTCAATGCATCAGATGACCGCGGAATAGACACTGTTCGAGAGCAAATCAAGCAATTCGCAGAAACCCGGACATTATTCGCAAAAGGGTACAAGCTAATTATCCTGGACGAAGCAGACATGATGACGCAAGCTGCTCAAGCTGCTCTCCGCCGTATAATTGAACTCTACACCAAGAATGTGCGGTTTTGCATAATCTGCAACTATGTTAACAAAATTATACCTGCTATACAAAGTCGCTGTACCCGTTTCCGATTCTCTCCCTTGCCAGTTGTCGAAGTCGAAAAGAGAATTAATGGAGTGATTGCATCCGAGAAGTGATTGCGTTCTTAGTTCGTTCTCGCTATTTGCTTATTTCCAATTGATCGCAGCGTCAGAATCACAGACGAGGGAAAGAGGGCACTTTTGAAACTCTCAAAGGGGGATATGCGACGCGCTCTAAATGTCCTTCAAGCCTGTCACGCCGCATATCAGATCACAGGGGAAAACGAGATATATAACTGCACCGGAAACCCTCATCCATCAGATATTGAAACCGTAGTAAACTCAATGTTATCAGATGAGTTCTCAACATCCTACCAAAGTATGTATATTGCAACCTTCCCCCGCCCACCGAGATTGATTCTTGTGCAAGTGGTTAATGCTCTGAAGACGGAGCGAGGCTTGGCATTGCAAGATTTGATCGCAGGCGCATACGATTACCTTGAAACGATTGAATTAAAATCCCACGCAAGAGTGTACATGTTAGATCATTTAGCAACAACAGAGTATGTGATAGTGAAAAATAACTTTCTATTCATTGATTGTGAATACTAGGTATCGATTGTCTACCGGGGCAAGCGAGAAGATACAACTAACAGCCTTGTTGGGTGCATTCAAAAACGCTGTGGAACTATCAGCAAAGTGAGGGTGCAATCTAGTTTGGGTAAATGCGCGGATCTGGGTATGTATATTACACCTATAGAGAACCATCGTTAGAGGGAAGCATATCGACCGTCTGTCCAATATGATACATGGTCAAGGAACTATACCCCTGCTTTCCTTTTGCGCAGATCGGACATTGAGCAACCGAATTCGTCTTGAGAAGGTAGTCGACATCCTCCTACAAATTCTACGCTAGATTGCGATTGATTTTGACTATCCCTGAAAATTTCAGGTGAGATGGTCACATGGTTGATACCATAGGCAGCAAAGCAATGCTGCAAATATTGCTCCGTCTTTTCCCATTGCTCTAGAGATGTACCTAGTGGAACGCAGACATGTAATGACGCAAGAATAACACTGTATACATATGAACACGTGGTGTCACTTCATAGTTGTAAAACGTACGACTGTGATAAGTGCCAGACGTGAAGATCATGAATGGAAACAACATCAGGCAACTATCGTGGACAATTAGTGCCTGTTGGTTCTCCAGTGGGATAATCATACCGCAACAAGGTCATCCTTGATCTTCGCGAGGTCTAAGTATAACGGAGATGCTTCGAGTAGGATTCGTCCAGATTTCATAGCTAGAAAAACCTCAATGACAGTCATTGGATGGGGTGCGTTACTGACTAGTTGGTATGGCGCTAGCAAAAATAATGAAGCTGATTGCTGTTGAGACGGCTGGATCTGCATAGAATCGATGGGGAGAATCCACTTTCCACAAGATGAGGGCAGCAATAATGACGCCAACATCTTGGAGCCTTGAGAATCTCAAAATTTAGTAGATTAGTCAGTGACACCTACTATTTACGGCGTCCCCAAACAAATGCACGAGAACACCAGCCAGACCTAAATTATGTTGTGAGGTAATCACTGGTGGATTGACGGTATGGTTATGAAGGGCATGCTATAAAGCAAATTAAGGAGTAGTAGAGAGAATGAACATAATAAACGCACCACGCTATCTACAAGGGCGGTTGCATCACTCATCTCGGGGGGATCTGGTATATGGACAGCACCATGGGAGTGCCCATGTCCATGTCCAGCATGGTCTAGTAAGAGTGTCAGGAAAGAAAAACTGATGGAAGCTATGGAAGCACCTACCATGAACCACTAGAGCGCTCACAATATTAAGAGATAATCCTATACAGCCAATGATTAACACAAGGAGTGGTTTCTCTATCACTTCCACATGTACAAATCGTTCGATGGATTGAAGGAATATGGACAAAGCCAGGGCGAGAAGGAAGACGCCATTGAAGAAGGCACCTAGAAAAAAAAAAAAAAAAAAGAGATGAGTCATCCTGCTGAGGGGCTGTAATGCAGGACGGACCGACAAGTTCGGCGCGGTGAAATGCATATGTAAAATTGACTGTCTGAAGTTTTCCAAAATATTAAAGGTGCGGGATCACGACAGAATGGTTGACTGACATGCTGTCCATTATCATGCAACTAGTTAGTGTGTGTTGAATCAATTAACATGGTCAACTGAACATAAAAAGTAGAAGTGGGTTTCTTACATATGCTGCGACGAAAGCAATAGCGCTATTACATCTGAGGTGAGTAGATGGCAAATGGAAGAACGAAGTGTGGCGTACTAAGCGACAATATCCTGTTAAGGAGCTTTGTGAAGCATTGTGGGAGGAATAATCGAGAGAACATACATTAAGATAGTGAAACTTGGGATTGGGTAAATTGGGGGGACGAGGAAGTGACAGGGGTAGAGACTCACAGCATCTGCGATGAGTGCCAGACTCTTAGTGCGAAAGCCAACTAGGAATTCAATGAACACGAGGAGAGCTGGAGGTGGATAGTATGAAGAAGTACCTGCGATCTCTGCGGCAAAGAAAGCAATACTTATTGCAAGGACGATGCCAATGCGTGTGGTAGACTTCATTGAGGTATGGAATGTGAGTGTGTGAGATGGGAGATGGTGAAAGAGTAATGGCCTTTAAAGCAATTGGGCGCATGGATTCTACTCAAAAGACGGTCAACGTAAGATCTAGATTACCGAATATCCTTATTCAGTTTCCATTATTTTTAGAGACACGGATCTATCCGAACCATCCGGACTAATTTAGCACCCTTTCCTTGGCGCTCTGCCCGACAGTACAGTACATGAACCATTCATTCTTTCCTTTCAGAGAACAAATTCCGGCCTCGTGTTACGTAGCTTGCAAATCCTCCTCGCCCATTCATATCGTCAATTTTGCTTCAAAGTACCCGGTAAGATAAAAGTTAGTACAGAGTAAATGGGAGCATACCATTTCTTCATTTCACTTGCCCACGTAATCTCTTTCAACGGTGCCGCAGTAAGGGATGCACCAATGATACCAACAACAGCGGC
This sequence comes from Amanita thiersii Skay4041, assembly GCA_002554575.1. Taxonomy (NCBI): domain Eukaryota; kingdom Fungi; phylum Basidiomycota; class Agaricomycetes; order Agaricales; family Amanitaceae; genus Amanita; species Amanita thiersii. The sequence goes on from KZ301984.1 coordinate 82,950, forward strand.
GACGAGTGTCTCAAGGACAACCTATAAATCTAGTATCAGCTTCAGTCATAGCAACAAAGATGGCATGAGTACATCGTTTGGCAAAGCGCCTTCTGGTCTACCAAGTGCCTTCAAGTGCGACAAATCTAAAGGAATCAAGTTCAAAGACTGTACGAGAGCACCGAGAAACTTACGCTCATATGTCGAAAATGCGGCTGCAAAGAGTCGTTGAGAACATACATAGGTCGTTTCTTATTAGCACACACCATGTAGAATAGCCAGGGAAGCAATAAGAAGCAGGAGACGACCAAGCATAGCGTGGAAGAGTCAGTAATGCTGGTTTGACCCACGTGGCAAGTACCTTCCCTTTTGGACACAGTCCACCCGCTTCACGTCGTGGCCATGGCGTTCCCTATACCCGACCATCTCCCAAGGAGGGCTGTTCCTCAGGATGTTTCATCCAAAATACTCAATACAATTGATACTGCTACAACTCAGTCTCTGAACGCCGAGCTTGCGAGGTCGTGGCTTGCTGAGCTGGACGAAAGTATCAATGCAACCAAGGTAGTTCAGTGTTCTTCCTCAGCCAATGACATCGCCTTATTCTGCTAAGCAACGGATTCGCGAGAGAATACAGTCCGACTTGCCCAACTTTGAGCGACAACTCGCCTCGTCAAAGTCGGTTCGCGAACGATTTCATGTGCTCAAGACAAATGTAGATGAACTCCACCAAGCCGTGTCAAGTCCACAGGTGTGTATACGGATAATTTTCTGTCCCTAGTTTTGACATTGTCCTTGAAGACTGGATTAATATCTACTCTTGAGCGGAGGCTCAACTTACACACAACCCTGACCCAAGAAGCTGCCAATGCCGCAGTGCTATATCAGGCCCTCTCACACTTGTCGCGTTGTTATACTCAGTACTCAGCTCTTGAAGCCCTCGCTCAAGCTGGCAAACTTCCCGAAGCTGTTGCAGCATATGCCGAGCTGGATACGCTACTAATCAGTGCCCCTGTTGCTCTGGATCAAGCCAAGGTTATGACTGATTTAAAAGTATGTTTTCCATCTTAGTAAAGTATGAAAGAGAGTATCGACGAAACTACCATAGCGTAAAGCTCGTGCCGCTCAAGCGCTCACAGAGGAGCAACTCAGCGATGCATATTCAAGGAGTATACTCATTACATCCAACGACATTTTGATTTATCCTTCCATACAAGGTACTACCTATCATCGCCTAACTTTATAGACCCCTCACATTGCTTTTTTATAGTTCGACAATCCGATTCTGTTCTTAGTCTTACTTCTATCTTGTCTTCTCTGACTCCGCAGTCTCTAACCAACCACTTGTCAACATTACGTAGAGACCTTACAAGCCATCTCATTGATCATATTGTCAAGGAGCCATGTTCTATTATGGTAGAGACAGACATAGCCGGATGCAGCAAGCTCAAGCACATTCCAGCCCCACCAAATACGGAGGACCGAAGCTCACGCCTAAAGAACCTGTCCTTGGTCCTGGACTTTCTTCAGCAACATTTATTTCCGCATCTTCCTACATCTCATTCCACATCTTTTTTGCACTCACTATGCAAGCCTCTAACAAACAGTGTTCTGACCAATCTCCTTCAAGCATTCCTTCCATCGTCGTTTGAAAAAATACCGCCATATCTGGATCTAGTGAACCGCGCGACAGCTTTCGAAGACGTGTATATAGTTCGCTTACTCGGAAATGACACTAACGACAAGCCCATTCAGATATGGGCTCATGGTATCGGCGGACATTATGAACGACAAAGAAGGCTGCAAATTCTTGATAAGTGCAGGAGCATTATCCTTTTGCCCGCTGACGAAGATTACTTTCTGGACGAAATTGAGCTTGTCTCAGAAAATGTTCCGTCTTCTGTAATAGCTGTACAAGAGCAGGATTCCAAAAATGAGGATAAGCAATTAGCCAATGTTGATCCCTGGGGACTAGAAGACAATGAGGGGAAGTCTGGAACCAGTAGTTCGGTTGTGGTAGATGAAGATTCTTGGGGATTTGATGATGATATTCCATCAGAACAAGATTCACAGGTTGAACCTGAGAAGGAAGCTAGTCCCCTTGTGGAGGAAGAGCCAGATCCTGGTGACGCCTGGGGATGGAACGAGGACGACCTGTCTGTTGACGATAGCACAGAGAGCGTATGGGACGACCCATGGGGGGAGACATCGGGTTCCGACCAATTCAAGAATGACTCTTATGTCGATACCCGCTCCCCACCAGCTCCTTCGATAACTCAGCCGAAAGCTGCAACCCGTCTCGAAAAAATGGCAACTAAAACAAAGAAGCATATGAACGGCGATGCACAACCAGCTATTTCAATGCCATCACCATCATTATCCTCAGCCTCCCAACAAGCTAATTTAGTAGAAGGCTTGATGCCAAAATCGGTCCAGCTGCGCCCGCCTGAGGTAAACACGTCAAATAGTGTGAAGGAGTCATATAGGGTCTCTGGTCGTATGCGGCGTCTTATGAGCCTCGTTGAGGATGTCCTTCAGGAAGGGAGACATCTTTCAATGTCGAACATCTTTACTCCACAAATGGATGGGTACCATCTAGGCATTACTATTCTGCAAACAGCGCCCTCGGTGCTCGACCTGTTTAGGGCATTATACCCTGTCAAGTATGCAAGCGAATTAGCATCGCCCGAAAAGGGAATGGTCTTCTCCAACGATTGTTTATACCTCAGTGGCCAAGTCGAGCAACTAACAAAATCTCCAGCCCACGAAGCCGTTACAGTCCTTAATAAGCTTGAGGAATCCAAGCACCACTTGAAGATACTCGGTGAAAGTTGGTATGATGACATAATTGTAAGGAGATACTTCCTTGATTTTTCCCTTGTATTGTCTAAGTGTCTCCCCATTTTCAGGAGAAGCAACGAGAAACCGTGAATGATACATTGACCGATGGAGCTAAGGGCTTCATTGACTCTGCCGATCAAGACCGATATGATGAGTGTGAGAGCGCTGTCAACCAAGTATTACAGCACATCAAGCGTTTAGCTACCAAGTTGAAGGTAACAAGACATTAGCAATGTATCGTTAGACTATACTGACTATGATGCAGGGCTCCCTAACAAAGAGCAAGTATTACACAGTTATTGGCTTAGTAACAGAAGCTGCACTGTCTAGAATTCTCGGAGATATCCTTGCTCTGCCCGATATCCCAGAAATTGAGTCACACAGACTCAGCGAGCTCTGTAAATTTTTGAATGCTCTTGAAGGGTTGTTTGTTGAAGATCCGAGTCAGGTATGACAGACATTGCGCACTGCATGAGAATAGCTAACATTATGGCCCATAACAGCCATCATTTGTTGTTGCATATGTCCCATCATGGCTCAAATTCTCATATTTGTCTGAACTACTGGTATGCAATGCTTCACCATTGTGCATCTCGCAAAAGCTTACCAATTTGCATAGGAGGCCTCTATGGCAGATATAAGCTACCTTTTCGAAGAAGGCGCCTTGGTAGACTTTAGTGTGGATGAACTTGTACGGCTCGTGCGAGCGCTATTTGCAGATACAAATCTACGGACGAATACTATAACCAAGATACTCAACGAGCATCCAGTTACATTGCACTGATTAGTTCACGATCACCGTATTGCATGAGAACAATACACATGTTACATTGTTCAATGGATGGTTGAACAATAACAAAATCAAGAATGAATAGTTACAACAATAAGCACACGATAGGAAATAGGCCCTACACTATTTGTCGCCTTTGGCTTTTTTCTTTTCTTTTCGTTTTCTCCGCTTCTCTTCAGCTTGTGCCGCTTCGTCCATCGCCAAAAAATCCTTGATGGAGGGTAGAGCTGAGCTCGAAAGGGCTTGTAGGCGCATCGGTTTGCCTTCTTCCTCTTCCTGCCTTTCAGGGGAAACAGACATTCTGCGACCTGAGCATGGCGACGTCGGGCGTGGTTTGGGTGGGATTTCAACAGGGTCCATAGATGGCATCAGTAAGTCGTCTTCGTCCATTGGAATCCAGCGTTGAGGTACCGCGGTGGAGGTTCCCTCGTGTGTTTCGTCTGTTATTTGATTGGATGCAACATCATTCTGGCCATCGTTCTCATCCTCGTCTCCTAGATCTAATCCCTGATACTCTCCAACATCAGCAAAAATATCAAAATCTTCTAGTATTGGCTCAGGTTCGGATGGAGGTAGATTCGATGTAGAAGCTGGTGGAGGCCCGTCATTCCTCACCGGTGTCTCGGACTTGGGGTGCACGCTCTCTTTCTTTGATAATAAGTCAGAGTCGTTTTCAGCAGTCTCTCCTTCAATTTTACGTTTCTTCTTCTTTCTCTGGCCTTCCTTGACTTCGCCTTGAGCTTTCTTCTTCATTACAGGTTGTTTTTGTTCTGATATCGGTTTGAACCCTATGGGCTTGAATTTACCAGCCTTTTTAGCTTCCTCGAGTGATTGAACACCGGGTTCCGCTGAGGGGTTAATCATGTCGCCATTCTCATTTTGCGTCTGACCTCGTTTTTTTTTGAGCTCGCGAATGATTTCCTCACGTGTCCGTTTCTTGGGTGCGGTCGTGGGCTCTGGCTGGGGAGAAAGGGATCCGTCTAGAAAGACCTTCTCCAAGTCCTCGTCATCCTCAGTGTTCAGACCTGCCTTGGCCTTGTTGGCTTCGAGGAGTACCATGTCTAAACCTTTGACTAGAATCGAGTGATCGCTGTCTCCCCCAAGATACTTTCTTTTATTTTCCACCTATGAAGCAGCAAATACAGTTAATTCCTGAGTTCAGGAATGCTTATACAATACTGACCTCTTCTTTATTTTCGTCGGTTGCATGTCTCTTTTCGAATTGTTCCAAGACAGCCTCAACCTAAAGGAGGCGATATTTTCCAAACACATATGGGTCACAGGGGGGGGTGGTATTCACCTCTGCATAATCGTTCCCTCCTCCGGTGCGCCGTTCAGCTGCGCGGTCGCGATAATTGGTTTCTGATGATTTTTTAACTCTACGAGGTTTAAAGGCAGGCTGGGAAGCAGATATAGTTTTATTACTGCGTGATCATCAGGGAGAGAAATGGTTATATTGAATGATACACACGGCTTGGTTATTGCTGCTGACGAAGAGCTTTGAGATGAGGTTGACTTGGAAGAGTGCAGAAGGTGTCTGAATGAGTCCTGGTATGCTGGAATAATGAGGCCATGAGGATGAAAAGAGAGAGTGAGTAGGGGCAGACCTGATCCATGGTTGTTGAGATGAGCGGAGTTTTATATTATTTTTCCAAAAAGAGATGTGCTATATTACATAAACACTAAGAGGATGGCTTGCGTGCACAAATGACCCAATAGTCAAACGCCACACCAGGATACTTGTTGACCTCTTCTAAGAACATCCTCACCAGCCTCTCATATTCTTCTTGAGATGCATGTGCAAATCCACCTTCTTTTGTCCCTCGATGGCCTAGACCCTTGAACGTCTCTGTCATCACTGATCGGAAGTGTTCTCCATGCTTTCCAATCCTGTCCCCTATCTGGAACTGGTGTTTAACAGCAATCACGTCAACAAATCCAGCTTCTGTCAGCCACCCGTGGAGCATGCGCGCGCTGTGAATATTCGGGAGTAGGTCATTCTTGACCCACAGTTCATTGTGACATGCTCTGAGGATGTCAGTCGCAGGTCCCGCTTTGTATATGCCAAACTCCTCGAGTTGGACCCATCCATCTGGTGCGGTAACACGATATATCTCTTTGATAGCCTGGGGCCACTCTGGAACACGAAAGGATGCCATTGCGAGGCGCTGATGGACGAGCTTGAATGTGTTTGTCCAGGCCTCAGGAAGATTTAACGTGGATGCGACGACGAACTGCACGTTATCCGGATGGGACCTTGGGAATAATCTTTTCTCTATGTCAGTGCCATATAGTTGCACGGCGCTATCCAGTGTCCGAGCGAGATCCAGAATCCATGCCCCTGCTCCGATGGCCGATCATTATACCCACACAAGTGATCGGGATAGAAAGGGCTCTACAGTACCTGTTCCTGCGCCGACATCCAGGATGCGGTTGCCTGAAGAGAAATGCACGGGTGGATGAAGGAGGCCACCTATACCGTGGGTTAACACTTGGTGTTGTCCTTCGAGTCTGTGGAGTGATTTGTCGGATAGTTATATGCGAAGATATATTAATGCTCACCTCCCGCGCTCACGGTCGTCGTGCGCGAATAAATATATGTCAGAGTGGGGGGTGTACAGTCTGTGGGCATCGTTGGTGTGCATGGGGGATGAGAAGGAAGTAAAGACATTTATAAGCAAAGAATTCGGATTGGTGAGATTCGAGGAAGATGAGGAGGTAATTACCTAAAAATAGAAAATGACGTCGACAAATTTATGTTGTCGATTAGTCCGTTTTGTATGTTAAAGTCCGTGGCGTTTGTTCTCTTCATTCTTTGCCTCTCTCCTTCATGTCCTCGCCCCCCGCCTTCTCTCAACCCCTCCCCCGCACCGAGTCAGGTGGCTTCAAAACTTCACAGGGCACCATCTATGTCTCCCAACCATATAGGTCACGTCGTTCTAAAAAGTTGCGTGCTCTTGTCACCTTTGAGCCAAGAAAGTCCGCCTTCGACATATCTAACGAGTCCTCCGTCGCCAACGAATTTCGAGTGAGACTTCCTTTTCACTCAACCTTTTGACTCTATCTGATCGAGGTCACTGCCGCTCAGGGGTTCTTTTCCCTCTTCTGGATTTCAATCTTCATCTTTTCTCTCCAAACTTATGTCCATAGCATAGAGAAAAGTGGCCGACCATTAGACTTGACACTCGCTGCCTTGTTCTCGCAGGATGCCATCACACTCGCCATAAGCGACGCAGTCCTTGTTCTCAGCACCGCATTTGCTGTTCCCCTCGCAATCGCTTTCAAGCGAGGGTGGATCCGCTACTATTGGACCGGCCTTGTTATACAGCATATATATCAGACCCTCGTTTTATTTTGCGCTGTAAAATGGACATTTAATAGGTTTGCTCTCACTTTGTCATTTTTCTGCAAACCTCTCGATTAAGCTTCTTTCAGACAATGGCCATGGGTTCAATCTGGTTTTCTAACCTTACACTCACTGGTAACTGCATTCGTCCATCTTCGGTATTGGGTCCCGGTAGCTGACTCAGCATTGCTTAGGTCATGATTATGAAAATGCATTCGTATATTTGTGTAAATGGCCAGCTCCAGCATGCCGATATGCATTCGCATATCGTTCTCAATAAGCTCAAGGAAGCTACAAGTGCTGTAGGTGGCTGGGAAAAAGCAATGGCAGATGTTCAGTCTTCCATGGCTGAATTAGAGGCCAGCAGTTCTTCCGCTGGTAGCACTGGTTCACCTGACTGTGTAGAGAATGGACGCGCCACTTTTGCTGACGTTCCAAACGCGTCTGTCTTGCGTAGGCGACTGGCCGCCATGGCATTTCAGACAAACGTTGACATATCAGGGAATTTAGTTAACAATGGTTTTCTACGAGAGAATGGTGATGGCTCGCACAAACCTAGAGCTGCAGAACTACACCCGCTAGTCAACCATGCGAACCATGAGATATCTGGGCTGGCTAAAGAGTACTCAGAGCTTCAGATTGATCTGATTAGTCCAGGACCAAAGTTTGTTAAATGGCCAAATAATATTGGCTGGAGAAAATTTGCTGTGTATATGCTCATCCCAACCTTAGTTTATGAGTTAGAATATCCGAGGACAGACAGGTGCGTGGTAGCAACTGTTTGCCATGTCAGTCAACTTAAGCCATAATACAGAATTCGGCCTCTTTACATCTTTGAGAAAACAGTAAGCCCACAAGAGAAACTGGATGTCCTGGTTCTAACGCCCTGCAGGTCGCTACCTTTGGCACATTTGCACTTCTGTACACCGTAACCGAGAGTTTTATTATACCTTATACGCCCAGTTTCAATCAATCATTCCTTCGTTGTCTTCTGGATTTGGCTCTTCCCTTTATGATTTCATACCTCTTACTTTTCTATATCATCTTTGGTAAGTCACGTGCCGGGCCCTTGTGCATGACGTTCAACTGAACCAACCTCAAGAATGTATTTGCAATGCTTTTGCTGAGCTTACTTTGTATGTACATTACACCTGGTTATCTCTAGCGCTGATTTGTTGACATGACTTCAGCTTTGCCGACCGTCTATTCTACGAAGATTGGGTAAGTCGGCAATCACCAAACGGATATCCCATAACTGACTTGATTCCCTAGTGAGCATGAGCTTGTTTGCTTTCTGTCAAAGTAGAGCTTATATATTTAGGTGGAATTCTACATCATGGGACGAGTTCTCGAGAAAATGGAATAAACCCGTACATGCCTTTCTTCTACGTCACGTATATGCACCCACCTTAAACCAAGAGCTATCTAAAACAACAGCTATGTTCTTGACTTTCTTGCTGAGTGCATGTGTCCACGAGCTCGTCATGGTTGTTGTTACCCACAAGCTAAGGTTTGTGAACACCTTGTTTCTTAAGGTACTGCAAGTGCTTACCTTTCGCTTTATCGTATAGATTGTACCTATTCTTCCTTCAGGTATATTCCCTCTCTCATTGACAATTACAGTTGCTAAAAATCTGTGAAACAGTTGGTACAGATTCCGTTGATTGTCTTGAGTAGGTTTCCATCGATCAAACGTAACAGACTCCTTGGCAATGCAGTTTTTTGGCTCGGCCTCTACGCCGGTTTCCCTCTACTTTGTGTAGCTTACGTTGCGTACTGATGCTTTTGGCATGCTCTTATTATCATTTCAAAGTATTCCAGCTTTTGTTATGTATAGCGTTCCTGATCTTTATTAACAGCCCCTATCTAATCACTCTCTGATTGCTTAAATAGAAGTACAAAGTACCCTATGCCTCTGGCTATTAATTATGTTCATGGCGAATAGGACCGCACTTTGGAGAACCAAAACGGTCGTTCATGTTTAAGGGCAACCGGAGTTACACCGCCGGTCGCTAAGCTGATAGAGTCATACGTTTCTATGTCCAGTCGGTTCCATCTTCCCACAGGGCGTGAACGTAAGGCAAGTGTCATTACGAACGTATAGCGTGTCTGCTGTTCAGTTGACTGTCCACTGTGGCGATGTGGAACATGGGACGCATGCCTTTGTGAAGCGCCACCAACTTCTGCAATCTCAGTCTCCTCGAGGAATGCGTTTAAAACCTCAAACGGTGGTGGAAGCGAAGGTGTAATCTTTCCATTTGCTTCAACAAGATTGAGATGGATAGTATCACCCAGGAGGCGCCACGTGCCAAGAGAGAAACCCTATCAATATAGATTAATAGCCCAATAACAGGCAAGAGGAGCTCCCATAAACTCACTTTTGCGCGTAGAGTGGGCTTTAGTAGAGGAATTACCTGTTGTGGGTTCATTTCTCCATTCACCAAAAAAGAGAGAACCATCCCATTAGGATAGAACCGGCTAGAGTGAGTAGATCAGTTTATGGATCTGAAGTGTGAGGAGATAATCGTACAGAAACCGATGATACGTGATTAAGTGTGATATCTAGTCAGTAATCAGTCAGGATTGCAATCTTACAAAAGGAATAACCAAGAGCAAATAACATTAGCCCATTGATTATCACTAAGGCCCGGTCGCCTGTGCATTTCATCAAGGTGAGTAGGGGTTTAAAGAAGATATAGATGGGTACGGACACATAGTGGCAGATAGCAATGTAGACTCCATCTAATCTCACGCGGGGGTATTCGATGTACATGCGCCGATAGTCGCAAAGGTAGCGATCAACGATCAGTGATATGTCCTCTGATTCAGATATTTGTGGGGGCTTGTACGTCGAGAATACCAGGTGTCTGAACAAACAATGAATATCTGTTGAGGCACGGTTCCAAAAGATAGTTCTGCATTTACCTCCAGAGTGTTGCGTCCAAGCTTACCACCCGAGCTTTACGACAGACGGCAGCGAATCGTTCAATGGAAGTTATATCGAGCATACGAAGAATTGCCACAATCATCTCATCAGGCAGTGAACGTAGCCATAGAGGTTGCTTTTCGTCCTCTGGCTCAAATGTGAGTTGATGTGAAAATGTTGAAACGAGCTGGGCAAGGGCTCCAATAGTAATTCCAGCTTTGTTAGTGCTGATTGTCACTGCATGGGATAAATCTTGTGAGAGTCGATCAATGATGGTTTTATCTGCGTCTGGGGATGTCTTTGGAAGTATATGTTGCTGGGATGAGAAGACGGCTGCAAGTTTCTCATCGCGGCTATATGCGCGATCCACATGCGCGTCCTGAGGTAGAAGTTAGGATGGTTGATCTAATCTGATAATAGTAGCTTACCATCCGAAAAGCCTGGCGGTAGAGAGCAAGTGCATTGTCAAGCAGACCCTGCTGCTCATGCTGGATGGCTTGGCGATAAATTTCTAGTGCTGATACGTGAGTTTGGGATGGCGCAGTGGCGTTCACATATATCTTTGGCACTGGAGTCTCGTGTGCACTGGGAGCCGCGGCAATCGTCGTACTCGTGCGTTGCTTAAGTTCATAAGGCTTTGTGGGTGATGGAGGGGGTTGTGGGTGAGAAGTAGCGAGATTTGCAGCAGTTCTTCTCTGCTGGACTTCTGCCCTCCATTCTTCCCTAAACTTTGCAAGTTCAGAGGTATCGGGCTCTGTGTTGACCATAAAAGATGAAATAGCTGATGTGTTGTAACCCTAACCTTAGTTATTGACTTAGCCTCCCTCACGCCTGAGGCTGTTCCCAGCTCATCCCTCCCCCATCTCCACCTTCATGGAGAGTAATAAAGACGAAGCCCTCCGCTGCCTTTCCATTGCCCAAAAGCACTTTGACGCCGGAAACGCTTCCTCTGCTCGCAAGTTCTGCCAAAAGTCTATCTCCCTTTTCGAAACTCCCCAGGCCCTCAAATTGCTGGCCTCAATCAATGCTGCACCAGAGTCGTCATCTTCGGCCCCGCAGGGTGCTGCTACGTCTTCTGCAGCAGAAGAGCATATATCGTCTTCAGGGACAAAACAGAGGCATTCAGCGGCTTCGTCGTCAAGTAGCAAGCCCAAGGCGAATGGAACTGCAGGTGGAATGGGTGGAGAGAAGAGGGAGTATACGGCTGAGCAACATACAGTCGTGAAGCGTGTTAGAGCATGCAAAGTCACGGACTACTATGATATTCTCGGCCTGCAAAAGGACTGTGAGGAAGCTGACATAAAGCGAGCATATAGAAAGGTGAAAGCTTAGTTACAAACTGCTCCTACATGTACTGATGTTGCACTAGCTCGCTTTAGCCCTACATCCGGATAAGAACGGGGCGCCTGGTGCAGATGAAGCTTTTAAATGTATGTGTGGTTGCAGAATCTCCTGCCACATAGTAACTCAGATATGTGCAAATAGTGGTATCGAAGGCTTTCCAGGTGCTCTCAGGTTAGTTGGCACATTTCTATCTTACATCATCTCATGCAATTTTCGGCAGATCCCCAAAAGCGTAGCATATATGACCAGAGTGGATCAGATCCAGAATCACGGTTCAGTGGAATGGCTTCACCTTCGAATGGTTTTGCTACCAGTCCATTTGCTGGAAACACGTTCGAAGGCGAACTCAGCCCAGAAGATCTGTTTAATATGTTCTTTGGTGGTAGTGGTGCTTTTGGTCCTGGATTCGGAGGGGGCCCAGGTAAGGAGCAACAAAATTACTGGGAGCTCATGTTTAATGTGTATCGGGGTTGGTAACAGTCTTTACTGCGACATTTGGTCCTGGTGGATTCCGAACAACGAGAATGGGAGGTCGAGCTCATGCCGCCAATGCAACTGCAAATGATACGAGATCAATATTTATTCAGCTATTGCCATTGCTCATACTCTTCGGATTCTCCCTGTTATCTGCCCTACCCAGTCTCTTCTCGACACCACCCGTACCCGATCCAAGGTATTCATTCTCAGTGAGCTCGCGGTATAATGTGGAACGATACACGGAAGGTCTGGGCATTCGTTACTTTGTGGATGGGACAGAATTTTCCAAGCATCCTGTAATTGGAGCTGAGCTAGCAAGGGAAAAATCCAAGAACACAAAAGGACGACAGGGTCCTGCTCTATCTAAATTTGAAGGATCTGTGGAGAGAGCATATACACAAGAACTATACCTACAGTGTCAACGAGGAGTAGACCGAAAAGAGAGAAGGAAAGAGGCCGAAATTGGATTGTTTGGGATAGGGACAGACTGGGAGAAGGTGCGAAAGATTGAGCGCGAGGTAGTGGAGAGCTGTGAGGAGCTGAAGCGGTTAGGTGTTTTGAAGAATTAATATGCTACAATCCCTGGTAATTTATTTTCTCCCCTAAGCATCGTGTCCTTACTCTAGGCTGGCTTGGATTATGCACCAATTTGGGATAATATATACCAATGAAACGTTTCAAAATGTAGAAGGGTTTTGGATCGCGCTAGTGTTGGTTGCAACGCTGTACAGCAGTGGTGTCTTTCTAAATTCCCCACCCAATTCTGAACTATGACGACGATGCTGCCCTCTCCCTCTCCAGCTTAATGTAGTAGTTTTCTTGGCGTTCCACTATAGTGTGTTGAGGAAAATGAAATCATACACATGATGCATATATCAACTTACAGGCCTTCAGGTGAACACCATACCTGTTCAACGAGTCAGAGAAAAGTATAGGATTGCAAACAAAAATACGTGCCAAAAAGCGTATGCAGTGGAGATTCCAAGACTGAAAGCACAGGTAACATCAATCCAGAAGCGTTTTCTAAGCCTTCCAGTGATAGGTGCGATGGGCATTGTGTATGGCGATGAAGGTGATGAGTTGGAAGGGAAATGTCGGGCTGAAAATGGGAGAGGGTGTAACCAAACAAAGGACCAAACAGAAGAGTGAGGCCAGAGGCAGTGGCAGACCAATTCATTCCAGCATCAGACTCTGCACTAAGACTTTTATCCTTCCTCACCACCTTATCCACTCAACTCAACTCCACCTTTTCCCCGTATTTCTGCGTATCAATCAATAAAAATCTCTTCAAACTCAGTACTTTTCTTAAATGGAAGATCCCTCAAGTTCAGGCGGCTGGCGTTTCGCTCAATGTTTTGGAGATAAAGGCGAGGTTGACGATATCACAGAAGGTGTGTGCTTTCTTTCTTGCCTGATCATACGACTACGCACTTCTGTGCCATCAATTTGTGAATCCCTCCACGAGGACTCCTGCTTCCGTCTTGTTTCCAATATGCTAAACCGCTATATCTCGTAATCGCAGCCGATATCATTTCGACGGTCGAATTCGACTCGACGGGTAATTATCTCGCAACAGGAGACAAAGGCGGTCGTGTCGTCCTCTTTGAGCGAAATGAAATGGTTCGTATTGTTTTCAAGCCAACCCTTTCCTTCATCTCCATTCGCCCTCTTTGGAGCGTAGCTGATGGAATGTACTTTCTTCCACATATCCATCTTTCCTATCCCATTCGATCGCATTCATCCAAACTCTCGATAATGTCGCAATCGCGATCCCTATTGGTTCATTTACATTGATTTTATCAGAAAAGGGGTTGTGAATATAGATTTTACACCGAGTTCCAATCCCACGAGCCAGAATTCGACTATCTCAAATCGTTAGAGATTGAGGAGAAGATCAACAAGATCAAGTGGTGTAAACGGCAGAACGCTGCGCATTTTTTACTCTCAACGAACGGTGCGTGGTTGTCATACTGAGTTTTCAGCACAATCAAGCCTGATTTCGACGTAGACAAAACGATAAAGCTCTGGAAAGTGTTCGAGAAGTCGTTGCGGGTTGTGTCTGAATCAAATCACTATGATGGACAACGACCTCTGCCACCTCCAACGAGCTCAGGACACCTGCGCTTACCACGCATGACACAACAGGATAATATTATTGCAGCCGTTCCACGCAAGGTGTATTCAAATGCACATGCGTACCACATCCACTCCATATCCGTGAATTCCGATCAAGAAACCTATATTTCGGCTGACGATCTGAGGATCAACTTGTGGAACTTGAACATAAGCGATCAGAGTTTTAGTGGGCATTTTACTGCTTGTTCTGTTATGTGTTGTGCTAATCAGTTGTGGCTAGACATTGTTGACATCAAGCCAGTTAACATGGAAGAGCTGACAGAAGTTATCACTGCGACTGAGTTTCACCCTATGCAATGCAATCTGTTCATGTACTCGAGCTCTAAAAGTAATATCAAACTGGCGGATATGCGCGACTCGGCCCTATGTGATCGGCATGCAAAATGTAGGACAGGGCAACGTATATTCAATACCAAACTTGTTAACTAATAAGAACGTAGGCTTTGAAGAAGAGGAGGACCCATCAACTCGTTCATTTTTCTCAGAAATCATCTCATCCATTGCGGATGTGAAGTTCAGTCATGACGGCCGATATATATTGTCGAGAGACTACCTATCACTAAAGATCTGGGATATCAACATGGAATCAAGACCCATAAAAACCATCGCTATCCATGATAATCTGCGTGGAAAGCTGTGTGACCTCTACGAGAATGATTGTATTTTTGATAAGTTTGAATGTGTTTGGGGTGGTGATGACAAGTCAGTCTTCTATCTCTCAAAATCGATATCGTCATCTCACTCATCCAATATAGGCATGTGCTTACCGGATCATACCACAATTATTTCCGGATATACGACACTGACACATTGAACGATGTATTATTGCAGGCAGACAAGTCTGCTTTCAAGGCGAAGAAAATTGGAGGGCCTTTGGCAGGTGGCAAGTTAGGTGCGAAGAACGGTCCTAGAGGGCTGCGTGATACTATGCAGCTGGATGCCATTGATTTTAACAAGAAAATACTGCATATGAGTTGGCACCCCAGAGAGAATACCATTGCTGTATGCCGGTTTTGTTTTCTCACAATTTGATCACTGACACTTCAACCAGATTGCAGCAACGAATAATCTGTTTTTGTACAGTGCTGCTACATGATAGCATGTAACACCGTTTCCCACTCAACCCCATTTTCCACGCGCAGTCATTGAGACCCATGATAAACGGACTATCAGACGACAACGCATCACAATGGACAGAATGATCAGCATCAAGAATGTGCGAACTTTCGTTGTCTCCCCCGAATTCACCCTCCCCTTGTTTTCATTCTTAAGAATAATGCAGTCAGGTCTTGTGGTTTGGTACATCTTACATTCCGAGTCTTATATATTCTCCTAATTGGCAGTAATCCTTGAGACCTCATCCTCACGCCCAACCTCCTACGTACCTCAGTCCCATTTATACCAATCACAATTTCCCGGTTCTCTATCCTTTCTTCCTGTCATTTCAAACACAGCACTTTTGTGCATGCCACCTTCGTTACTTATTCACAATTGCTTTCACTTGACCCTATTTCTGAATATTCCGAGTCAGCAGCGAGCATGACTTGCTTGATGCACTATCACCCCAGAGAACCCTTTCCGGTAAACACCTAATCTTGCCTTAGATTGATCCTTGATTTTTTAGATTGACCAGTGGAGGAAGGAAGCACATAGTAATATAAAATGTATCATAAGACGTAGATGTGACAGTGTATCTCAATCATCTGCAAGTGGCGCGTGGTGTCAATAAAGCACGTTTACCTTTCAACTATAAATCTCTCTAGCTGGGACTCGCTGCTACATGCCACTCGATACAAGCCTACCACCCATAGTATCTCACTGCGATACATGTAACAACGAAAATCGAGAAGACAACAACGGCCCTTTACAACGATGCTCTGTATGCAAAGATCGCTTCTACTGCGTACGTCCCATTTTTCTTCACTTTCACAAGTTTTCGCGTTTATTGATTGACCATAGAGTCTTTCTTGTCAAACCAAGGACTGGAAAGAGCACAAATATAGTTGTTCAGCCCTACCCCCCGAAGGTTTAGAATATGGAAAGATCCAGAAAGATCCAAAGAGAGAAGTCGCAATCAAGGGCTATGTAGCCGCGCTTCAATACTGGTCAGAGGAATACGAGAGGAGGAAAAATAACTCACTTGGGGGCCAAATCAAATTTGCTTCTGGGCGACACCCCATTTGTGAGTACCTTATAGGTGAGATATTTTTTGAATGCATCCCTTACCACAACACGCTGTTGACTATTCCTTCCTGAAAAGAGGATTTCAAATTCCCCCAAGAGCTTCAAAGCAAACGCCACCCACTTGGACATTCCGCATACCCGTTCCGAACAACTCTAACACTGGCATCACGGGCATTCCTGTTGGACCTCATTTCACGGCTTTCGGACCGCGAGCGGACAGTGCTAGCTGAGAGAATCAGTCGTGCACGAATTCCTGCTAGATGGACTCGACTCTTTGGTCCCAAGGTTGTTGCATGCCCCAGCAGTCTCTCTCCAGGTGAATATGAAGCATTTGGGACCCTGGCACCTGCGTTCTTGTTTTACGATGACAAAGACGACTTGAGCTTTGTAACGGAAATGAAGGCATCTGATAGGAAAGCGTGGCTGATGTTATCTGAGGCTTTCAAGGAACTCTGGGATGCTCCAAGGTCGATAGTTTATAGTGATTAGACTTGGGGGTGTGACCTACGGTGTATTTTCCGAAATTTCCATGTGGAGTAAACGTTTGACTTGTGGTTACTTCTTTGAATACAACGTTGAATAGGACCTGATTTTCATCAACAATGTTGTAGATTTGATTTAGTTAGTCCACTGAGAAAATCTGATTGTGCTATCCCGCGTAACGGTTGTCAATGATTTTTATCACATTGTTCTCCATATAAAACTTGTATTAGTCCGTCCAAGTATAAGCGCTGTATTGTAAAATCTGCCCTGCAGTTGCACTGTTGCCCCGCATTGTAGGTCCTTGTTTAATATTATGTACACTCAAACACAGGATGAAGCATCCCATAATAATACTCATTATTTCTCACAGGTCTTCTCCCGCGCGAAAATGGTGTCAAATTCAGCGGCCTTCAGCTTGAATTGTGTTTTCCCTCGCCTTTGAGAAGGGGTGGGGAAGGACAGGGCAGTATCTGGTTTAGCACATCACAAATCCCACATGATTCGATGTATCTCAGGTTCAAGAACTAGAACCCTCATTCTGCGGGCCATAATTACGTGTGTGTATGCAACTGGGAATGGAGGTAAGAGAGATTTGCTACTTCCGGAATTTTGGCAACGAATTCAGTGGCTGGGACCCAAAAAGTTAAAGTTCACTACGACCCCTTCCTGAAGACATACTAAGAAGGTCCATTCCTGATACACCTTCTGATTTGGTCAAGACCCATAAACCGCAGTCATTGGGTTGCAGCACTTATGTCCATGATACACTTGATTCACCAGCTGGGTAGCGAATTGTTATTCGGCAGAAAGAAAGCGTCAAAGGAAGGGTATTAATAGGATCAGTCTCGATCGAGACCTCTCACGTCCACGAATTCATTTGTAGATGGACCAGATACATGGAGAGGAGAGGTTCTCTCAGCGAAATCCTAGTTGATTGCCCTGCGTCCGTATCTGTGTTAATGCGGGTAGTGTGAGATACCATCCATATAGCCAATCGTCGACACTCCACCCCACAGATTCACCCACTTCTGACACTGATCTCCTTTCTTCCAAGAACGTCTCACTCTCACGTTTTTGGACGCTTTTGATCATGATTGACGGGATGTTCCGAAAGGGGTAACGCCTCGACACCTAAAAAGCATCCTCCATCCTTCGAAATGGTCTATTTCAACCTCCCTTCGTGCCCATACCACACGCCATAACAAAAGATGAAAACTGAGAGCATCATGGGGAGGGAATTTACCTCCTTCCCGGGCACTAGCTATATTGCCCCCTGCGACTCGAGAGAGCAGCGTAGGCGAGTCTATTGCATTTTCCGTGCAGCACATTGTTAAAGTGTATTGTTGTTGTAGGCTTGACTTGCAACACAAAGTGTGGAAACGCGCTATGGGCGATCATTTACTCTGTGACCCCATCCAAGTCAAGCCTGGTGATAGAATTCTTGACGTAGGCTGTGGAACTGGTAAATGTGACATTTCTCACTCAATCATTTCTTAATTTTTTTCCGGATTTGAACAGGCATATGGTTGTCAGACTTGGCAAAAGAACTGCCTAGCACAGTTGAATTGATGGGGGTTGACATCGAATCAGCCATGTTCCCAAAGAGTCAACCCGAGAATATACATTTTAAAGTCGCATCAGTCACTGCGCTTCCTTCTTCATGGATGAACAGGTTTTCTATCGTCCATCAGCGTTTGCTAAGGTTAGCACTGCGTCAACAGGAGTGGAAGTTGGCGATGAAAGAACTATCTCGTGTAACGGCTCCTAGTGGCTGGGTTCAATTGGTCGAATTTTCATCGTTCCATGCAGGACCAACAGTGAAGAAATATCACTCCCTTCTTAGTGCGCTCTTGGTACATCGTGGAATGGTTGCACTTGGAGAGGATCCTTCGGAAGCAATGGAGGACGCAGGCTTCGTGGACGTCCGTACGCTGAGAGCATCATATCAAGTTGGCAAATGGGCAGGACAGAATGGAATTGAGGCCAACATTACAGTCATAGAGGGATTCAAGGCACTCAAGGCAGCTGTAATCAATGCAGGAGGCCTAGGCTATGTTACTAACGGGGAGGAATATGACAAGTTAGTTGACGAAACTGAAAGAGAA
The DNA here is from genome assembly GCA_002554575.1 of Amanita thiersii Skay4041. Taxonomy (NCBI): domain Eukaryota; kingdom Fungi; phylum Basidiomycota; class Agaricomycetes; order Agaricales; family Amanitaceae; genus Amanita; species Amanita thiersii. The sequence continues at coordinate 101,561 of KZ301984.1, forward strand.
TTTGACAGTACGCCAGGCGCATCAGTGGAATTTCTCGTCTCGTGTGGACGGAAGATAGCTTGTTGAGTTCATAGGAAGCATATAATAGTATGGCATGTTACAATTTTGGGATATCATGTATATATTGTACGTTTAAAAATGTTTGCAATCTTCAAAGCGTCGTCCCCGATTATTATTTTGAAGGCTGACGTTCTGCGAATGCCTCCCAAAGAAAGGTTCTTGTTGCCGCGTTGTTTAACGCCTTTGCGAGTGATAAGTGGCAAGCAAGGCGTAGATAATCACGGCGAAAGAGGATCCATGTGAGTTCACGGTTCTGTGATTTCAACGATACAGTATATCATGTTTCTACGATGATGGAGTGAAGAAAACTTTGTGATGCATTTGTATTTGTTTGCCACCTTGTCGCCAAGCCGTCTGAGACGACTTGTAGTATGTCCCTCCAACATCGACCTCAATGTCGTCTCGTATTTACCGCTGGCCATTAGACACACCGTATCATTAAATGGATAACCATGATGCCGAGGATCCAGAAGAAATACTTTCGAGTTCACTAGAGACCTTGTACGATTACAAGCCCATTACATGGGTCGCTGCCAAGACACCATTCACTTACAAACCCAATGGAGCAGCATTTCAAATAACCCTTGACGTGCCAGATACAAAGCCCGGCAACTGGTCCCTCCACGCCTCCGATATCTGGATGTCCTCCATCCACCTAGCAGACCACCTTCACAAGTTGCAACTCGAAGATCACATCTGCTCCTTGCCTCCCAACTCGCAACTGCGAGTATTAGAGCTTGGTGCAGCAGCTGGTCTGCCTGGGATCCTCATAGCAAGGTCATATCCCGACATCGCCGTCACTCTCAGCGATTACCCTGATGAACGGCTTCTCCGAACGCTGACAAACAATGTGCACAGGAACGTGGTAACCAGTAACTGTCGCGTCGTTGGGCACTCCTGGGGGTCTCAAAACTCTTCTTTATTGGGCACCCCAGAAGGTTTTGATATCGTGATTGCAGCTGACACCCTATGGAACCCCGCGTTACACCACTCATTTATAGACACATTGCGTTTATCCCTGAGGCAATCGCCATCATCGCGAATACACATCGTGGCTGGTCTACACACTGGTCGTTATGCAATCCAATCCTTTCTACGTTTGCTAACTGTGAACGGTTTTCAGATCGAAAGCCTGACAGAGAGAGAGGCCCAAGGGCAAAAGCAGAGAGATTGGCAGGTCGTCCGAGAGCATGAAGATGAAAGAGAAAGAAGAGGTTGGGTGATATGGATCAAAGTCAAATGGCTCAGGGATTTTCAAATTTCGTAAAGAATTGTGTTAACGGCAATCCATTGTCCCAAATCAGCAAAGTTGAAAAAGCATACAGAAGTAGCTCTGGTGACTAAAAACACGTTTATATCTGTTATCATAACACAGTCTTGGTTACCGTTTCTGTCCATCAAATTATAACATACAGGGCTATTGAGTTACAAGGTTCGCTTTCATTGAGGTGACGGACCGGCGCCGAAAGTCAATATTTTGGCATGCCTGACGCCATCACCATTGTCCTAATTAACGTTAGATATATAAGTCCCTTTCAAAAATGAAAAGCTCACCAAGAACAAGATAATGTTATCTTCCGTGATTCTGATATCGTCGATGCCTAGACCATTGGTTGTACTTTCGGGAACTTCCCGAGTATTTTCAAGAGGTGCCAGTATCGTCCTTTGCCCACGCAGGGACCAAGGTGGACTCATACGATGGGAGGAATCACCATATGGCACAAAATCGATGACATTCAATCGCGCTGATCTGCCACGAAATCCAGGTTCTAAGAATACCGCCCTTGTTCCAATGATGTAGGGCCCTTTAATGCTTGCCGAATTCTGTGAGAAGTCGCGAATGAGGCAATGAGGGCCCCATTGCACCCACGGCACATGGGTAAGACCACTCCTGCGAGAAGGTTTAAAGTACGTCTCGTTTATAAATAACCAGTTTCGAGTGGCTAGCGGTCCTGATGGAGAGACGGGTACTTTGGCTATGATACACAGAAGCCGTGCAGCTGGGTCAGGATAAAAGAGGGCCCGTGTGGCAGGGGATAGGTCTTTGAGCGGAGCCGAGTTCATGCCGATTTCTATGAGACAATTATTCCATACTTCTGGAAGTTCATATTCGCGTTCAACAGTGACGTTCATCACATTTGATATATTATATAAGTTCAAGACTGGGCGTGCGTTGCTGTGTTTGACAACCAACAGCATTGTTTCGCTCAGAAAAGCAATGTTATGATCAATAAGCCACTGTTGTCCTGTGTGAGTCTCGCCACAAGGTGCAAAGCCTGTCACTTACTCTGGCGTGGAGTGTGTGCCAATCGATAAGAAGATGCTGAAAGCGTCCAGCCACAAATTCTACGCTGACAGCGAGTTTGGAGCCACACACTATCATGGTAATACCACTGATCCGGGAATATTCCTGGGATATTGGGACCCCGAATTCGTACGCGTGCTGTAATGCCTTGGGATGCTTATCAAATGTCCACATATCGCGAAGCTTTAGCTGGATCGCTGGACCATTCTGTCCACTATTGTGACCATGATCAGCAGTTTATATAGATACGACTCGAAAAAATCATACTTGGACACGTGGCTGGTTGCTATGAAGGATTGAGATGGGTCAATGACGACACCTTCAATACGAGTGGTAATAAACTTCAGATGCCGTGTCAGTTCAGGAACACGGCCCGTGCGACAGGAAGGCAATTCCGAAATCCTAAGCTCTGAGTGATTCCCTTCGCTCCTGATATTGAAGAGGAAACCACCCGAGACCCCAAGGTTTGTGGAGGTAGGCGTGGGCAACTCATGTGTCCAATATAATCTTGGCCAGTCCTTCTTGTACGCGAGAAGGAGCTGGAGGCGGAGCAAAGGAGACATTTCCTGGTACAGAACAGGGCCGTCTTTCATACCCGTCAAAGCCAGCTCGAACCTGTAGCGGAGTGGCTGAAATTCCATGACAAGTGCATAGACTCGTTTGAATGCCTGTAGACCCTTGGTGTTAGCAAGAACGGCGGTGCCAAAGATTGGCGTCATTGGGATACCTTGCTCATAGACAGCAGGGATGAAAGATCCAATGTCTCCAGGATGAGGATTAAGATATCACTGGATACCTTGTAGCGGCGAGTTACAGTGAGACGATGAGGAGACATGATGTACTGCCTTCACACTGCATCTTGCGAGAGGATTTATACTCCAGACGAGACGACGAATTAAAAAAAAAAAAAAAAGAAAAAGAAAGATAAAGAAAATAAGCAGCTGTTGCTCTGGTAAAAAAACCATGCCTGTGAACGATCAGAGGGCGAGCTAGCGTTAGTTGTTCAGCCACGGCTAGATTCAAGAGATTGATTGTATGGTTGGATGGTCGGCAAGCAAGTCATTGTGTGCTGGTAATGCTTTTGTGACGGAAACGATAACATCCCACCGCTCTTGTAGGGTGTCATGTCAACGGATATATGTCTTTGACGTTGCAGCGAGAGTGTTCAGCGATAACGAGATGAAGAAGCCACAGTCAGGCAGCAAGCACCAATTGACAATAGGAGCCTCAGGTTCGGAGCTCCTTTACCTAATGTGGAAACTAACAGAAAAGGCAACTCCTTCCCGAACTTGGGGAACCTGCCGACAACTTCATTGTCAGCAATTGCCTCCACACAGCCACTAGCCAAATTTGGTTTCGCGCATATCCTCATCTCTATCCTCCATCATGGTCTGCAAGAAGTGCGAAAAGGCTTGTCTTTGTTTTTTTTCTCATTAGTTTGTCTCTGACAATAACTCCCCTTAGAAACTATCAAAGCTTGCTGCTCCAGATCCTTTTACGTCTAGCTCTGCCTTAATCAAGGAAGGTTCCAGGAAAGTCGGCGAGAACAAATTAATCTCTCGTCCAGGGACCTCCAAGAATCGTTTTCAGGTCCGTTCAATAGTATAAGATCTGTTTCAACCTCGCTTAGAAAATACAAAACAGCCATACAAAGGGAAGTGTAAAGACTGCAAGCAGTCCGTAACACAAAACAATGCCAAGTACTGCCACGGCGAGTTTTTTGTATTTTATTATTCACCGTCGCTGGTTTGACACACTCGTAGGCTGCGCTTACAAGAAGGGCTTATGCTCTATATGTGGCAAACAAGTGTTAGATACCACCCCATACGTAATGTCCAGCAAGTAACGGTTGCGCAGGAGCTGTGTTGCGGTTATGCCTATCGGATGTATTGTGAGCTGGCTACAATCTTGCAGAAATTTCTTAAACCTTATCCATGATATTCGGAGATATTCCTTTTAGACAATGTACACTACATCTTCAAACGTCCTAGATCAAGATTACACATTAAATTACACAGGATGTTGTATCACGTCCTTCCGTTGCTCATATATCTCTTCATCAATAGTATTCGTCGTGAGGAACCTCCAAACATAAACGTGTTTTGTCTGGCCATAACGGACCAGCCGCCCAATTGCTTGTGTCTCGCTAGCCTTATATATCTCTTTTGAAGGGGCTAATAGTGGCGACAAAAAGATGGCATGATTAGCGTTTGTAAGATTTGCTCCGCTAGCGCTTTCGTCCATCACGTTTAGAAGCAAAACGCGAGCACCGGAACCTTCTTGGAAATCTGTTAGCGCTTTGCTCTTTTTGGTTGCACTGCCAACAATTTGCAAATGCTGGACTTTGTGATAGGTAAGCGCTTCGGAGACCTTCGCCATCAGGTCAGGAAATTGTACAAAGATCAGCACTCGCTCATTCTTTGGAAGCCGTCTGACGTGGGATTAGAGAAGGAAACGACAAGGCAAGAGCAAGTCTTACTTGAGCACACGGACCACCTCTTCTAACTTCTTTCCAAAATGTTTGCCGTGGCCGTCTCGCGCTTCATCATCCACTCCTAGAGTATCACCTTTTACAACGTTGATTACTCTCGCAGCTGATTTGCATGCGCCTGATGCTGCATATACGCACTCTTCTCTCTCTGCACAGGCTTTGACACATGACAGGCAACCCATATGACCGCAAGATGAAAGCACGGCAATTTCTTCCACCGGGATTTGATCTCTGGTACATCCAGGACATGATACTTTTGGTGGTTCTTCTCGTTGTTTTTGTAGATCACGAACGACCGTGAAGTAACGTAACGAGCGAACTCGGCCCACTAGTTCCTTTGTGAGGCGTCGAATTTCATGCGTCTTTTCCCGGTGCTCCCAAACTGCAGCCTTGACTGTTTCAGTCAAATTGACATCTTGGTTTTTTCCTTTTATTTTGTTATGGACGGCACCCACTTCGTCCAATAGGCCAACAACGATCTCTGTTGCATCTTTGTCGTCAACGCCTTCTGTCCGCGTCACTCGGATGTATTCATTGAACATCGATTCAGAGCCGACATATCCTAGCTTCTTTTCACGCGCTACACCAGCATTGATTGCCTTCAAAAGCTCTGACTTGCACTGATCCATTTGCTTCTGACGCTCACGAACAATGACATCACAAGCCTTGAACGCGTTCTCATTCGTTGCATTCACTTCGAAGTGGGAGCACCGTTTTAATAAGGCTTCCTCCGCAGTCCTTATGGTAACATTGAGAATACCCATTTGTGAAATATATATAATAGACTTACTTGCTGTCTCCCAAGCTTTCAGCAAGCCGGCGTTCTCTATCACTCTCTGACTTCTTTCCGCGTTTGATCGTCATATCTAGCGCCCGTAAATGATGTTCGAGTTCTAGGTAGATCGCGCGTTCTGCAGCTGGGAGGGTAATATATTCAAGTTCTTCCGACCAGGGTATTTCATCGATTTCGGCGAGATTCTAAAATTTTCTAAGCAACACGATCTGCAGCCCAATACGATATCACGAACCTGACGAACGAATCGATCCAGGAACACTTGTCCTACTTCACGACGGTGGGCATGCCACTCTAGACTATGTACTTCTCTGAATGAATGGAACTTTTCAACAGCTGAGTCCAAATTAGCCTCGAGAGTCAGAATTCTCCGAATAAACTTCACCTGTTTGTTCCCGGCGACGTTTCTTCACCTCGACAGATTGTCCCTCCCCGTCATCGTCAATGCCCAAGTGTAAGTTCAGGAAGGCGGCGATGGTCTTTAAGGCTGCGAAGTCATGGATAGGTGGCGTTCCCGAGAGAACCCAGTGTCTCGATGCGGAGATTCGTGTGACCAGGGCATGAATTTTACCATCAAGATAGGTATACTCATCAATCACTTTGCGCGCGAAATAGAACATTTCCAGGGGCGGCGCTTGCATTTTCATCCAGTCTTTTTCAACTCCTTTGCTATCTAGCTTCCACGGATCGTCATTGGCACGCTTTGTCTTTTTACTTTTTCGTTCATCTTTATCTGTCCTTTGTTTCTTGGCAGGCTTCTTGGCATCGTCTTCGTCAATCTCTGTCTCTTCCTCCAATGTCTTTCGCTTCTTTCCTGCACTTTTCTTGGGAGCTTCATCAACCTTCATCCCATCATCTCCCTCAGTATCGTCTCTCTCAGAACTTGAAGTAGCCACTTTCTTCCTAGAAGCCTTGGTTGTCGGCCTCGCCTTCGGTTTCGCGGTTGTTTTCCATCTTGAATGAGGCTTGTCCTCATCGGTTTCATCAGAGGACACAACCAAGTCATCTTCAGAGTCGCTGTTGTCTTTCGCCTTTTCCTCATAATCTGAAGTGTCCTCTTGGCGCTTTTTCTTGGCAGAGGTCTTCGTTGATTTCTTACGATTCAAAATTGCAGGTTCATCCAACTCGCTTTCGTCATCTTCTGAAATGACAATAACTGGCTTCTTAGTTATGCGACGAGGTCTCTTCGAAGGCCCCTCAGAGCTTGAATTTGCACCCGAATCTGCAGCTTCGCTGGACGACTTGTTCCGCCGGGATGGGTGATTGGGTGGCACTGGGATGACGACTTCAACAAAAGTCCGCTTCTTCTGGGAAGTCGAGGTTTCTTTGACGATGGGTGGTTTTCTCGCTTCCGCCTCCACTTTCTCTACTTCTTCCTTCTCAACTGCTTCACGGTATGACTTGCCTTTGAGTCTCTTGGATTGAACCACGGCCATTGCACCCTTATCTTGTGCTACGTGTACTGTCAGTGTGTGCCAGGCTGATATATACAAGAACCTACATTTCTTCAATCCTTCCCGTACACGCGCTTTGAGCGCAGCGCCGCCTTCTTCCTTCAACACTTCTACTTGATCTTTCAACTGCTCCAGCGTGTTATCCAAAGCGGCAATGAAATGACGGCCATCACTTGAAGGGAGATCGTTTGCACCCGCAATGAGTTCAAGATTCGTCAAGTAAGTGTCACTTCGCAACAAGGTAGATACTGCGATTACAATGTCAGCTTTTGCGAAATCTTTGACTGTTACTCGATTCAAATCTCCTTGTGAGGCCAGGACCAAAACTTCAAAACGGCTGCCGGTAAACTTTTGTATCTCTGAATGCCATTGCCGGTACAAGTGCGGAGGGACTACAATAAGTGTAGCTTTGACGGGAATCTTCCCTGGAAGGGTATCCAATTTTGAGAACTCCTTTTCAATGGCTTTGGCCGCGCAGTCGATGAGACCGAGCGTGATTGCTGTCTTGCCATAACCAACCTGGTCAGCCAAGACACCGCCTCTGATACGCACAGGACGCTGGGCACGACCTTCGGCTCTCCACCCTAGTGGGTCTAGAATAGCTTCGGAAATCTCCTCTTCGACAAATGGTTCAACCTCTAGAGATTCCTGATAAAGCATCCACTCTAGCGACCGCAACTGTTCTTTTCTCAGTGGAATCTTGAAATTCGGTGGTTGAGAATGTTCTTTATCTTGCTTGTTACTTCGAAGTATGAAGTTGGGCAGTTCAATCTTTGCGGCGGGAGTGAAGTTTGTGTTGAGACGCCAGGAATACGTTATCGCTTCTGTCCGGTCCTTCGAAGGCAAACGGGATACAGCACGATGCAGGAGAGTCGGGATATTGATCCCCACACGCACACTCCCAGTGTCATTATCGTCAAGTTTGAGTTGAGTCAAGAACGGGCTAGGGCGTCGCTTCAGGCGCCTCTCATATATTCCAGCCTGCACTGGATCTTCAACTGGTGTGATTTTCCTGCCATTTTGAACCCACTGCAGCTTTGGCATTGTCGGAGCGCAACGCTCGCAGTTTGAATGAGTATCAATTGCATCTACTTTCTGCCAGGAAATCAAGCGGTCGTCAACATGACGAACTCGTTCCAACAGCCAGGCCAGGGCTTTGAATGTACTTCGTTCATGTACTTTGTCGACTTCTTGCCAAACTCGCTGCGGCCATTCCGGGCCAGCTTGTCCTCGCAACGGGACTTTGCACACCAACAGAGCATTTGCATTCCGACATGCCTCGTGGGATATTGGGATATTGAACCCTTTCTTCGGGACACTAAATAGGGCATCCTGAATATTCGCTGGCTAGAGGATAGTTGTAATAGCGAAATATGTTGAAAGAGGATTCGACTTACCCTTATCTTGACGGCTTTTGTTACTATCCACTTGCAGGGTATATGCGCCCCAACGGTTTGCTCTTCTGTCCCGTCCGACAGACGCCACGACGAATCCAATTTGCATATTATTGGACGGAACTCCAAGTATTCTAATCGGCGAGTGCTAATAGAGAAGACGAAGCAGTCTCGAGAATCATCAGTACGGTGCGGATCAAATAACATGAACAATTGTGGGAGGGTATCGTCCTTCTCGTGGGTGATCTTTTTATGAAGAGCACCGTTTGCAGTTCCGCATTTATCCAGGAGTTTGTATACTCCAGAGATGTCACGATCAAGTCTTTTGACAGCGTCTGCAGGTATGGTGATCCGTAGGTCCGAGTGTACCATCTTATTCCTGAATTCTTCTCCTATGAGGCCAAGACGTGCTTCCCATGAAGGCACCAAGTCACCAGTTCCCTTGATCTTGATCTTAAAGCTTGCGGGATCGGGCAGTGCAAATTCCCATTGACCAGTAAGCAAACCGTCAGTGCATATAAAGCGGCCAACTGGAAATTCTAGCAGCTGACGGATTTCGGCATTGGCAGGCTCATCGGGCTCAGGCTGAGCAAAGAGGCGCCATTCTGGTTTATTGGCATACAACGAAAGCTCGAGCAAAGCTGAAGGAGATCGATACACTACTGTCCAGATCTCTTGCCTCTTGAGTTCAACAAACCGGAGCTCTGAGGAAGTGGCACGCAAAACGGCATCTTGCCATTTGGACCATCTCTGGTCAGAGATTGAGGAACCATGATGTTCCCTCAGTTTCTCAAGCATTGTTTTACTGACCTGCTCAAGGACAAGGCACATGGGAAGATTCGATTTTAAGTCCCTCGCAAAGTCGGATGGTGGTATACGAGGCACTGCGCCAGTGTCAATGGGCTCCGGATTGTGTTCGGGACGGCCACCACACCTCTTGCAGAACGTTGAACTGCAATCTTGGCATCTATATAACTCCCTTGTCGTCATATCAATCCGGCCTTCGCAGCTACAAAGCCTTGTGCTTCTCTCAGCCTTCAAAAGGAGATCTGTGAAGTTATGGGAAGCCGTTGCGGATAAATCGAGCGGTGCATGCAGCAGCTGATTTTCACCAACGACGTCACTCGGACTGTCAGTGCTTTCCGATGGCTTATCGACGTTCATTGTATCGTACTCATCACCCCTCTGTTGACCATCTGCCTGCTTGCTTTCGTAGCTTTCAGTATCGTCTCCTTGTTTCAGAAGGCCGATGCTCGTGACGAGCGCAGCAAGAATACAAGCACCCACGACAGTTGTCGACATAGCATTACCAGCCAAGTCAGCGAGTTGATCTTCTGACTCCCGAGTTAGGAGGAGTTTGTCCACGGGAAGACCTTGCATTGAGAGAGCTTCCAACCCAACCATTGGTCCACCTCGATTGGTGATGTATGGTATCATGGAAGGAGTGAGACACGGACATATACCAACTTTATTGGACCCAATCGTCCGGTCAACATTTTGTGATAAGTTCCATACTTGCCTTTGTGAATGTGAGTGATAAGATAATTGCATTAACAGAATGAACATACGTCTTGAAGGATGGATCAACGCCTTTCACCGCAGAACGCAGAAGACTGATATCCATGAGATCCCAGACACGCTCTACCTGACCTATACCCCAATCACCCCAGGCGAAATCTGGAAGCTTACAAGAACCACCTAGTAAAGTATAAGACAGTTGGTCTCATTTATCTGTAGGTTCCTCACCTTCTTCCCAACTTGTCAGAGGTCGTTTTGATCCCAAAGCTTCTTCCAAGCGTGCCCGTTGATGCCGTGACTCACATCGTCCCCAGTCCGTTCGACCTGTTCGGCGATCCAAAGCATTATAACTTTCCTGAACGAGTTTCTGACGCGCCTGGTGAATTCTAGGATCATCGGAAGGAAGTAAGAATGCATCTAGTGTTGAAGAAGCTGGTCGCTTAAGTTTGCTTGTGACAAGTGCTCGCCATTCTTCGGGAATACTTGAACGTTTCTTATTGACTGCTATCAGATAGACGCGCATTCGCGTGTGGGGAATATAGTAGTTCTTAGTATCGACTCTGGTAAATGATGCACTATATCCACATTTCTCAAAATACTCTTGTACACGCGGCCAAGGCGCAGAGCAGACGTTTTCCAGAATCACAATTGGAGGCCGGTGAAGTTTGACCCATGACATCATGCCACGAAAAGTCCGTCCAGATTCGCCGTTGTCATCTATGTCTTGCTTTTGTGTATTCAGATTGGAATAATCCACACAGGAAGTCCCGGCGATGAGCATGTCAACGTCGCCTGGAACAGGTGCCAGTGCACCATACGCAGTATGACTGAGATTTTTGAGTTATTTATGTGATACAGCATTTGGAGTACTCACGCTTCTGGATCACCCAACTCGCACACATCGCGGAATAGTATTGGAGGATGGAAGTTTCGTTCTATGTATGCTTGTTTAAAGGGTTCTATTTCACAGGAAAAGACATGCTCTATGTCTAGATGGATGTCATGTTGTTCATAGATAGCTTTGCATATCAAGTCCAGAGCAAGCAAAGGGGACTCGGTTCCGGAACACATGGTTGCGATACGTAGCTTGCGTCCAGCGACGCGTTGTGCGACGTCTACTATTTGTGGTATTCGATGAACTATGTCGTGAAATATCGCGGTAATATCGTTTATGGGTGGAAGACTGGAGGCGTCTGGGGCATTGTATTTGGCACCCTTGTCCTTCTTTCGATTTACCGGCGCATCAGAAACGACAGCCTCGTCTTCTGACTCATGTTCGGAGAGGTCCCTCTCAATTCTAGATTTCGCGTTCTTCGAGTTAAAGAAAGAGTTGAGTGAGCGCTGGTCGGAAGGCCGTGGCTTAGATTTGGTGTCACGAACCATTTAGAAGTGAGTTTTGTTGATGAAGACGCGTAGTGGATTGTCACGAACACGATCGTTACGAATCCTGGCAGATCACTCGGCATGTCACGCTCGGCAAGGTGATATCCACGTGACCTACTGTGGATTCCCGCTTTGATTGACCAAGTGCCTCGGTATACACACAACTGGTGGGCTCATTGTGCCTGCGATAGCTAGCTTCTTGGTGTCAAAGCTGTTCCTGCTTTGACCATTTGACCTCTACAATTATCGTTATTTCTCCGTACGCTTGTATCTCACTGGCACGTGACTAGCATGGCCGGTGAGTGTGCGTGTGTACGGCTACAAGGACTGCTGTTCCGAACGAGTACTTAAATATGCTGTGTCTGACAAGAGTTCATCTTGCATTCTACTCTCATGACTTCAACTCACCTCCTTGTTCTTATCCATGGCATGTGGGGCAATCCTGCCCATCTCGCTGAGGCACACCGCATCGTATCTGAGCACCACTCTGAGCCCAAGGATGATTTCCAACTCGACGTCTTGCTGGCTGAGACAAATCGTGATGAGTCTACCTATGATGGCATAGACTGGGGTGGTGAACGAGTCGCAGAAGAAGTATTCTTGTCCTATTCGCCCTTTCTTTTCCCACTCACCCTATGTCAGATCTTATCTAAAGTGAAGGAATTGGAGCGCCTAGGGAGACCAGTGAAACGACTGTCTATCACTGGATATAGCCTTGGAGGTCTTATAGGGAGATATGTTATTGGGTATGCTTCATTGTGTTCCTCCTGTCGCTGCTAAAATTCTGCGTCTCGTTAGAATATTATATCAGCAAGGATTTTTCGATACAGTAGAACCTATTAATTTCAATACCATTGCAACACCGCACCTCGGTTTACCACGTTATCCCTCTGTCCTATCGCGCCTAATGTCCCGTCTTGGACCGAAACTCCTCTCCAGAACTGGCGAGCAGTTTTATTGTGTAGATCGCTGGTCGCCTCGAGGTCGACCCCTGTTAGAGGTCATGGCAGATCCAGGTATATATCCCTGTGAGCTTTATTGTCCGATGTATTCTCAACTTTTGGGTCCATAGAGCGCGCATTCTATAAGGGTCTCTCATTGTTCCAGCATATTAGAATCTATGCTAATGCGTACGTTCTCTCCATTCTCATTCCCCCTATAGCACCTGAAATGTTGAACGTCAGAGTAAACGACATAACCGTTCCCTACGTTACAGCAGCAATAGAAACACAAGATCCTTTTTCAGACCATGAAAACAATGGAATTACTATGTACGGGTGTCGTGTCTAAGCTATATTGATAGTCATAGTGATGACCTGATGGCAATGACCCCAGAAAATTGGACCCCACATACGAACCAAGGATAGAAATTTATGAACTTCCGTCATCTCCGCCTCCTGGGCCTCCAGTATTGTCAACCGAATGGTTCCAAAAGTATAAACTTCGGAAGCCGCTCCTCCCGCCCTTTCTCCAGCGCCAATTTCCCTGGAACATGGTACTATCTTCTTCAGCAACCATAACAATAATCTAACACATGGCTTTCAGCTGATCTATCTTTCAATACCTGTTATTATGCCCCTATTTGTGTCCTTGACATTAATTCACTTCACCTTGGCCTCACGTTCATCTCGAGCTAGACTCAAACTCCTGGAAGAGGAAGAAAATCAAGGCCAGAAGTTGATACACATCTTGGCTGAGCTCGAGAACGAGATGCAAAACGAATCGACACCGGACTTGGATAATGGACCCAATATCAACAGTTCTGAACAACAATATGATTCGCAACCTGGGATTCTTTCTCCTGTTCAACTACGTATGGCCAAATCGCTGAATGAGCTTCCATTGAAAAAGGAAGTTGCCTTCATTACGGAAGTTCGCAATTCCCATGCAACCATTATTTGTAGAGATATAAAGAGATTCCCGTTCCATCAACGTGGGGAAGGTATACTTAGACACTGGGCTGTATCATTCATATTGTAACCCATCTATCATCAATAATAATCCTGTGTAGCGACAGCAACAATTGTTTGTTTCAAAGGGCTCACCGAGATTTGATTCAAGATAACCACTCTTTTTGTCACTTATGATCTCGTCTTCACAAAAGGCATTGTGGTCGCAAGGAGCAACCGAACCTGGCGGTCTACACGTGTTTATGCTAGTGGCCGTTCCTCGTGGAAACCTCAATGCATTTATGCAATTTGAAAAGGATTCCGGTCAACCTACTTAGGTCTCGATATCCAGTCAAACCATACACCTTTCTGTAGTCATGCCAAAGTCAACAAGAACCCATATGAGGTCAAAAGAACACAGTTCAAATGGCCCTAAACGATTGTCGAAAACCCTGACCCATGCACGAGTTGCTGCTGAACTGCGGTTTCATCACAGTAACAATTCCAGATGTAAAGCACCCTCCTACACAATTCGTAAGAACTAGTTTTGGGATTGTTGGTCCGTCAATGACTGGAGAGGAATGTCTTTTCCGCAGGGGCATTTGCCGAACTCATGGAATTGGAAGAGGAGTATGGAAGTGAAGCGTTCCCTGTTTCAGAAATTCAATCACGTAGTGTGTATTGTTTCTGGGGAGCTGGGGTTCTCATCAGGGACATGTTGCTCATTTCTTCCAGTCGAACTGCGCGTCAGATGTCTGGGGCACCCTGTGCGGTGCCATAGCCAGGCCATGATGGAAGCCATTAAAAACATTGTAAGTGTTTGATCTATTCAGGTGCATTTGACGTTGATATACTACACACGTAGATACACTTTGGATATTTGCAGCAAGGTAGTGATGCTGCCACTGTCACCTTTACCTTACTCGGTCAAAAGTTGTGAGCAGTAGTCCTAAGCTCCACGAGATTTGAGGATGCCCATATAACACCTACAATAGCATCAAACAGCTTCTGGAACATGAGTATAATCTAGTCACACACCCAGAAATGCAGGATGCCTTTGAAACTCGCTGTTCGTTTATCCGTTTGAATACTAAGCCTTCAAATAAGGTGACTTCCAAAGAGGTATGTGACACAGTTCTCTGTACCGACTAGTCCTGACACCTCCTAGTGGGAGTACGAGACGTTGGCGACCAGACGAGAGAATGAGGAAATAAGGAAGGCGAGAGAAGGGCCTCAACCTCCTGTCAGCGGCAACACTAGCGGTCCTTCTAACATGACAAATAGAGCTCCATCTCCATCTACTGTCTATGAAGATGTGCCAATGTCGCCCATCAGCTGGTCTTCGTATGCAAAACTACAACTTTCAGTCATAGACTTTATTTATTTTATTTTATTCAGAGACAAGGAAACCCCAATGCAAGTTGACTTAGAACCCAATCACAAGGATCCGTGGTAGAGAATATGTCACCCTTGCATGACCATCACAATGACCATTGTCCTAGTAATTTTACACCCCGATCACCAAGAATCATAACGTATAACGCGTACCCAACTCCTGAAAGTCTTCCCAGTGCGTGTAGGTCTGCAATCGCGGTATCTGACGACCAATCCCCAACCAAGAATCGAACACGGAATTCAGGAAGAGATCAGCAGGTTATGGGTGAAGATACGGAACAGGCATGAAACAGAAGGAAGATCCCAATGATAGTATTCTTATTTATTACTCAGGACTTGGACAACGAAACACAATATAAAGCTAAATTCAACGAATTATATGCAGGCCTTCAAAGGGTATGTCCTTTGTTCATGTTCCCCACTTTCCTTGATTCGACCTCGAATCAGACAAATTACACGCTAGCAGCTTTACATGCTCTGCACAGTACAGAAGGGAGAGAGCACATGGAACGAGACGAACATGTAAGCCTCACCTCCTTTTGTAGCTTCAGTGGATCTTGAATTACGTAGAACGAGGCCGAGATAAGAAGCCTCAAAAAAACTATTTTCGAACGGAATGCTGAAGTTGAAGCATTGGAGAGGAGATTGAAGGGTATTCAAAAGGAGATTGATACTACATATAACGAAGTAAGAATGCTTCCCGGCTCTATATTCTATGACTTTTCACATTTATTCTGCTAGTTGACAGTCAGCAGAGCTGATCTAGTTTCTCGCACCCAAGAAACTATTCAGCTGCGTGTTGAATTGACAGCGTGTCAGACCACTAGTCAGGCCCATGATAAAGAACTGCACAAACTCATGGACCAGTTGCAGCACCTTGAAAAACAGTTGGAAGAAACACAAAGGACAAAGGCAAAGGCGATAGAGGAGAAGGAGAGAGTAGAAAATGAAAGAGACAACTTGCTTGCCTCATATAATAAATTCAAAGAGAACGTCAAGGTGTCGATTGAAACACTTCGAACGAGTGTGTTCAATTTTCCCGAGCCTGTGACGAGTCCAAGTGGATTGCAGGACGTGTAATGTCGATTATTCTTTATCATCATCTGAAGTACAATGGCAGTGTTCTGCAGGTCGTGATTGAACAATCGCAACGCATTATCATGACATGATGGATGTCGGGAGACATGGTATATACCTTGAGTATATCTTTAACACACCAACTACATTACAACGGGAGATACTCTACAATGTAAATGCTCTATGAAGAATAACAACAGACCCAAGAAAGTCCATTAATTACGGATTAAAATAATTAACCGTCTTGCATATCAAGACAACATTCGTACGCAATCGTCCAATCTAAGTATTCGAGTCGTTAATCGTTCATATTTTGCAGACGCGTGATGGCATTCAGGAGGCAAAAAGATGCAGATATCGGCATCGCAACAACCACACGACGTGACTCAAGCACTGTAGACGTGTCGGTGTCGCTTTTGGTGTTCCGCAGGAGGCGGCGGCAAGATGCTACGCCGGCGAGAAGTTACGAGGACAAAGTCCCGTGGAACATAAGAAGTGCGCTTCGACTTTCGTGTCGCCTGGGTGACTGTCTTCCACGCCATGACTAATTGCCGTTCGACGGTCTTCAAGCATGTCCGCCGTGACGTTGTATATGATGTGACACTAAGCAAACAATAAACGGATGTTATATCAGCAAAATAGAAATAAAACCTACTGAATGGGTTCAGCCTCGATCATGGACAAGGAGAAGCGAGGTGCAGGGCGAGTAACGACGACCATTGTTTTATGATTACAGCAAACGGTGTAGTTCAAGTTGGTGGCTGGTAGTGTTGAACGTGTGAAGGTTATAAAAGTCTTCAAGAATCAAGTGTATAATGCGTCCACCAGCAAAAGGAATGTGGGTGAAGTAAAAGGTGTGCTGAAAGAAAAAAAGGTAGGAAGGGGACAATCCAGATTGCGAGGAAACCATAGTGCAGGCGTCTGACGCTTTATACCTGGCAGGTAACGAACGAATGGGAAAATTGCCAAAAGTGTGAACAATAGACAAGTCTATTTATCACAGCATCTATCCTAGAAAAGGAAGCAACATTCACTTACCCTGATGAGAACAACGCTACTTCCTGATTGCCCATAGCTACAGTATTGTCCTGGACAATGAGAACATCAACAATATTACGGATTTTATATACTATCAAAATGTACAACTATGCTGTTATCAATAATAAGTGGTGTGATCCTCTCCCCGCCGGGTTATTCTTTATCATCACTGGCACTCTCTGATTCAATTATCAGTATCTCTAATGTTTTGCTCCACTGTATGACTTTCGGATGTGCAAAAACTTTGCGAGGTTCGAAATTAAGCACTTGAAGCCCTTCCAGTGAGGTTGCACGTGAGAGTGCTACATAGGCTTGACCTGCACGACGAACTCATGATTATCCAAAATAAAGCCAGTCGCATGTTCTTGTTCTCACCCTTTTCAAACACTCTTGCCAAATCAACTTTGACCCGTTCAAGGGTCTGACCCTGCGATTTGTGAATACTCATTGCCCATGATAGAATCAAGGGCAACTACTCGGAGTGTGAGCGACAGGTCAAGCCTTGAGATTAATTAGCATACCTGTGTTCTACTGACTTGAATATCTCCGTTCGGAAGCTCAACTTTCCAGATTTCGGGCATCATCAGGCAGGGTCTTCTCATTCCGTTCGGTAGGATGAATTCAACAACCGGATATAGTTTACCGCCAGCGGAAGATGGTGGTTTTTTGGGGTTATTCCCTCCTCCAACAATACTCAGTTCTTGGTTTTGTTCATAACTATATGCGACGGGATCGGCAAACTGAACCACTTTCCCGATACTTCCGTTGACCAGGGTCTCGTCTACATTCTTGATGAGCATTACTTGGCAGTCAATACGAAGGGTAAGCGACTCTGGTGCCATGAAATTCGCGAGCATTTTCTGTCTTTGGTTCTGGTCCTGGAGATTGCCTGCATCCTTTGCCTTGAATACTTGAGCTTGAGTATGAAGGCGAGACATGCGACTTGTATTCGAGCGATCAACATCTTCACGCCGAGGGAATCTGGAGGGTATTCAGGAAATGTCAACAGAGTATGCTTTCTACCTACAGTTCCGTTGCTTCTATCCCATCCTCATAGACGATTTCTCTCGAAAGGCTTCTGAATTTTTCAATCGATCTGCTACATAATTGCCCAAACCGCATCTCATTTAGCATTCCAACGAACTCTATTCAGAATCTTAGTCAGGCACCTCTAGCAAAGGCCATTTCCAATACCTTGATCTCTTTGCCGGAAAACTTTGGTGAGATTAAAGGTGCGTTTGATGGTTTCGCGCCAGTACTTCGCTTCAAATGCAAATCTGACTTGGCTACTGCCCTTCGAGACAGGAGGTAATTGAAAGAAGTCACCCGTTACTATAACCTGAACGCAATTAGGCAACGAGTATGAATTTCAATACTGTAGCACCAACCTGGATACCGCCAAAGGGCTCTGGTTTTTTGCGTACAAGGCTGCCAACTGTGGCCAACTTGTCAAAGAGTTCGGCATCCACCATGGATACTGCAAGAATTAGGAACCGTACAAAAAAAAAAATAACGAACCTACTTTCATCAATAATGAGAACTTTCGTTCTCAACCATCTGGCACTGGCCTTTCTATTCTTGGCGACCTTGGAAGCCAGCTCTTCCGCCTTCTCAACAGCCAGGCCAATTCCTGCGAAGGAGTGTATTGTTACACCGCCGATGTTGCAAGCAGCAATACCTGTATGGATTATGTTTGGTACCATTACCAGTAAAGAAGACAGTCAAACCTACCAGTTGAGGCGGTCACTGCTACGGCGTCAAAGGCTTTAGAGTGTTTGGCGCGTAATCCCTGGATTATATGCCGTAAGAGGACGGACTTGCCAGTTCCTATACGGCGTAGGTTAGGTACCAGGGCTCTTCTCAGATCGATATTTGACTAACCAGCACTACCAGTGTAAAAAAGGCTCGCCCCATCTTTTGCAAGCTTGAGGATCGCGAGTTGTTCAGCACTCAAGAAAACGCTGGGAATCTTTCCTTTTGATGCTGTTGCCGTAGCTGGGGAAGGAACTACATCACTGCTGTTAACAGGAGCTGTGATATTCGGAAGTGTAAAATATTTTGAAGACGACAAGGCGTTTGAAACTAATTCACGTTTGCTATTATCCTCGTAGCCCGGTGGTAGTTTCCTCGGCTTCTTTGCTGCAGAAGCACTCTTAGAATCAGCTCCGGAATCGCTCGGCCGCTTGTTCATAGTCCTTGAGTCCTTGAGGGGCATTATCATATTTCCTTTCAGCTTTGCTTCCAGTTCCTTGAGCTCCCGTTCTTTGGCTTCAGCGCCATCTATTTTCGGCTTTTGCCTCGTCGCGGCGGGAGTAGAAGGCCAATAAATCTCTTGAGAAGACTTGGGTTCTGAAGCTCCTAATGTCGTTGAGAAGTCCCGTGTAACAGATTTCAAGCCCGACTGCGACCCCCTTGAAAATGTCGAGCTGGAAGCCATTCTTTGCGGAAGCTAGAAACAGGCCGCGTTTGGATGAAACGTGAGAAATACAACGCGATATGTTAAATCACGTGCACCGCGTTTACTGTCTATTTAAATCAAACATCAAATATGTAAATTAAGGTCTAAAATGCAACGGGAATAATGAGTGGTGATTGTGCAACTGATGCATGGTAGGAAGGCAATAATTAAGCTATAGATATACTCTAGCACTCCTCCGACCCATCTTCAAAAGAATACAATCAACATAATGAGGTCTTCGTTAGAGAACGATAAACTCACCTCAATAACTTTCCACCCCCCAGTCAACTCATTCGATAACTCCTCTTCTACACGAGTGATGGCAGCAACATATGTACATTGCTCAACCTTCGTTTCAGACCCCACAACAATTTCCCGGGTCTTTGCATTTCGAAAGAGAAGCATTTCTTGAGTCGCGAATTGGAGGATGAAGACGGGAATATTATTCTCAAGCAACTTGGCATCGTGAATCTATAGTACAGTATCAGCACCTTGCGACTCTCCGTATCGCTGAAATACTTACATCGACCTGGCGGATATCTAGAACTTTACTATCGCTAATAAGACCCTGACGTAGATAGGGCTCCATGGTAGCCCAGAGCACATTATATGTCTGTTAACAGTAGTTAGTGAAAAAGGGGTATATTTCTGGACAGCACAATGACACACCGCTTCGCCACACCACGCCTTGAGCGCTTCTTGGTCAGCAGAAAGATAGGCATCCACAACCTCAGGGACTATATATTCCCTTAGATCACGTTCAAACGTTTCACGAGTGAACGTTGGATCCAATGTCCTCATCAGCCGTGTAACCTGAGCGTTCTCATTCTCTTCGAACCAAGACCCAATTGTTTCCGTCACTGATCTAACGGATGAAATGACTGGATTCTCGGACTCGTCATAAGCTTGGCGAAGTGCAACAAGTTGTCTTAAAACGGGGTTAGTTTCTTTCAATCGATTCCAAGCTTCTTGACGTGGAGAGTCCTTATGCAGGACAAGCGATGATCCAGCTCTATTTCGATTATCAAAAAAATGACTCGGAAATCTAACGACCGATCAAACGTACTCAGGATTGGCTTCAACGCGCCTCCCTGCAGGACCCAGACCACCATGTTTTCCAGCTTTTTCAAGGCGCCGTTGTCTCCGTAGCCGGCGTGCTTCCTTCTCTTCAAATCCGGCGTGTTTTGCACTTCCACTATCGTCCAGAGCATCAACCAGTGTCTCGGCTAGTGATTTGTAGGCAGCGGTGTTCCTGATTGGCTCTGTAGACTTTTCGATGGTTGATGACACCGCTGCAGAAGCACGTGAAATCTAGCAGAATAAGGATGGGCAATAACAACAATAATAAGAGAGAGCACCTACCGCACGCATGACTTCACTCTCCTCCATCGTTTTGAGAGCCTCAGAAACAGCGTCACCAACCTTGATACCAGCTTTCTTGAGCTCCTCTGCCGCAGCCCGTAGCTGTGGGTTTTCTTTTATGCTTGAAGTCAGCTACGAGGTTTTGAGCTTTATAGTTCCCGACATGTAGATTATCTGAACATACCCTGGCTCTCTCATATGCAGCGCGGGCTTTTTTCATGGCTTCCGAGTCTTGAAACTTTTCGACGTCACCCTGGAGCTGTTTGACATTCTCCTGGAGCTCTCTGCTCTTCCTGAGTTCGTCTCGAAGGACATCAACAAAAGTCTGGAAGGGAGACCTGGGTGGTTCATTGAGTCGACGAGAGGAAGAGTGAAAGGAAGCGGAATGGATGATTGGAGATATCCGGAAAGGAGATGGATATGGAGAGGAAAGGTTGGAAAGAGATGAACGGTGTGAGCGACGGAGAGCAGAGCGCAGAGCAAGGCTTTGGAGGTTCCGGGGCAACATATCCTTCCGTCTTGTCGTGCTCTGCCTAACAAAATTCGTCCTCTCCCGATCGCCACCTCAAGTCACGTGCAATAACAAAACTGTTTGTATTAAGTTCTGAACTGTAGAGTACAAGTCTATCCCATTCATACGGTAAAGGCCTTTTCTGCTACCTTACCGCTTTTCGTCTTGTCTATCTCGTAAACTAGCCCATACTTCCTCTGTCGCCACTGCTATCCGCTCTTTCACGCTCCCAAAGCTATCCAGTGCTGGTCGCACATCCAGTGAAAATACAGGCGAGCCATCTGCTTCCGGTGGTGCAGAATAATAGTCTATTACATACCGGACTTCTTCCCCCGTCTGTGGTCGTCGTACAATCCAGTCGTGACGATCAAACGGAGGTTCCGTGCTATAAAATCCTTCAGCTACTCAAAAAATGCCACCCATGATGAGACGTACTTGAAACGCGAAGGGAATAACCATCCGGCAAATAACCAAAATCGAGCTTTAGGGGACATCTCTCCTGGCCGTCCTTGTAGGCGAGTAAGTTGCACATCATCGCCTCTGATACTTTATCATCAGGAAATGAGTGGCTGAAAGTTTTAAAAACATAGCTACCGGTACTGCCGCTTCTCCCATCTGAGCACCTCCAGCCAGGCCTGCTCATTCAGAAAATTATGAATCTCCACCATGGTCTCCACGTGCTCTTCTGGGGTCTCCCAACCCTTTCTGACAAGTGCATTGTAGAATTGTTGAGGAGAGGGATACTCCCATTTTAGGTTTGGATCACGAGGAATTGAGGATTCTGCCCGTGTTGTTGGCAATGCAATATTTTGCTGTGGTGCAGGAGCTTGTGATAGAGTCGGCATTTGGTTGAGAGGGTTTATTGCTTCATGATTGATAGGACACTGGGTCGGTTTTGCTTCCGTGTCGTGAGCAACTGGGCATTTTGCGGGAATTGGGGCAGGAGTAGTACTGTGGTTCACTGGGCATGCCGTTGAGGCAGCAGAGTTAGCAGTAGTACAATGGGATGACACTTGACCCATCTGAAGCCTGAAAAACTGCGAGTTATGTTACAACGACGCGGCTCTAAAGTGCCGACCTCGCCTTGATACAAACATATGCAAACTAAATACATGTCATTGGTTCCCCGCATTGGCGCAACTGTTTACCACTGCCTTCTCGCTGTTGCGAATCTTCGCGCACTATAGCATGGTTTTTCCTTTCCTTATACACGCATCAAAATATATCGACAAATAATAACATATTTCAATTTCGGGTGGTTACCTATATTGTCATGCACCCTTTTGACAATCAGCTGACTCCAACACTGACTTGGAATTGTCTCTTCTTGGACACGAGATAGCCTTCAATGTTCTGTATGTTCGGGAATCGGGGCACGGTATAGGCCAATGCTCCCACCATGTTGGGTTTGTATGCCCAAGGCCCCTTAATGGTTCGAATCCGTGCACTTTGTGACATCATTTTATACATTCAATTCAAAGGCCTTGAAATGTTTTTCATTAGATTTGTCAGAGTGGATGCATCCATGTGTTGTTGTTTCAATGTTGTAGGTCTGCATTGAGTATCACTCAGCTTGAAATTGGTTGCACACTGACGTTTATTCATGGAAGTATTAAGATAGGATGACAAAGCCCACACCACAAACCAGACTTTATATCAAGTTCACAAAAGGCCTCTGGTAACAAAGACACCAGTCATGTAAAGTATTGTTTGAATTTTTTGATCCAGGTGAATAGGCTACCCACTCCTTACTGGCGAAAGATGGGTAACACAACTTCATGGTTATCCACGATAATCAGTTGTCCCAATAGCATCAACTAGATGTTTAAATGACCAGGTGAGATGGATTTAGCAATCCGTTTCGGGGTTTGTCCTTGACCATGGGGCTGGAGCGTGAAAAGAAGAACATCCGGAGATGGCGTTATATCCATTCAACCTTCATACCCACCTGCGTGGGAATCTGAAAAAATGGACTCATGTCCTTGACACATGCCTTTTTAGTCGACTGCTGCTCATTGGCTTAGTACTTGACACAACCCAAGGGCCAAGAATGTATTCGTAGTGATGCCGCCAACCCGGTAGTTTGTCCATTTCTCCGAATGCCTGTCATGATTGTCAAATTTTGCGACACAAGTGCACGGAACATGAAAGTTAGAAGTAAAATAGACGAGCCCACGGTGGGTTGTGGAGGGGAAGATTAGGCAATCAAATATTCTTTATCCACTCCGAATATGCGCATATGCAGCACATGTATGAATATGAATGCATGTGGTGGGGAGAAATTTTAGGTGATGGACATTTTCTTCATTTTGTGACGATTGATTGGTTAGGAGTGTG
This sequence comes from Amanita thiersii Skay4041, assembly GCA_002554575.1. Lineage (NCBI taxonomy): Eukaryota > Fungi > Basidiomycota > Agaricomycetes > Agaricales > Amanitaceae > Amanita > Amanita thiersii. Next base: position 125,026 of record KZ301984.1, read on the forward strand.
ACAAGATAGCCGTTTGGGGCTGATTCCTCTGTTGTCGGGCATGTCCTGGCATGCTGAGGAATCTGGAGGGTCTCGTGGGCTCCTGGAAACAAATAGTGGGGCCAGACTCACCGTGTACTTTTTATGGCTGTCGTCAAATCCGCCAGGGCCATCACTAGGGTGTTTGAGCTGGCCCAATAAGGAAAGTAAGAACGAACATCGATCGGAGTTGGGAATCTCGATCTCTGTGTTCCACATGGACTCTTAGCATATTTTTGCCCATTTTATATTCTTCCCGGTATAAAATGCCCTCCAACAATCCACTAACCGTAACCGTGCACGTACCCTCCCTTCTGCACCTGCCACCTTCGACCAAACTTCACGATGCCAGGAGGTCCTGCAGCTTCCGGTGAAGGCATTGGCGCCAATGCGCCCAAGGTACTTCTATCTCTGCCTTTTAACTCGTTTCCACCCTGACAACCATGCTTCTCTCAGAACAGGTTTGTTGGTATCGCCATGACAGGTATGTGCATATTTCTTCCTATATGCGCATAGTCTCAACACCCCTTCTCAAGCTTTCAGTGCCTTTGGTGGTATCTTGTTCGGTTATGATACTGGTGTCATCAGTGGTATCATTCAGATGGACGACTGGCTGCATACATTTGGCCATCCTAGCCTTGATGATCCCACAAAGTTTGTTATCTCGTCATCCACCCAGTCCTTGGTCGTATCTATCCTCTCTGCTGGTACTTTCTTTGGTGCCCTCTTTGGTGCTCCAGCGGCAGGTATGATTCTAGTTCACCGAGTTTTTCGAATTCTAATATTTGATTAAGATATTCTTGGTAGAAAATGGGTAAGTTAATGACCGAACTTGTTAGGTCGTTTATTCAATCCCAACAATGTAGGGTATTGTAATGGCTTGCGTTGTCTTCTCCATTGGTATCGCTATGCAAACGGCGTCTACGGCTGTACCGTTATTTGTACGCCAGTCTGACCATTCTTTGATTCTGTCCTCTCATTTATTGGTATGAATAGGTTGTTGGCCGTGTCTTTGCAGGTCTCGGTGTTGGTCTTGTTTCTTGTTTGGCTCCAATGTATCAGTCTGAATGGTGTGTGACAATACGTATTTTTGAACTACTGGAAACTGATGCTTCTTCAAGTTCTCCCAAATGGATTCGAGGTGCAGTCGTATCGCTATATCAATGGGCTATCACTATCGGTCTCCTTATCGCTGCTGTCATTAACAATGCCACTCAAGACCGACACAGCCATGCTTCATACCGAATTCCTATCGCTGTTCAATTTATCTGGGCTGCTGTTCTTGCTGGCGGAATGACAATTTTACCTGAGGTCAGCCACAGATGCGCCACTAAGATAAACTTAGCTGATCATTCTATTGATAGTCTCCTCGTTGGCTGATTAAGCGTGGGAAGGACGCAGAAGCTGCCAAGTCTTTGAGCCGTCTAACAAGGCTACCACCGAATGACCCTGAAGTTGAGGCGGAATTGAAAGAAATCCGAGCCAATCTTGAAGCCGAAAGGGCACTTGGCGAGAGCTCATATCTTGACTGCTTCAAGTTTACACACAATAGGATTGCACTCCGGACATTGACAGGTATTTTCATCCAGGCGTATGTCGCTCAATTCATTTGGATTTCTTTCTTTTTTGACTTGGATTCTCTAGTTGGCAACAGCTTACTGGAAGTGAGTTCCATCCCTTTTGCCTATACGTATATATCCTGATTTCTCGCAGTCAACTTCATTTTCTATTATGGCACGACCTTCTTCAAGAACGCTGGAATTAGCAAGCCATTCCTCATCACCATTGCTACAAACATTGTCAATGTTTTCATGACCCTGCCTGGTCTGTGGGGTGTTGAGCGCTTTGGTCGTCGTACTCTCCTTTTGATTGGTGCTGTTGGTATGACTGTCTGTGAATTTATCGTTGCCATTGTCGGCGTGACTGTCCCTGCCACAAACCTTGCTGGTCAACGAGTGCTCATTGCATTCGTCTGTATTTACATTGTAAGCGAAAATTCTAACCATTGCTACTTGAATTTTATTCAATCCCATCCTATAGGCATTCTTTGCTTCAACATGGGGTCCGATTGCTTGGGTCATCACCGGTGAAATCTTCCCCTTGCAAGTTCGTGCTAAAGCCATGTCTCTCTCAGTGGGTGAGTGAACGCCGTGTATTTAACCAAATATGGCCGGCTAACCAAGGTGAAACAGCTAGTAATTGGCTCTGGAACTTCGGCATTGGTTATGCAAGTATGTAGATGTTTATCAGTCTTCCTATCTGGCCACTGAATTCCGTTGCAGCACCTTTCCTTGTAAATAAGGAGGTAGGATCAGCAGGATTAGAGTCCAAAGTATTCTTTATCTGGGGTTCAACATGTGCTTGCTGCATAGTTTTCACATATTTCTGTGTCCCTGAGGTTCGTTTTATTCTCATTTTCAAGGGTGACTTTGATGCAAACTGATGGCCCGTTAGACGAAAGGTCTGTCACTGGAACAGATTGATCAAATGTACACAGAGACTATTCCACTTCGGTCGCTCGAATGGCGCCGCCGCAACCTGGGTGCACTCGCTGAAAAGGCTGGCAGCGACAAGGATGAGGCGTTGGAAGAGAAAGCATAAAATGACTATCTTACATACCCCCATGTTGATTGAGGATGATGGCAAGCTGATGGTATATAGTTTTATTCGTCGTCAAGACTTACGATAATCAATGTGGAAACAGCTCTCTACTCCCACATCATGATCATTTCGTTACTTGTAATTAAGGAGTATCGTATATAGTAAACAATGTGACAATACGTACACGTTGCATGCCCCTATCTATGATTAGGAACATGACCAAAGCTACTGTACAGTACAGCCATGCGAAGTTTCATGGCATCCTGACCACAATCACCCTTCTACGTCCGAATCACTCAAATGAGTAATAGCTTCCATACTTTCTTTGGTGGCTATATTTCTTCAAATCATAGTACATTAATAAACATCACATGATAACTCCTGTGTACAAATATCCCCCTTTCTCGGTGTTCATAGAGTTTCCGCCAGATTCCACTCATACATACAATGGATATACACTTCAATCTGTTGACTAACGCGAAGGTAACAATTCATATACTGTTGTTCAGATCAGGCTGTCAAATTCTCCAGGATAACCTTCACACCCCAAGCACCCGGATCTGGGACCTGCTGCTCCCTAAGGCGGGAGCCCTCAACATAGGCACTCCGGCCAGCTTTAGCCTCAATATTCTTAGTCGCTTCGGCAGCTGTTCCGGCTGCTTTGACAGCCGCATGGAAATCCGCACCGGTTGTCAATCTGTCAACGAAGGCTGCCAAAGGGTCTACAAGAGTGCGTGATGGCGGACGTGCGCGTGTGTAGCTGTAAAGCTTGTTCAATGCAAATGCAATAGCGTTTATCCACACGGAAGATGTGACGGTGGCGCCATCCTGGGTAAGCTGGGACTGCAGACTCTGCGCAAGTCCTGAGAATAAAATTCTGCAAAGGGTGTGTTGGACAGGTTATTTGTATGTATTTGCAAGTTTGGGAAAGAGAAGGATTAACAAAGAGTCGTGGGTTTGCGAGGGGAAAAGGATTACATACGAGTATAAGGCGCCACTTGTGCCACCCATCGTATCTTGAGCCACCGTTGCAATGGCAAGTATTGAACGGACGACGTCATTCCCTTCGATAGAACCGTCTGATATCTTTGCCAGAACCGCTGATGAGTTACTTGAGCACGATATGAAATTCTGCAAGGGTGAGTATGGTTTCACCTTCCGCACCAGCCTTTGATACCAGTTCGATGAGCGCCGTGAGAGAAAAGCTTTGTGAATATATGACAAACCTTGAGAGTCAGGCCACAGTCACCATCCCCGGCAATAGTATCCATCCTCGTGATCTCTGACTCCGCACTAATCACAGCGTGGCATGCCTTTTTAATGCATGCCACAAAAGTGCTAGGTTCAGACGCCTTTAGTTGTACAAGGGTTTTCTGGGCTGTGCTCTTCATAACACTCGATGAAGTTTGCGAAATAACCGTAGCCGGTGTTGTTCCCGATGACCACCGCCACCCAGGTACGTCTGGTTTCTCGTCTAAAAGGGACAAAATTAAGCTCTGGCCTGGGGCATTTGGCTCTTGATCCGATGGAAGACGAAGAAGCGTAATAGAAAAGCCGGGCATGTTAAGACTCGTCTAGAGCAGTCATAGTGGACCCAGTCAACGGTATTATGAGATATTTACCAACCATGAAAGTACCAGATAATATACGCTGCAGCTTGAAACCTTTAGAATCGAGGCTGTTACGGGCTTCGCCGACAATAGCACCCAGTTCCAGTTCGCTCACACCACCCAGATTGTTCACAAGAAGGACCACAGAATCGTTCGCTCTGAACGGAACAAAAGATCTTTCCGAGTCCGTCGTTGATGTAAGAAGCTCGATAAGCTGAGGAATCAGGTCAGATAGAGGAGGGATAGGGGACACTCGACTGTGTCCGCTCTCATTGTGAATGCCCATTCCGATTTCAATCTCGGAAGCAGAAAGATAGGAAGTGGCCGGGGCGGTACCAGGTACCTAGTTGATGCAGTTGAGCATGTGCAGGTATTATGTTTAAGGAAACATGCATGAGTGTGTTCTAGTCCAACACCAACGGTTGCGACATTCTCAGAAACCCAACTGGCCACAGAATGGACTTTATCGAGACTAGCGCCACGATGGGCAAGAGCGCCAGCTATTTTGTACACCAGGACAGTTCCCGCGAGTCCTCTGATGGACGTGACTAGGAACAACAGACGATTGAATGACAATCATACCTTCTGCCGACTATTTTTCCCTGTGTGCGACCAACAGCAACATCGTCTGCAACGATCAAAAACTTGACACGATCAGCATTCTCAGGTTTTTCTGCAGCGTGTTGTTCTTTGGCCAGACCAAAGTTAAGAATATCGCCAGTGTAGTTCCTGAAACAACGGGAATGAAATTCTGGGTCAAGATCTTTGGAATGAATCTAGCCTACTTGACGATGATAAGAGTTCTATGGCATTGCATGATTAATTCTCAGTAAGTAGAAAGGTGAATATGGCAGGGACAGCCATACCCTTTATTGTTATCAAGAAGATCGATAGCGTGTTTGACCTGACTGGGGTTAGGAGACGCAAAGATGTTACCGCACACGGCGCCTGACATGGGATCAAGGCTCGCTTGGATGGGAGACCTGGACTAGCTAAGGACGTACCGGTGAGCATGCCGGTGCCTGTGCAGAAGGAAAGATGATGAAGTAGAGATGGGAACGAGAGCGGGGCAGAATCATACCTACGAAACCGGCATGAGCAGGCTCATGGCCAGAGCCGCCTCCACAGATGAGTGCAACTTTATTGGGGTCATGGGAGGTGGTATATACGACTGAACCAGGGATGAAGCAGGATAGAGGAGGTAAAAGGGGATTATTAGCTCACTCTTGTTTTGTTTATCGAGAGCAATTTGTGGATTGAGGGCACAGAGGCCGTGAAGTGAATCGAGAACAAGGGAAGCGGGTGAATTGATGAAGTGTTTATCTAAAATGAAGTTACAATAAGACTGCTTCAATGAATCGATGACGGCTACTTGCTCGGGACTGACATCGATCCTTAATGTGACTGTGACTGTGACACTCGGCGTTGAGTACGCGTTCAAAGAAAGAAAAGTCGCTCTTTTTGATTTGATTTACTCGAATGCTCCCTCCCAATGCCCTTCCTTCCCCCGCTACCTCTCCTTCTCAAAATCAATCAGACCTCCCTTCTCAGCCAAGTCGCAAGCGTCAAAGAAGTCAATCAATGAACTCTGATGCTTCCTCTTCATCCCTCAAACGTCCCGTTTCCGATGATCTTCCCCATGACCTTCGCAGTCCTCGCGCTGAAAACCTTTCCAACCTCTCTATCAAGGACTATCATCAGGATATCGATGCATACATGGAAGAACAAGGCGAGGCCGACATTTCCCCTCTTATGACTATTCCTCTTTCATTGCCATGTCCTTCCCTCGACCACCCTTCTGTCCCTCCAGCGGATAAGCTTTCGATTGTCAACAAAGGCAAGGCAAGAGAGATGGAAATCGGCCAAACTTGGTATCTTGTGGCACGAACTTGGTGGAAGCGTTGGGAGAAGGCTTGTACTGGTGTAGCAGATAAAGAAGGCGCTGTGAACGAGAGCGATCTCGGTCCCGTTGATAATTCAACTCTTCTTGATCATTATGGGAACTTGAGATCCTCCCTTGCTGAGGGCGTTGATGTTGAATTTGTGCCAGAGGATGTATGGCTTTCTCTCGTTGCCTGGTGTGTTCTCGCCTCAGGTTGACTTCCTTCTTCGGTAATCTAATATCGTGATATCTCACAGGTATGGCCCCGTCTCCCATCCTCTTCCACGTCGCGTAGTCCCTAGAGGTGTCGCAAAACAAGCTTCATTAGAGCTCCATCCTCCATATTTCAAAGTGGCTCGTTTGGCGAAACAGCAAGGCCTAACTGAGACTCCATATCCACCGCTGGTCGTTTCTTCAGGGGACACCGTCGCCACCCTTCATGCAAAGCTTGCTGACGTTGTTGATCCCAATGCTCAGTCTCGACCGGCATTCCGAGTCTGGAGCCTGCAAACACCAGATATCAATTTTGACTCAGCCCTGATATCATTGACCATATTTCTAGGCATCAAGGGACGTTTGTTAGAGCCTAGCAATCAGACAATTGAGGAAGCTGGGATTCAATCAGACGACGGATTCGTAGTCGAAGTCATGGATGAGCAGCAACGCTGGTTGACGGGTAGTGCTGATTCAACGCAAATCAATAATGAATCCCCAATATTCAAATCTTCAGAGGGATTCTTTAATATAATGAACTCGAGCCCTTCAATGAAGGTCACCGTGAGGAGGACGGGGGTTCCAATTGGAACTACCTTAACCACGGCTAAAACACCCACGACAATGTTGTCAAATTCAGTAAAGACCCTCATTCCAGGGACTTTGGGCTTAGGAAATATGTATGTAGTGTTGCATGAATCAATTGATACTCCGCTTACTTGCCTACTTATTCACATAAGGGGGAATACTTGTTTCATGAACTCAGCGTTGCAATGTCTAGCCCATAATAAAGAGCTGACGGAATACTTCTTGAGTACGTGTATGATTCACCCACCCGATTTCCCAGTAGCCCACCATGTCATTGTACAGGCGGTGTTTTTGAAGAAGAGTTAAATCCTGATAATCCACTCGGCATGCATGGTGCTATTGCCGAGGCATTTGGAGCCCTCCTTCAGAGGATATGGGCATCAACGGGTCCTTCTTCGTATTCGCCACGCGAGTTCAAGCAACAACTTCAACGATTTGCGCCGCAATTCAGTGGATACCAGCAACACGACTCTCAAGAGCTTGTGGCGTTCTTACTTGATGGGCTACATGAAGATCTAAATCGCGTGCTGAAGAAGCCATATGTAGAGAAACCCGACTGGGAAGGAGGGGGAGATCTCGAGCTTGTCCAGCTCGCCAATAAGTCTTGGGAGGGCTATATGTTGCGGAATGATAGCGTCATCGTAGATTTATTTCAAGGACAGTATCAGAGTACACTCGTTTGTCCTGAATGCTCGAAGGTACTTCACTTTGTCCATTTTGCGTATCATTGTTTGATGCTTGCCCAGGTCTCTATCACCTTCGATCCATTCATGTACCTGACGCTACCGTTGCCAATCAAGAAGAAATGGAGACATACAATTCATTATATACCCTGGGAGAATAATAAACCCCACCTCAAGGTCTGTTCACGGTTACCTCATGGTTGTCTAATTTCATTCCAACATATAACAGATTCCAGTGGAAGTTGATGGTGATGTATCCTTCAAAGAAGTCCGGGCTATTCTTGGCCGCTGGATGAATATACCACCCGATAACGTATGTTGTCGTTAATACATCTTGTATTTACCAACTGACGCTACTCTGACAGCTTTTAACCCTAGAAGTCTTCAACCATCGCTTCTACAAGAGTTTAGACGACAATGTTCAAGTGGGTGACATGTCGGATAGCGACACGATCGTCTGCTATGAATTACCTTGTCATGCCCAACAAAGCAGAACCTACAAACCAGGACCTGATGACCCACTCATCCTTCCAGTGTATCTCTGGGAGGCAAATACATCATCGCGTGCCTCATTCATGTCCGCCTCAACTCGACATCAGTTATTCGGAATGCCGATGATAGTCGTTCTTGATAGAGCCCACGCGATGGATTTAGCCGTTGTCTATGATGAGATCATTGCATGTTTACATCGTTGGACACAAAATGCCGAGCATCTATACAGATGGGAGCCAAATACAGCTTCCAATCTTCATAAGGTTAATGAATTATTGACCAAGTGTAATCGTGCTAACTCAACCTTGATAAACAGGAGAATGGCGATGCTGTGACCGGAGATGTGTTGGCACCCGAGGAAGGTGATATTGTTGATCAACGACCTATGATTATGGAGGATGATGCCAATGAAACTCCGCCTGGTGCGAGTCCGGCCCCGGTCAAGGTCGGCTCAAAAGGAGACATCTTCATCTTGAAAATTCAGGCTGACCATAAACAATTCGGGACGGCGCAGAGCTACTATTCAGCCTCAAATAAGCTGGAAACATGGTCTCAACGTAGCTCTGGCATTGCTCCTGACCAGCCAGTTCTCAATGCGGATGATGCATTGTTTTGCGAGTTTGACGAGAATATGAAGGTCTTTTATTTTGGCGACAATCGTTCTCAGTGGGATCTAGCCTTGTGGGACACTTGGGAAGAATTTATTCACCCCGAATATGAAGTCCTGGAGAAAGCCAGTGCGGCAAAGAAAAATAGAGGCCTTTCACTACAAGACTGCCTGGATGAGTTCACCAAGGAGGAGAGGCTAGGAGAAGATGACCTGTGGTACTGTCCACGGTGCAAGAAGCACCAGCAGGCCACCAAGAGGTTTGATCTCTGGAAAGCACCAGACATTTTAGTTGTTCATCTTAAACGATTCAGCAATAGCAGAACTCTCCGGGATAAAATTGATGCTTTCATTGATTTTCCCATTGAGGGTCTGGACCTTGGGGAGGTAGTCCGTGAGAGGGCAATTGCTCGCAAGTTGGCCGAACAGAGAGTTAACGTCACTGCACTTAATCTTACTAACCTGGATGACCCATTGATTTATGACCTATTTGGCGTTGATGAACATATTGGAGGGTTAGGTGGAGGGCATTATCGAGCATATGCTCTAAACCACATAAATGATAAATGGTATCATTTTGATGATTCTTTTGTTACTCCCGCCAACCCAACCGATGCAGTGGTAAGTCCCCTTTCATCACCCCCCCATCGGCAGTTTCCTGACATTCTATTAGAATGCCAACGCTTATTTACTTTTCTATCGACGACGAACTAGCAACCCACTTGGTGGGAAGACTTACGAAAAAGTCCAACAAGTCCAGAACAAGGCAAACCTAGTCACGACCAGATCCACTGATACCAGTGCTACAGCTATGATTGTTGACACCCAATTACCAACACCACCTGACGAGAGTAGGCTTGAACTTCCATCATCCCCTGCCGAGACAGAAGACGCTTACGGCAGTGTTCCATTATCAAGAAAGCGGGAGCAGTGGCGTTCTCTTGATGCATCGCCTACTGCTTCACCATCATTAGATAGTTACTCCCTTCACGATGAACTGCAAGATGATTTGACTTTTCCAGAGCAAGGAGAAGATCCGCTCTCAGCTGCAACTTCTCGTTACGACTTTCCGAATCCAAGCAGTAGAGCCTCGCCGACTTCATCAAATGAAGCCCTTGCCGATCAAGATGAATACGACGAAGGCAGGAACAAAAGTAGAGATAACTTAATTCGACCGTTTGGCTTGGGTATGGTTAATCGTCCTGTGGGCTCATCAAGCAATGCTGGTGACGAAGATACAGCTGACGCTGCATCTTCATCCACGAGCCTTTCGAGCCTTGATGCATTTGATGATGATAACTTCCAGGCTGTGATGATGGACACTCACCATGAAGCTGTATAATAGATTGCACTGATGCCCTTGAATAATTGTACATGTCCCGCCTGTTGCTAGCTACTTACACTTGCAGTCACCTATTTACAATAGACACCCTTATTTTCTCTCCATGACAATACGTCACGCTTTCTCTCTCTGATATGAGCAGACTTCCTCCAACTTTATCCTACTTGACCATCTATAATCCGACTCTGAAGCCCGATTATCCAACAGTTGACGATGATGATGACGATGCAGATGCTCAGGCTCATATTCTCTTCTACACTTCCAAGGAAAGGGCGGTATCCAGAGATCGGATTCTTAGACAAGTTGGCCTTGCAAAGGCCCTTGTAAACTTTGCAGAGTAAGTAATACGAACCTCACTCTTAGTTCGTCCATCAAAGACCCCACCTGAAACCAGGTTGTTCAATGCGGAAGAGCCATGTAGCAGCGTGCACTCGCAAACACGGAGGATGATAATGGTCTCTCCCGAGCCTGACTTTTGGATTCATGCTGTGAGTCTCTAGTCGTGCATTTTGTATCATCTGGTTTGTCCAATCATCGGCATGAGGGGATCGAAGTTGCCAGAAGCCAACGGAGCGCTCCGAATAAAACGAAGACAAAGAGCAAAGATAAGGCCAAAGAAACCGCACAAGCAGGGACGGGCGATGCTCCCCCCGTTTACGACTATTACGATGGGTCTGTCCATGATGCAGCCATACGTACAGTGTTACTCCGTGGATATGAAGCATTTAAAGTAAGTATCATTGGATTACGCTCTCCGATCTAGCAATGACTTCTAACTGGGCTTAACATCTAGCTGACGCATGGATCGTTCACACAAATCTTGTCTCGTCTGGGTCAAGAGGCCTTGGAGTTGCAATTGGAACGTTTTTTTACTGTATGGGCATGGTCCTTGGATCTGGAGCAACCATTGAATTTTGGAGAGCATTTAGGTGGTGTTCTGTTCCGCTGCCAGTGGCCAGGCGATGCCTTACTGATGTGTTTCTTGCAGGCACTCCGCTTCACCCTAACCACTGGGTCGTTTCCAGACTTCTTGGCACTCTAGAATCTGATTTAGCTACTGCGTCAGCAACTGTATTTGTGCATCCTCCTCATGTTGTCCCATCTAGCTCTTATTACGAGCACCAATACCCGCTATCATTGTTGTATCACCTCTCTACTCTTATTCCCATCCCACTTCATCAAGTAATACCAAGCAAAACAGGTGATCGATTCACTAGCACTGGAAAGGACCAATCATCTCTAAACCAGGAAATGCGGAACGTTATACCTCAGCAAATTCAGAGTGCCTTCAGATATAATACTCAAATTAAAGATAGTCGTAAATGGTATTGGCCATCATACCTAACCTTTGGCAGAACAGGGTCTCCAAGACTTCCTGATTACACAGAGAAAGAGCCACCTGTTACTGTGGATTCGAAGGGACTCGCTGCGGAACAGGAAGGCGAGGGGCCACAAGTATCGTCGGTGGATACGAATGCACTGGAGGATGCTATGGCGTCTGAAGGCATCTCTTTATCACTGCCGTCAGCACAGTCAATTTCAGGAGGCGAAGATAGGGTCCAATCTAATGAGCCACCGGAATTACATCCAACAGACGATACGTCTGCTTTATCGCAAGAACAACTAATGTCTGATAGCAAAATGAAGGTGTCGACGCTATCTGTGCATCTTGCAGACAAGAACAATCCGTTAGAGACTAAGCGAAGAAATATATATTACTGTATTGTGGGCATTTGATTAATTATCTTATATCCGAGAAGCCAATTCCTTATCCCTAGGATGGCCAACAATTATTGGCAGCAATACCCAAGGAGACGGTGGAAGGTGAATCTGTAATGGACGTCAACATAACAGCTACGATGGCTTCACATTTCTTTAATGAGCTCCAGAAGCTCTTCAACGATAATGACTTAGTCAGGTCAGTATGTATCCATGCAGTGTCAAACATCCAAGTGTTCATACCGAGTAGTTCTGTGGATAAGTTGCCATCTGCTGCAAAGATTTTACAGCCTTTAGACCGACATGTAGTGGTAAGAGAAGGCTTAACACTATCCGACCCCGTATTTTCCTCACAATCGTCGCATCTGTATGACGCTAAAACTCTCCTTGATTTGTATGTTTCTCTATTGGTGGTTACTCGCTGCTTGGGATGTTTGTTAACTGAATTTAATAGTGATTATGAAATAGCGGAGGTATTCTCGCGTGGACAAAATCCACAGCACTGGCACGTTGGGAGACGTGGTATTGATTCTAATGGGGAGATAGGGCAGGATACAGATGAAGTGTATTTAGAGGTTTTCAGGAAAGAGAGCAGCCTAGCGGATGTCGATAATGTTTTGGTGGGGATTGTTAGACGTAGTAATATATAGAAGCATTGGATTACTCAGCAACGCAACTACACTTCTCTCTTGACCAGTACATTTCCCCACTATGACCTCCTCCTCGTCTACTGAAGCTCAGCTAAAGAATGAAATTGCCAAACTAACAGGTATGCCTCATCCTTTCAACCTGTTTTTGACTCTTATGAATTCATGTCTCAAGCCTCTATCAATCAACGCAAACTGAGCCTTGCCTCTCAACAATCGAACTATCCATACCCTGATCGCAGAAATGCTCATATGAACTCACACTACAAGCTTTCCAACAAGTACGTTCGCCCAGGGCTAAATTCAACCACAGGAGCTTCCGCGAGTACGCCACCTTTAGCGAACCATGTTCCCGCCCCTCCCTCGGAAATCAAGGAAGTTGTTCTCAATGGTGTCGCCTTTGAATCTTCTGGACGTTCGTTAGTGCGCAAAGATCGTGAGTCCTGTAATCTTACTCCTCAATCTGTTTTTCTGGGGTCTTTGGGCCATCATTATAACCATAGATATGTCACCAGTTCCCAAGCCTGTGTCTGCTGGACCATCTGCGACTTGTGCTCCACGGTCTGCCTTGCCTCAATCTCAACCCCTCCCTCGCGTCCCCATCAAACTAAGACCTCCAAATCGTGTATATAAGCCAAAATCTTCCAGAAGTCGGAACATGACGCTTACGAATAATCGGAGACCGTATCAGTCTGTGATGTTACAATCTCACTGTGCATTCCCTCCTCTGATTCGTTTCACTTCGCAGATCTCGGCGTGCGATAAACAAAACTCGAAAGTATTCTAACAAGCCATGCCCTCGTTTCACGACTACTGGTGCGCACTGACCCTGTCTGCCTGTCCCCCTACTTGTCTTACTCTCAGGAATATCTGTCTATCTCGCATCGTTTAGGAGCGTGCACCCGCGGGTTGACTTGCCCCTACCAACATGATCCTGCAAAGATTGCAATCTGCTGGAACTTCCTTCAAGACAACTGCCCAAATACTGCAGAAGGTTGCAACTTGTCACATGAACCAACCCCTCAACGCACACCTATCTGCATGCATTTTTTGAAAAAGGGCAGGTGTACTCGTGAAAAATGTCCCTTTCCACACGTCAACGTTGGCGAAAGACATGGCATCTGTCGTGACTTTGCGGTTCTTGGATACTGCGAAAAAGGGCTTGACTGTGATAAACAGCATGTCAGGGAATGCCCCGACTTTGCAGAAAGAGGAACTTGTACGATAAAGGGATGCAAATTACCTCACGTAATTCGGGCCAACCGCAACCGCAAGACAGTAGCACCCTCACCTACTCAGACTTCTGTTGCTCCTGTTGTAGCCATTATGGATCATCCTGAACCTGAGAAACCGAGTCCTCAAGCTAACATCACTGCTGAGGATGCTCAGCTTGGAGATGAGTATATTTCACTAACCTTTCATGAAAGCAGCGATGATGACAGCGAAGGGGATGAGAGTGAGGACGATGGTGATGGCGAATCTGATGAAGAGGTCGATGATCCACATGAAGTCTCTATGGTGTAAATGTAATTGTACGGGATAGCTACTATGTAATTTGGTTATTGACATATTTGAATGCAAGGTGGATCATGCATCAATGCTTTCCTTTGTCTTGACTCTCATGGCAACATTACGTCTAGGTCACAACGGCCTGATGGTCTAGTAGTATGATTCCTTGTTAGGGCTTGTCCTATATCGAGGAGGTCCCGGGTTCAATTCCCGGTCAGGCCCTTTTTTGAATCTGCTCTAATTTTACACTCCTCCCCAGCAGGCCCCCCCTCGTGGCTAGGTCATGGTAACACCTGATTATATTATTGATTAAGAATACCAGACACTGCCTTGGCTGCGGCCGCAGTAGGTCTCCACAGCATCCTCTTCTTATATCTGAATGTCGATTGCTTCAAGTTTGTATCTCCCCACAACTCAATTCATATGGTTATGCTAGTAAAGCATAATAGGTAAGTTAAACATCTTAGTTGGCTACCGATACACTTGCCTGTATGACTAAGGTTTTTCCCTGAAATATGCAGTGATAAGGTCGAAGAGAAACCTCCTGCATACTCAGAAGTATGGAGAGACAATAGGAATGGGAATGGTGATACCAACCATAGTACCATCCGCGCGGATAACATAGCACCGACGCCAACGGTAGGACAGCTACACGTGAGTCAGCGGAATGAGGATATTCAAGGTACGAGGATGGCTGATGTGGGAAGTGGTGTGGTTTGAAAATGGCATTGATTCGCACCCCGCACACCCCGCAGGGACATTCTACATCGATCCTTCCATTCCACGGCTACAAAAAGCATCGAAGAAAGAAAAGAGACTACTAGGGGACTCCAATGTGTCGTTTTGTACACGCAAGGGCGATATCGCTATTAACCTAGGTACGACAGGAAGTGGGGAGAAGGCATTAGTAGTGGTGGGGACACGGACGGGAGACATCAGTGTAAACATTGTAAGATGGGACATTACTTTTCTTGGTTACTGTATGTGGGGAAACTTTCTGACGACATCAAATCAGTTACCACTGGCAGCAGACAGGCCTCGCATAGGACTTGACATTTCCTCCCGTCGAGGTAAAAGTTCCATAAGCTCCCAAGGCCGAAAATAGATGTCCGAGTGCTATTTAGGCAAAATAGTCCTACTTATACCCACCTCATTCTGTGGAGTTCTGCAGATGAACACACGCAGTGGGAGCACGACAATTATGCCGGGACTTGCCCGGATCATGCAGACACTAAAAATGACAGCGAAGATGAAAGTAGTACAGGTAGGACGCGGGGAGGGGAACACGAGGGGGGGTGACTACTGTGAAATCAGTACAAGAAGTGGGGAGATCATTGTGGGCATAGTGGGACAAGACAAGTATACGGCGAGGGCAGGACTATGGCAGACAGTTGGAGAAGTAGTGAAGATGCTTCGGATGTAATAAATAATATTAATTTCGTCATAGTGCATATGAGATCTCTTCTCTTACACTCAATCTGGTTAACGTTATCCCGAACTCTACGGAGACTCAGATCCCCAAACATCTCATCAAATCTCAAAAGATCTCCATACAAATGTTCCCCTTCTATCTCTCCCTCCTTTCTTCCTCATTCTTCCCTCAATGCTCTCCTTCCCTCTTCTTTCCTCTCTCTTTCGTCTATTCTCCAGGAAGCACTGTCAATCACCCCCTCCTTCCGTTCAAATACCTGACCATGATAAAAAGGTGCTTACCCTGCACATATATTGCGCATATTCTCACTATTTATCGCATAGTGCTGCTACTTCAATCTTGCTTGTGATTATTCTTACGGCCCGGAATCTGACCGTTGGCTCCCCACCGAGAGTCCTCCAGTCTACACCAAGGATGACCCAGGCAATATTGATTTAGGCGTGCTGAGAACCGTCGAAGAAACTGTGGATCGCCTCAGTCCCAATTTGCGCGAATTGAGCATGCAAATACATTGTATGCGTTTGTCTCTCCTTCTCGCAATACCAAATGTTGTTTATCATATGCCCAGCTCATCCCGAACTCATGTTCATTGAGAAGCAAGTCCCCGCTCGTCATATGAGCCTAAACAGATCCTCATGTTGATCCTACAGACAAGCCCATGACTGGTTGTCAGAGTACATGTCGCGTCATGGTTTCAAAGTGACCCCTCATTATCTTGGTCTTTCTACAGCGTGGCGTGCTGAGTATCAGCACGGCAAAGGCGGTATAGTCATTGGGATAAATTCAGAAATGGATGCCCTCGCTGGCATCGGTCATGCTTGCGGTCATAACCTTATTGCAGTTAGTGGTGTAGGTGTTGCTATTGCCGTAAAGACTGCAATGGAAATCCACAATATCTCGGGTAAAGTGATTTTGTTAGGCACACCAGGTATCATTTACAGCCATTACTGTTCGAGACACGTCCTGAAACTTGAGCTCAGCCGAGGAAGGTGGCGGTGGCAAGGTTATTCTCCTTGAGCGCGGAGGCTACGAAGATATGGATGCTTGCCTGATGTAAGTTACACGGATCATTTTGAGTTTTTGACACCTTACACATGGTGCATCACGGAATAGGTGCCATCCAAGTCCCGGTTTGCCTCACTCAATCAGTGTTGGGACTACCATTGCAATGCAACAGATCGATGTTGAATATTTTGGTCATTCGTGGGTATTGTCATTTATAGGTTCCGCGACTATCACATTGAGTTCACCGGTCCTTCTAGAGCCCATGCTGGCGCTGCACCATGGTACGTCATTCCGACTTAAAAACACAAGATAGCTCCAAAAAAATGATAATTTGAATAAATGTATAGGGAAGGGACCAATGCACTTGATGCAGCTTTCCTTGCTTATTCAAGTATATCCGTGCTCCGGCAGCAGATGAAACCCGACTGCCGCATACATGGTGTAGTGCAGGGGAAGGAATGGTCTCCAAATGGTATCTGCATTAATGACAAATTTTGAGGGTCTGAATTGATTTTTACGAACATGCCTGATAGTCATCCCTGATTATGCAAGAATGCGTTGGCTCGTTCGGGCACCGACGTATGCGGAGTTGGTTCCTCTCGTAGAGAGAGCCAAGAATTGTTTTAAGTGCGTTTTTTACCATAACTAACCCTGTGATGCCGTTCTACTAATGCTTCGGAAATTGTGGCTCAGTGGTGCTGCATTGGCGACGTCATGTACCATCAATCTTAATTCCGGCAGGGCATACTATGAGTTGAACCAAAACGATGTCCTCGGTGAATGCTGTTACCTTTCCTTATATCCCTTCTACGAGCTAATGCTTGCTCTACCGATCAAAGCCCAAGAGTTTGCCGATATTGTCGGTAGCCGATATGGAATGCTTTCTACTACCGTCTCGTCATCGGCTTCTACGGATTTTGTAAGTTGTATAACTGTCATGTTTCCGCACAGAACAAGCATCTCATACTGATCCTGACCGTTAGGGGAATGTTTCGTATGGTAAATTTTCATTTTGGATCACGTCAGAATCTGTTTGTTGAATCCTTCTATCATTGACAGCACTGCCATCTCTACATCCTGCTTTTGGTCAGTTTCCGCAGCTTGTAAGCGAGAACAAAGTTCTAACACTTGTGGTTCTTCGTTTTGGTATTTAGCGATACCAACTGAACCTCGGGGTGGCAATCATACCCCAGCATTTGCTAAATCCGCTGCAACGTTGGAAGCACATAATGCAACAATGACCGTAACTAAAGGTTTGGCTCTTATTGCTTTGCGGATTTTGAGCGACCATTCGTTTTTGAGTGAGGTTAGGCTCTTGTTACTATGTTTTGAAGGCAAGGGCGGTTGACGGTTTCCTGTAGGTGAAATACGCATTCCATGAATTCAAAAGGCGGAAGCAAGATAAAAATCGTATCTAATGATGGTGTTTCACGACCACGATTCAGACGTTAATTTAGATTGATATTTATTATGCCCTTGTACTGCTACGATGTAAAACAAGAATCATACCGGAAAACATGTAAGATTAGATGTCGACAAATCCAGGATAAAAGATAGAATTTGATAGAAATCCATATTAGTTGTGAGGGCAAAGAGAAAATCTGTATCGAGATTGGAATTTGTGAATCAACTAGCAAACGGGTCTCATCTTAACTGGAACCCTGGTCAGATCATTGTGCTTCCGCGGTGGGTGGAGTTGTGTCAGGTGTTTGGAGCTTCTTCTCTACGTCTCTTTTCATCTTATTGTTTTGCCGAGACTTGTGCTTGGGAGCAGCTGCTTCGGCAACCATACTAAGGGAATAAATAAACCAGCGGCATTAAGAGGAAAATGTTAAAGGATCAGATCGATATCCAGGGCATTAAGCAAGGGAGAAACAAACCGTTCTAGTTCACGACGTTCTTCATCCGACTCATCCGGTACTGCCGCCTTGAAAATGGCACCAATGAGAAGAAGCCCCTGAAATAACTATTAGATGAGCAGCATAAATCGTAAACAGAACGGACTTTAGCTCGATTGTACAGGACCACATCTGACTGTCCAGATTCCTTCAAGACATTGTCAACAACCTGATTTACAAGGTAGTGTGTCAGAGGAAGGCTAGGATAGATAATGCAGTTTGCCATGCCTCACGAAGGACCTGTATGACCTCTAGACGAGCACCACGCCAGGATGCGAGCATTATCTGAGTTTTTTGAGAATTTTTCAATCTCTGAAGATATTTGACAGTTGGGGAGACGAACCTTGCCGGTTATATCCATCTCAAGTGCCCGCAATTCCTCTTCACCTAGTTCACCCTTTGCTTGGGCCTTTTCCATTTCCTAGGTGACATTCATGGATGTACATTAGCAAAATAAACGGATAGGCTTACCATCATGACGTCACGAACACTCAGGCTAATGATCATCAGGCAATAAAAGGTTGGTGTGACATGAGCCACTTACGCACTACCAATTACTCCCCATACATCTTTGGCAAATGAACCCTTCTCTTTCAAACGAGAGAAGAAGCCAGGGCTGTAATCGTGGAGCATTTAGAAAGTCAAATTTAGAGATAGATGATTTGTTACATACATGCCTAAAAACTTGCGGGACTTCATAAAGGACGTCGCCTTCATCATGTAGACATTGCCAATGGTATGAAGTAGCTATTACGTAATCATCCTTCATCGAAACAGAAAAGGGAAGAACGTGTGGAAACAAGGACATACCTCTACGCCAAAGCTCTCCAACTTCAAATCCTCAGCTTCACGCTTCACCTTGTGCTCAAACGCCAACGTTTCGGAGTCGTCCTTATCACCAGGGTGTTTGGCCTCAACAAACGGCCGCAATCGCTCAATCAACTTGTCAGTCAGAGTCTTGATGCGTGCCTCCATTGCCTTTCTCCTTTCTATTTCCTGAGCCTTCAATTTTTCTTTCTGATCTGCGTTGAGTTGCCTCCGTTTTCGTCCTGCTTCTTTCTGCTTCTCTCGTTCTATTGTACTGGGTGTTGGGGACTTATTTTGAGACTTATCCTCGACATGTGGCATCAACGAACTAGACGGCTCCTTCAAATCTGAGTTAGATGGTGTCGGTGAAGCCTTGCGTGATGTATCAGTGGGTGACAGAGGTACACTTGGAGCTGTTGCTTCGTGCGTCGTTTCGTTCGTTACTGGATGCGTAGCGTTTGTTGTCGGTGCTTCTCCATTGAGTTGTTTCTCAAGCTCAGCCTTCTCTTCATCGGTCATCATAGCAGTTGCTACAGTCGTCATATCCTTCATAATAGATATCTCGCCAATCTTTCCGGCACAAAATCAGACGGAAGGAGGTAAATGAGACAGCTAATACTAACATAGTCAGAAAAGCGTTCGCCACCAAATACGTTCGCAAAGAATCCAGCGGCGTCTTCAATATTAATGCCACCTTCTTTATCTGCCTGTGAAGCGTAGTCAGAGTTTTTGGTACGAGAGCGAGCTGAATGAACAGAATTTACCATACTCTTCCCCTTTTTGTCATAGACGGTTCGTAAGTTCTGGTACAGAAGTAAGACAGTAGTACCGTTGCGGGCCAAAAAATTCATACAGGATCGGACAGAATCTGGTAAGCCTTGCTAGAGAGCGACAAGTGGCGCGTCAGTAATCCGTTTAGAAGCAACCTACATGTAACTTGTACCTAATGTCTTTGAACTTCTCTTCAGCATCTGGTGAGGGGTTCTTGTCCGGATGATACTGGGCGAAGGCGCGGTATAATGAGAATGAGCCCTGTGAAGGGGGAAATCATGGTACCTTCATCGCCTGTTTCCGGTATGCCTTCTTTAACTCTGTGTCATCCGCATCTATGGCGACGCCAAGCTAAGAGAAATGGTCATTGTGAGAGGAGGTGATAGAGCGATAGAGCACACCAGGTCATAGTACTCAGTTTCTATGGGTACCATTGTAGTGGAGGGAGACAGAGGGAGGCAGGGCAAACGAGATAAATGTGTGGCTGTGAAGTTACTCTGAATTGGAACACTGCGGAAATCCTAAACTACAACATCAATAATACTAGTCATTGTCCATCCCGCTGGCATCACAAATAATACTGAATATATGCTACGTGAAATCAATAATAATAATCTTATCCTTTATTCAGTCCTGATCCTCCTGATCCCTAATATGCCCCGTGAATCGCACTGCCTTCTTTGATGGCACAAGTTTAGGATCCTCATACACTGAGTGATGGAAGCTCGGTGTAGCTGGTGCAGAAACTATTCGAGACCCGTGAAAGAACCTTGTCATTCGTGATTTAAATGCAGATAGCGAGCGGCTGGACCGTGACGTTGAAATTGTGTTTGATGTGATCGTTGTAGATGAAACTGAAGCCGCTGATAGGTCTGGTATTGGGGAATTGGTTGCAGACGATGACGATGTGAGGGTACTTGATTTTTTCAGCGATGATCGCGTTGGGGCGGGTAGGTGGTGGCTGGAAGAGGCTGTTGTTGGGCGTGATGGTGGCAGGGGGGGTGAATGAGTACCATCCCCATGAAAGTGATATGTCAGATGTTTCGAAGTATTTGGATAACGCTGCGACGAGCTTAGGGGACGTATATGCGGTGTTCGAGAGACGTGAAGCCCCATGGCTATTTGCTCAATGGAGGGTGGTAGCTTGGACCTGTCATCATGGCGGTAGGGTGTAACATAAGCGTCGTCTGTGTTAATCGTCGAGCGCATGCCCGGTTTCTAAAGGAGCTGGGTTTAAGAGTGAAGTCAGAACGTTGCAAGAAGGACTAACATCATGGCGTTTCTTCTGAAAGGAGGGAGTGAAAGGGTGTTTCACATTGAACATGGCTGTGAAGGTTGCTTTGAAAGAATAGAAGGGTGAGTTGGTATGGATACAAGACGAAGAGGAGGAGGATTCGTAAGGTGTGCACGGGTATAACATGGGCCAGGGTGCGTTGCCGTCGTGCACGAGGTTTCTACTGGGGACGGTCTCCAGCCGACGTGTTCGACTCGACCCTCCTTGTGGCTGTGTCTCCGAGTGTTCATCTTTGCCACCAGCTTCTATATCAAACATGTGCAAATACACATCGTGTTTGGTCAATCCTGTATCCGTTCCTGGCATCACGTCCTCTTTAGAACAATGTCCTCTGCAGCTCAAGCTGCACCCAATGACCCTCTTCACCAAATATTTCAGGGACTCCGCAATAAGAATGCAGAAACGCGCAAACAATCTGCCCTCGACTTACAGCGCTATGTAGCCGTTGCATCTTATGAGTGGTTATATCTCGTTAACCTATTCAATATTGCTAGGTGCTGGCAACAACGGCCGAGATGTCGTCGGATGCATCGGCCAAGCTATGGGACGACAACATCAACCGTCGGCTGTTTGAATTAACCCACAGCCAGAATTCAATCGAGGCATTTGGTGGGCTGTTGGCGATAGGTGTGTCCCCCCGCTTGGCTCTGAATACATATATTCATCTCTCACAGACCATTTACTTGAGGTCGACAAAGAAGAAACCATTGAGTCTAAGCGCAACCTTTTCCGATTTTACAATTATGTCAAACAGCTCCTGCCTAACCATGATGTGAACTTGATGTTGGCTGCGTCCAAGACCCTTGGTCAAATTGCTGCAATTGGTGGCGCTGCTTTTGGCGAACGTTTTATCGATTTTGAAGTCCCTGCTGCAATTGAATTTCTGCAACCTGACAAGCCAGAAAATTACAAGTATGCCGGGGTGCTTATTCTCAAAGAGCTCGCGCGGAACAGCCCAACGTACTTTCACTCTCATATTGGGATTGTACTAGATAATATACTTGTTCCATTACGTGACCCCCGTGTGCATGTTCGGGAAGGTGCTGCAGAGCTGCTTGCGGCATGCCTCGAGATAGTGGCTCAGAGGGAGCGCCAAACACGCAGTCCTTATTTAAACAGAATACTTCTTGATGCACAAGCAGGTCTCAGGCAACAACAACCTGAAGTTATTCATGGCTCGCTACTTACGTACCGTGAGCTACTGCTACATGCAGGCATGGTCAGTAATTACCACTTTGGCTTTCTCAGCAATATTAAAACTATCTGATCAGTTCATGCGAGAAAGCTTTTTGGATACGGCAGAAAAGATACTGATCTTCAAGTCCCATAGAGACACATTGGTCCGGAAAATGGTGATAACCATGATTCCTTCACTTGCTGCGTATGATACCCAATCTTTCACGGAGCATTTTCTTCACAAGGCAATGGGTCATCTTCTAACACAATTGGAAAGGCCTCATGAACGATCATATGGTTTGTAACAATTTCGCTGCGTTTGGGTTAGCTAATAAGTGGTGAAGCCTTTATCGCGATTGGGCACACTGCCAACGCTGTTCGCAGTGATATGAAGCCTTTCCTGGAGCCCATAATGGCCCATATCAAACAAGGACTTCAGGGTAGAGGGTCAGTCATAGACATGTTTATCGGAACAGTCTCCCTCATGCTGTTATTACAGACGAAGGAATTCACCATCAGAAGAACCCATCTTTCAGTGCATTGGAATGCTAGCTGCCGCAGTGGGCCCAAATCTGACCAAGTTGTTGCATGACCAGCTGGATTTTATGCTAGCTTGTGGACTGAGTGAACCTCTTCGCCAGGCTTTGGTTGCCATAGCGAAGCATATTCCTCCCCTGTTGAAAACCATCCAAGGTGAGGCCTGCAGTGACAGTCCGTTCTACAAATCTAGAATAAACGTTCCTAAGATCGCTTACTGGATCTCCTTTCAATTACTTTGAGTGGACAGCCATACAAGTCACTTGGGGCCCCTCCAAATCTGAACCGATCGAACATTTCTCGAGACATCACTACAACTCAGACTACTGTCGTGGAGAAGAGTCCAGAGCTTATTACCTTAGCCCTTGTCACACTGGGAACATTCGACTTTAGTGGTGAGTAATAGACAGCATTTTGAATGTTTACTTAACATGTACTAGGTCACGTTCTGAATGAATTTGTCCGCACTTGTGCACTTCCCTATCTTGAAGATGACAATCCTGAAGTTCGGCGGGCTGCTGCTCAAACCTGTTGCCGACTCTTTGTTCGCGATCCAATTTGCTATCAAGCAAGCAGTCATGCAATTGAAGTTATTAGTGATGTCCTGGACAAACTATTGACGGTTGGCATTGCTGATCCTAGTCAGTGGAGTTTTTCTGTTCTATGAATTTGCAGTTGATGAACCTCATACAGTGGCCGATATCCGTCATACTGTTCTCTCTTCGCTCCATGAACGGTTCGATAAACACCTCGCCCAAGCAGAGAACGTGAGGTCACTTTTCATTGCACTCAATGACGAGTCCTTCGACAATCGTGTAGCCGCAGTGGGACTAATAGGGCGCTTGGCGAAACACAACCCCGCTTATGTCATGCCTTCTCTCCGTAAAGCCTTGATTCAGCTGCTGACAGAGCTTGAGTACTCGACAGTAATGTAAGTATAATTGTCTAAACTTGAGGATTTACTTATTGTGTGTATAGGCGCAGTCGAGAAGAATGCACGCGACTATTGACATTATTAGTTAGTGCCACTCACCGCTTGATCAAACCTTATGCCCTTCCTATGTTGCGAGCATTGCTACCAAAGGCAAACGACAGCAACCCAGCTGTTGCTGCGCATGTCCTCATGTGTCTGGGTGAACTTGCTTGCGTTGGTGGAGAGGACGCCCAACGACATGTTTCCGATTTAATGCAGGTCATTATTGCAAAACTGTCAGATCCATCCTTGCTCAAACGGGATGCGGCTCTTCATACGTTGGGTCAAGTGTGTTCAAGCACGGGATACGTTATTTCGCCTCTCATCGATTATCCACAACTTTTACCGTTGCTTGGACGCATTTTGCGAACGGAAACAGATCAGACTGTGAAGCGAGAGGTTGTAAAGGTTCTCGGTATATTAGGGGCATTGGACCCATACCGACGAAAGGTGAATCGTACGTTATAGATGGTGTTGGACTTTGTTGACCTAATAGCCAGAGTCGACCAGAAGAAGACGCAGCAGTAGAGACGTCGCTTACTGCAGTTAATCAAGTCCCTGTCACCCAACAAGGTGTCACCTCCGCGTCCGATGATTACTTCCAAACGGTTGTGATTAACGCACTCCTTGCAATCTTGAAGGATCAAGCCCTAAGTAGCCACCATCACACGGTGATTGAAGCTGTTATGTCTATATTCAAGACCCAGGGGTTAAAGTGTGTAACCTTCCTTCCCCAAGTAAGTGATGCACTCCTTCTAAACAGTACTTGAATGAGACATTCATTTAGATAATACCAGCCTTCGCTACAGTAACAAGGGGCTCAACAGCTCGACTTCAAGAGTTTCACTTGCAACAGCTGGCTATTCTCGTTGGCATCATTAAACAACACGTCCGGAACTATATGCCCGACGTTTTCAGTTTGATCACCGAGTTATGGGAGAATGCATCATTACAGCTCCCAATAGTCTCGTTGATCGAAGCCCTTGGGAAAGCGCTTGATGCGGAGTTTAAGCCTTTCTTGCCCACCATTTTACCCCTATTACTGAAAGTTTTCGAGGGCGAATTAAATGAGAAACGGACCAGCACGCAGACCAAGATTTTCGACGCGTTCTTGACTTTTGGATCCAATATCGAAGAATATCTTCATCTCGTCATTCCAGTCATAGTGAAAACATACGAACGTACAGACGCTACTACCGCCCTGCGCAAACGTGCTATCCAGACTATCGATGGTTTTACAAAGAAGGTCAACTTTTCCGACCATGCGTCACGCATCATCCATCCCCTCGTTCGAGTCCTAGAAGGATCGAATAATGAACTCCGAATGGCCGTAATGGAAACGTTGTGTTCCCTAGTCAGCCAACTTGGTTCGGACTTCGCAATATTTGTGCCGACAATCAACAAAGTAAGCCATTGAATCTTTTTTACGAGTACTTGTTCACCTTCTGCAGTGTCTCCTTCGCAGACAAATTTCTCATCCCAGATATGAGAACCTTATTAATATGCTGTTGAACGGCGAACGGCTGCCTCAGGATACAGGGGTGCTCGAGATGTTGTATGTTACTCTCCTCCTTGACTGATTTAGTATTGAGGTATTCGGTTATAGGCAAAATGAAACGATGAAGGCTCCCGAATTTTCTGCACCAGCAGAGGCAACCAAGATGGCAGTCAATCAGCAGCATCTGAAAGAGGCATGGGACACCTCCCAAGTTAGCACCCGTGAAGATTGGGTGGAGTGGATGCATAGGCTTAGTGTTGAGTTTATGAAGGAGTCGCCATCACATGCCTTGCGCGCATGTATGAGTCTTGTTGATATACATCCGCCTCTTGCTAAGGAACTATTCAATGCGGCTTTCCTCTCATGCTGGGGTGACCTTTATGAACAATACCAGGTATCTCAAACTG
The DNA here is from genome assembly GCA_002554575.1 of Amanita thiersii Skay4041. Taxonomy (NCBI): domain Eukaryota; kingdom Fungi; phylum Basidiomycota; class Agaricomycetes; order Agaricales; family Amanitaceae; genus Amanita; species Amanita thiersii. Next base: position 150,735 of record KZ301984.1, read on the forward strand.
CATTTCCTAATGATTGACTGCTGAGAACTCTTTGTAGGAAGATCTTGTTCGCTCCATCGAGTATGCTATCACCTCTAACACGGCTCCCTCAGAATTAATTCATCGACTCCTCAATCTCGCCGAGTTCATGGAGCATGAAGAGAAGCCCTTGCCCATCGAACATCGAACGCTTGGAGAGTATGCTATGAAATATATGGCATATGCTAAAGCCCTTCATTACAAAGAATTGGAGTACTTCTCAGAGTCTTCCCCCGCTGTGATTGAAGCTCTCATTTCAATCAACACACGACTACAACAACACGATGCTGCCTGGGGTACACTTCTGATAGCGCGAGAGCAATATGACGTTACAAAGCATGAAGAATGGTATGAGCGTCTAGGGCTCTGGCAAGATGCGCTTTTGGCATATGAAAAAAAGGCTGAACAAGATTCATCGGCACTAGACATTCAGATTGGTCGTATGAAATGTCTTCATGCATTAGGGGAATGGGACCAACTGGCTGCTCATGTCGAACAGAACTGGGGTAGCGCTAATCATGAAGAACAACGGGAAATTGCTCCAATGGCTGCTGCCGCTGCTTGGTCTCTGCATGAATGGGAATCAATGGACAACTATATCCAGACTATGAAGAGCGACTCCCCCGATCGTGCATTTTACAGGGCCATCCTTTCAGTACATCAAAACCAATTTCCTAAGGCTCTTATGCATGTTGCTAAAGCCAGAGACTTGCTTGAACCCGAATTGAGTTCCTTTGTAGGAGAAGGATACGGCCGTTCTTACAAGTGAGTCCCAAAACTTTGCGTTAGAAACGGCTGCACTAATCCTGTTGGAAGTGTCATGGTCCGGGCTCAAATGCTTTCTGAACTGGAAGAGATCATTGCATTCAAGCAATATGCAGATCAACCAGACCGTCAACAAACAATGCGCAAAACATGGATGAAACGGTATGCTACCCTTGGTGATGTAGTATTTTCTTAAACCAGAATTCTGTGATTAGATTACAAGGTTGTCAACCAGACGTTGAAGTATGGCAACGAATTCTTCAAGTACGGACGCTGGTCCTAAATCCTGAAGATGATCCTATGATGTGGATTAAGTTTGCTAACCTGTGCCGGAAATCGGATCGCATGGTTTTGGCAGAAAAAACCATTAATTCTTTGCTGTCCCCAGATAGGGTATGTTGAGTTTTTGAATATCTTATCCCCGTATCTCTAACTGAGAGAATTTTGTAGCACACAAAGGCACCTCCAAACGTCGTCTACGCCCAGCTCAAGTACATGTGGGCATCAGGTGCTAAAGAGGAAAGCCTTGATTTCCTTCGCCAATTCTCCTTGAATTTGTCGCGGGATCTACAACAACAAGAACCCATAATCCAACCACAGCGTTCTGCAGTCTCAAAACAGAAGCTTGCTGAATTGTCTAAGCTGTTAGCACGTTGCTATTTCAAACAGGGTGAATGGCAAGTGGATCTGAAGGACGATTGGGGTTCAGTATGTTCTATACACATAACCTGTATCTGCGGGCTCATGGATATTTTTGTAGAGAAATGTGGAGGATATTCTGCACTGTTATTTCCTTTCAACACACTATGATCCCTCATGGTACAAGGCTTGGCACACTTGGGCGCTTGCCAACTTTGAGGTGATTGGACATATGGAAAGCCAAGCGGAACAACGTACTATCAATAAAGCTGGATTAGTTGCCCATGTTGTCCAAGCTGTTGAAGGTACACTTTCAATTATAGAATCCAAATGAGCTCTGCTGAAACCAAATAAGGCTTTTTGCGATCTATTGCCCTACGAAACAGAGAGGCATTACAGGATACTCTCAGGCTTTTGACTCTCTGGTTCAAGTTTGGTGAGCTTCAAGAGGTCAGCCATGCCATTGGTGGTGGTTTTCACACTGTTGAGGTTGATACTTGGCTTGATGTGCTACCACAAGTGGGTCTAGTTTCTTGTGTTCTTAGTAGAGAATATTATTAACCCCGTAATTTTTAGATTATCGCCCGTATTCAGACACCCCATGTCAACATCCGTCGTAACCTTAATAACTTATTGACGGATGTTGGAAAACATCACCCCCAAGCCCTGATATATCCGCTGACGGTTGCATCCAAATCATCCAGTCCTGCACGAAAGAATGCCGCAATAGCAATTATGGACCGCATGCGCGAGCACAGTCCATCAATTGTATCTCAAGTAAGTTGTCACTTCATAATTGCTCCTTCACGTATCGACCAGGGTTGGGTAGGCTTTACTTGTTAGCCGGGAACTTATCCGAGTCGCCATTCTTTGGCATGAACTGTGGCACGAGGGACTTGAAGAAGCCTCAAGATTATATTTCACTGAAAAGAATCCGGATGGGATGATAGCTACTTTGGAACCCCTACACGAGATGCTCGAAGCTGTAAGTCTAATCGATTATGTGACAGTCCCCGACTTTTACTCAAAAATGCAAATGTTAGGGTCCAACCACAGCCCGGGAGACGTCGTTCGCGCAGGTATTCGGTCGCGAGTTGCATGAAGCAAGAGAGGCATGCAAGCGTTACCGTATCTACAACGAATTGAGCGAACTAGATAAGGCTTGGGATATTTACTATGGAGTATGTTGTTTCTATTTTCTGGACTTACAGGTTACTGATAGTCACTGTTGGTAGGTATTCAAGAAAGTTGAGAAACAACTCCCGCAGTTGACAACTCTTGATTTGCAATACGTGTCACCGAGTCTCCTCAAGGCTCGCAATCTTGATTTAGCTGTTCCCGGTCGGTGTGCTGTTTTTTGTGGATTGATTGAATGCTGAATGGTCTGTAGGTACTTACCAGAGTGGACGACCGATAATTCGCATCACGAGCTTTGCAACTAAGCTGACTGTCATTGCTTCAAAGCAGCGTCCTCGTCGCTTATCTCTGAAGGGTAGTGATGGTCGCGACTATCAATATGTACTCAAAGGTATGACACCTCCGTGGTGATTATTTCCATTATAACAAGAGTTGCCATAGGACACGAGGATCTTCGTCAGGACGAAAGGGTCATGCAACTGTTCAGCTTGGTGAATACCCTCCTTTCTGTGGATACTAATAGCTTCAAGCGTCGGCTACACATACAACGATATCCCGTCATACCCCTAGCACCTAACGCTGGCCTGATAGGTTGGGTGCAAGACAGTGATACTCTACATGTTTTGATCAGAGATTACCGCGAGTCAAGGAAGGTGCTGCTTAATATTGAGTATCGCCTTATGTTACAGGTAATTAATACATGTTTATCACTGAGTACTGCATCACTAATTAAGTTGCTACATAGATGGCTCCCGACTACGAAAATCTCACCCTTTTACAAAAGGTAGAGGTGTTTGAGTATGCCCTTGAGAATACAACAGGCCAGGACCTTTACAGGGTTCTATGGTTGAAGAGTGCCAACTCTGAACATTGGCTGGAACGACGTGCGACATACACGCGATCACTCGCAGTAAACAGCATGGTTGGTCATATTCTTGGCCTTGGCGATCGACATCCATCGAATGTTCTCTTGGAGCGAACTACGGGTAAAGTGGTACACATCGATTACGGCGATTGCTTCGAAGTTGCTATGCACCGAGAGAAGTTCCCTGAAAAAGTTCCTTTCCGATTGACAAGGATGTTGACACATGCAATGGAGGTTAGCGGAATCGAAGGCAGCTTCAGAAGAACATGCGAAATATCGATGCAAGTGCTCCGGGACAACAAGGAATCACTTATGGCAGTGTTGGAAGCCTTTGTATATGATCCCCTCATTAATTGGAGATTGATGCAAGCCGATGTCGACGGTAGAAGAGCCGAGAGTGAGTGACTTTTTCTCCACTAGACTATCAAAAGCCATACTGATGTCGAGAAGCTGATCCCGATAGGGCTGCTGAGCTGGCACGTGTGGCAGCCCATCCACAAGGACCTACACGTAAATTGAGAGCGGATGAAAATGATATTTTCAATGGTATGTGCCTTCATCATGAAATTGTACTTCATCTGAGGTTTTAATCTCAGTCGAAGCGGGAGAAGTACGCAACGAACGCGCGCTGTTCGTTTATAATCGTGTTCAACACAAACTGACTGGTAAGTACCTCGGGCGGGAATGAATTGATCACGGCTGAGAATGTACAACACAGGACGGGACTTCAACCCGGATGTATCGCTTTCGGTATCTGCGCAAGTGAATAAATTGATAGAGCAGGCGACAGCATTAGAGAATCTGTGCCAATGTTTCAGTGGGTGGTGTGCATTCTGGTAGGGCGGCTGGATTAGTGGCGTATTTTGTATTATTAGTTGGATGTTACCATACATGGAATCCAGTATTTCCACACTTTCCAATGCGTTCAAGACAACTTTATCCTCTTCATTTCTCTGCTCACAATCATGCCTCGCGGTGTACCCAAGAAAGATGAGAGCGGCATGCGATATACTCTCTTCTCTATGCCGCCTACGTGCGTCAATCTATTGCTCTCCAGCTCACTCTACCCCAACCCCTTTAAACGACAGGATTACCCAAAAACATATCAGTACCACCTACCTCAAGAATGACTCACAAACGTTATGGGCACGTAATGCATCCCGGAAAAATAAGGCACCGCCAGAAGAGGTGCCTGCAGCACCACAAGAACCGAAGTAGGCTGCCTCTTACTTGTTCGAATGTCGTATTGACGAGCATTAGAGGGCGGCGGGGGGGGCAAGTGATCGTGATCCATTTGGGGTCAAGATTCCTTCGTGTTGGAAAAGCTTCTGATGTCAACCCCATCACTGTGCCCTGTGTCGTAGCTTGGAAGCATAAAGAGGCTGTATCGTCACCCGTTTTCGTAGAAGGAATCTCCCGTCCCAAGAAAGGGAGGAATACCCATGTTACTGCTGATGCAACTGACGGAAACGAATATGATGTTCCTCTACCGGCTGATGATCCTGTACGTATTGAGCTTTTTGTACGATTGATATTATGACAAGTTGTTTTAGTTTGAGGAGAAACTGGCATCTATAACGGTGTCACTTCGCGACAGGATGCGGTTCTATAAGCAGCGCGTTACCCCGAATGCAACTTCTATCGCACGAACGTTTAATGAGCAATTCAAACCAGAGATCATCTCAGAGCACAACGATCCATATCGAATTGATTGGCTTGATAGCACGTGCACTGAAAATGTCCTCATAGGCGAAAAGGTGCTACGGCATTACTCTAAAACTTGCGTGACACTAACAAAGAATGGCATTTTCAGACATTTTTGCTTGCAGACCCTGAAAAAGCAGGGTATCTTGTGCGTTGGCCCATCTATGGGTCAAACTTCAACACCAGAGATTATGCATCAATACAAGAAAATCTGAGTGATATTGATATTTTGATCCGTCACACCCTGGAGGAGAAAATGAACGTCGGACCAAGAGACTACAAGGTGTGAGATGGTAAAACATGATTCTCCCAAATCTAGTACTTATGTTGGTAGAACTACTCAGCAGTCCTTGTGATACCCGACTTCTATGAACGTGCCTATGTACGAGAACTGGTGAACTTGATACTGTTAACAATGGGTTTCAAGCAGCTCTGTGTACAGCAAGTACAACCGGTTTTATCATCACATTGGAGCCTGCTGATGATGATACTCGTAGGAATCCCTGGCAGCAACATATGGTGCCGGTATTTCTAATGCATGTGTTGTTGACATTGGTGCCAAGGTAACGAGTATTGCTTGTGTCGACGAAGGGATGGTGATATCTGACTCAAGGTATGCATATATATATCGAATTTACTTACTGTAATCATGAATCAATCTCTAGAATATCGTTAAATATGGGGGGGGATGATATCACTGAATTTTTGTATGTAGCCCTTCAGCGCATCGGGTTTCCGTATCGGGATATGAATTTAGCGCGGTCGTACGACTGGAGAATCATGGAGGACCTGAAGGCGCGACTATGCACTCTAGCAGAGGTATCTCATTGTCATTTGGATATTAGAACAGCATGCTGATAGACTGCAGACGGATGTTGCACTGAACTTGTACGATTTTGTTGTGCGACGACCAGACAGAGCAACCGAGAAATACGGGTTGCGTGCATACGATGAGGTCATACTCGCACCGATGGTATAACGCATGATTATGTATGTTGATGACATAAGAACTCACACATCGAGCAGTGCCTATTTGAACCTCGGGTCATAGAATTTGACAGGAAGCGAGTTGGTTTGCGACCGAGCTCATTAGCAGATGTGACGGAAGAGATTATTGAACATGCGGGTGACCATGTCGTGGGTATTGTTGTCACTCGAGAAATCAATGTCCTCACTCTTTTTGGTATCAAGACACAAGCGATGATCATTTCCACGCAACATCTATTAACGACCACCCCGAATGTGGACACGCTCACTAATCAAAAAAAACCCGATTCTCCGGCGGGTACTTCGCACTCAGGTCTGTTCATTATCCCTTTCTTATTATATCATTTGTGATCCCGAGGAATCACTGCAGGTAGCAACAATCCCAAGAGCCGTGATCAACAGAATGTGCCAAAGGATGACGGTACTGTTCCAATGGACGTGTCGCAAGATGGCCCGACGGAGGTGGTTGACGTTGATGATGATGCGAAACTCAATGGACAAACGCAGACCACGCCCCGACCTAGCCAAATGCACACGCCCGTCCCCAATGGCTTCTCGATTGATGTTTGCTTCGAAGCTAGTAAACTCCCGCTTGATGTCGCAATCTTTAACAGCGCGCGAGCAGCCGGAGGGGACGAGAAAATCCGCAAATATCTCCAGGCCGTCTTAGTAATAGGAGGTACTGCTCTGACGCAAGGCATCGCTCATGCATTAGAAAGCAGGTATGAGTAAAATATACCTGGGTCAATGTTCAAAATATGACTGAATACAACTCCAGGCTGCAGGCAATAGCTACACCCCTCGTTCCGAACATGGAGAAGGTGCAGATAATCCCACCTCCGAAAGAAGTTGATCGACGTGTCCTTGTATGGAAGGGAGCTGCCGTGCTAGGAAAGATGGACGGAGTCTCTGAACTCTGGGTAACTCAAACAGACTGGGTGAGCGGTGTGTTGACATGCTTATTCCGAGGAAATTTCTCATGGGTCGATTTCATCACAGGATATTCTTGGTATGCGAGGACTCAAAGAAAGATGCTTCTATCTATGAACATACCCGGACAGTTTGTGACAAGAATAGATAAGGTAGAGGCGCAGGATAGAAAAAAAAAAAAAAAAAAAGACAAAATGATTGAGTTCTTTAAAAGCTACTACTCGTGTCCGTAAATGATGTGAGTACAGTACAACAATAGTTGACACATGACGACAGTATAATGTACAGTGAATTCGTTCAGGTTTGGATGCTGCTGCTCTTCAAACCTTCAACTATTAATCTCACACGCCAAGACTCCGTTTCAACTCAACAAAGTCATCCGCATCCAAATTCTCCCATCGTTGGAACAGGTTGTTAATCTCTCTTCTTCCATCACTAGGGCAAAGAGAAATAAGTATTGAACTGAAATCAACCATTCAAAGACGAACCTGTCCTTTTTCAGCCATTCTGCTCTTAGACAACCATCCTCTTTCCAAGCGTCAGTGTCTAACATACCGTCCTCCTCTTTCGGCTTAGTAGGCATTTTCACACAATCTATTGTACAAGTTTGTTCAGATATCCATAGACCATCGCTATCTTCCTTTTTTACAATGGATGGAGAGGGCAAACGTGCCAACTTCTCTATTGAGGACTCCAGCATGGATGCAGCAATCCGGTTAGGAACAAAAGGAAAGGTAGAAACGAGACGTGGTATCCGATCTGGTGTAAGCATCAAAGGTGCTCGGCAGATGGGACAGTCCACTGATTCGTGCCAACCCCCGCAGGCACGGTGGAGGCGAGAAAAGAACCATTTAAGAATACATGTAGCACAAAATGTATGACCACAGTGGCCAGGGTTGAGCGTGTAAGGATGGGCCATTATTTCGTAGCATCTAAGTATTTGAGTGCGAGTGTGTAGCATTGAAGAGGAGATGGGTATAAAGGAAGGGGGGGGCGGGGGTGTTGGGACTTACAAGGGACAAGTAAAATGCTCTTCTAACTGGCTGAGTATGGCGCATGCCTCACGTTCTGCAATCTGTGACATCATCAAAGTAGCCTCGTCTTCCTTTTTTGATAATAACAGAATACGCTCATTGAGCTCATCCGACTTGCGCTTGCATTCTTGTTCCCTCTGGAGCAGTGTCCTCTCCCTCCGAACTAACTCAGTGGGTGTTATGCGTTGGGATCGTCGCAGGTCTTTGCTCGACGTCGGGTACAGCTTAATTGCTGATGACGTTGCATCAGTAGTACACGATATGCTATCGTCCACACTCTTTACTTCCGTCTTCAAAACCCGTCGTCGTTTTGACTTTGGGCCCTCGTTAAAGGTGGGACCCTCATTGTTCTTTACGACTACAGTAGCGATCAGGGGGAACGACAAGTGATGAGAGACTTTTGGAAAGACGAAAGCAGGGGATCAAAGTAGTAACACCTTACCTTTGCCACTATTTAGACGGGTCGAACGCCGTATCACACCTGTCGACTGCGATGGCTTAACAGGCCTTGGCATTCCTTCCGTCGCTGACGGCGGGTCCTAGCGACTTGGAGGACGACGAGCAGGGTGACTTGCCTGTTACATGCCGCCACTTCATTATGTCACGTCACGTGTTATGCTATAATGTGGAAGAAGGTTTGTCTGCTCGGCATCGCAGTATAAGATTGGAATAGTCCTATGTAGCGAGGATGGTATCTGCTTTTTTATTATACCACACAGTTATGTGATGCTCTCTGTTGGTAATGTATTCACACCCACATTACGGAAAGTGAATATTGATGCCTAATGAAGCATGAAAATCACAGATGAGATGATGCTCAGCACGAAAGGAGGGCGCCCATGAAGAGATCGAGAAATTTTTCCCGCGGAAATTACCGGGAAATGTGTATAACCAGATGGAAGGGAATCAGTTGTGGAGACAATGGAAGATTTGATACCTCCCGTTGCCTGATACAGGAGGGAAGGAGTTATGGGTTTTTAATAACTTGAGATCGTAAGTGAAGAAGGGCACGAGATGAGCCGCTGGTAAACTTGAAGTGAAGAAAAAGTTGTGGCTCATTAGTCAATAGATGTGGAAGTCACGCTTGGCCCTTATCGGTCGTGCCGAATTCTTTTTTATACCTATCTGAATGAGACAATACAGTCGACGGTCAGCTGTACAAAGATATGTAGTTTAAAACATAAGCAAACAATTCTGGTCACATCACATGGTTTATTGTAGCGTCTGGACCACCCAACTACGGAAGCACGAGGTGCACAAAGGAGGATACTAGTGATACACTAGCAGCAGGAGAGTAGAGTCGTCCTTCCGGCCTAGAGAAAAGAGACGATGCAGTGCTGATAGTTCCACTTTTTTTGACTCTTGATTTTGTGCCTTCGTCTTGAGATTTTGCCTTGTTTCTGTATTGCTATCATAAAGACCCGTCCCTGGTCGGTGGTTGGAGAGGCTTCTCCTCTATGCAGGGTCTTTACCTTTCAGTAGGTGTGTTCGAACATTCTGACAGGGATTCAAGCCATTGAAAAAAAAAAAACGAACAGTAGAAAGGCTGCCAGGGTACAAATGTATATTGACCGCAGTTCCTGTTCCTGATTAAAACGAAAAGAGCGTCCTTACCACCGACCTCGTCACCCATTTGTTCAGCTATGATGTCGCACCGTCACCGTTGCCATTAAGCTCTGAAACAGCAGAGAAAGCTTTGCTTGCAATTTTTTTTTTTTTTTTTTTTACATGCTCCACCGGTTCCTGTGGCGATCCCCAGCGTTCCACATATTCAATGCCCTTCTGCGCTCGGCGATAGCTCCGGTTGCACTGCCTAACGCCTCTGACTGCGATCCGGGGGGTCGTTGTATCTTCTGACCCTTTCCGCAAACCCAAAATCTCCAAGACAGCCCGAAACGAGTATGAAGACATACACTTTGGTTCACAGCAATTTACTCTATCTCTCACTACTCACAGGGTGGAGTAACCCAGAGTGTCGTTTCTTTGTTTCTTTTTAAAGACTCTTTATAGGCTGGTGAATAATGCAGACTATTACCTACCAGTGGCCGTGCTCCCAAGAAGGGGCGGGGGCGGGGCGGGGGATGGCATACAATGTGGGCAACGACTGGTGGCTCTGGCGATTCGGGGGAGGGGAGCCAGAGGGCGCTCCTCCAAAGTGGCCATGCACCCTGTCCTTCGTCATAGACAGATTGGTATCATTTTACTCTGAAGCTCCTTGTCATTGTTCAAATTTGGACGTAATCTGCTGCGTTGGAATAATCATTGCTGGTGCCCAGAATAGTAGCATCCACTTCAGGCGTACTGCCACCACCGCACTAGAAGACTCTGATGTTGCATGTGCTTGGGCCATCCCGGGTCTGGATAAGGCGGGTCTGCATTAACCAAAACAAGTCTAGTGTGTTCGAGTTGTCCACGAGAAAGAAACTTTATGACCTGTTTAGAAATGCTCCGAATCGCGGCAGCGAATCCGACAAGGACATTCCTGCACAGGCCTGGAACACGTTTGTATGCAATTGACATCTCCTTCCATTGTAGGTCATTACGGAGAGACTTCTTTTCCTTGTTATTGTTTGTTCCGCTTTGCGGGAATGGTTCCAAAGACTCCAAATAGATTGCCAGCACCGTCAAGTGATACAAAAGACGAGGTGGTTTCGTACCCAGGTTTCACCCACGTTGAGAGGTCCTGAATGGGGTTCATGCTGGATTACCGGATCAGAGAGTGGCATCGGAAATCTGGCAAGAGAGAGCCCTTAAAAATTACATTGTAGACAGAAAGTAGAATAGGGGGGGCTGAAGCAGCACGAATTCTAGAGCAAGTCATTAATCAAAAAGGATATGATATTGTTACTTACTGCATTTGCAGAATATTAGGAGCTAGGAAGACATGAATAACGGAATGGATTACCAGTTTGCATAGCATTCGCTCACTTGTTCAGTCAGGGTGTGTTCACTCGTTATCTCCCGAGGTGGCCATGTTGGCATTAGCAATCAATCGCCGATCTGCAAAACGTACTAACATCTCTCATCGATCATCCATATCTCGTGCTGGATCATCCAATTTTACCGCGGACTCGTGAAAAACTTTCTGCCCATATACAATTGCGCAACCGAAAAACTCTCCGGTCTATGATGAATCAGATGTTATGAATGCAGACAGGCATAAAAACACTCGGGATAACACAAATTGTAGTTATGGGGCGATGTACACGGATAGAGATGTGTGAAGGATGGGAAGAAGGAAGATAAAGTGGCAGAGAAGGAATATGGTTGTTTTTTTGGGGGGGGGAGGAGGGGAGGAGAGTGGTTGGGTACAACCGCGTTCGGTCAAAAGGGTAAGCTATGTATATCATTAGCCCGTGAAGGCCGGATAGTTAAAGAATTCCCTTTCCTGACGTATGTCAATTTGACGATGGTCCACGAGATTGACGAGTTTGGTAAAGTTTGAAAATGATCGAGCGGAACTGTGTTGATGTGATGATAACGTCTTGAAAGAGAGACCCGGAGAGTCGGATTGAATTCATTCAATAGAACCAAACAACGATGACGACGGGGCATCGCGTCGAAATGGCTGCCCGAAGCGTGTCTACAAGCTTCCTGAGTTATATCCGTCGCGGCATTGCCGCTGGCCGCCTGCAACAAGGAAGAGAAGGGGGGCAAGTGTGGCTAACGAGAGTTACTTGACAGCGCGGGTCCGTCTGGGTGGGTGTGGTGGGTGAGGAAAATGAACGACTAATGACTGGCGCTGATGGAGATGGAATATGTTTCGTAACACAATCTAGATCTTTGTTTGGAGCTGCTTTCCAAATCCTTTGTTGATGCGGGTTCGATGGCAGATTTTAAATACATTTCCCACAGATGCCGTATAAGGTATTATTGCGGTGAAATCTACGAGTGTAAGGGAGGGGAGAGAGGGAGGGAAAGAAGAAGAGGAGGGGAAGGGGGAGGGAAAGGGAAAGAGAAAGGGAAAGAGAAAGGGAAAGGGAAAGGGAGGAGGGAGGAGAGAGGAGAGAGGACGGAGGAGGGAGAAGCGGAAGAGGGCAGCGGAGAAGAGGTAGTCCTGTAGAGGGGAGAGAGAGAATGGGGGAAGCGGATAAGAGGAGGAGATCTGGGGGAAGGCAGGAGGATGTCGGTCGGGATTGAGTTGCCGCTGGAGATTGGATGCAAGTTGGAAGGCTGAAGGAGGAGGGAGAGGACAGGGAGGGTAGGGATTCTAGAAAAGCCAGATACCCTGAGAAACCAAAAAAAAAAAAAAAGAAAAAAAAAAAGATATGAATTGTCACGTCACAAAGACTGAATCTGAGATAGACGATAAACCGGAGATGGTGGTGGTTGGAGGATTTGCAAAGCCGAGAGGGAGAGAATGAGCGAGCAGCAGATCCGTGCTATTCTCTGGCTTGATATATATCCCTCTCCTCCAAACTCGCCTTTTTATTCCACCGTCAAAATCTGGACCCTTTTGCTAGATTTCAGATGATGCCCCAAGTCCTCCCTCCTCAACCTTCTCATCTCGACTTACAAAAATATATACCCACTTATCCCTTCTCTCGTCCAAGGCTGCCCCCAGTCTCTGCTTCCTCCCTCTTCTCTTCTCTTCCCTCTAGACTTTCCCCTGCTGATTCTGACTCCCCTTCAGACAATCTGGACGACGACGCTCGTTCGTCCCCCCACTCCCGTCCTGCCAGTTCCGGCAATTACCACTATGTCAATCGCACCTCTGATTCTCTCGTCTCCCAGGTTCCCTCCTCTGACATGTACGAGACTTCTAATTCACAGTCCTCTTCTTTCCCTCCCGCTTCTTCCCAGTCCTATCCACAATCCTCCTCCCATCAGTCTTTCAATCCTAGCGCCACTTCCTCTGTAAAGAGTTCTGACACAGTCAATACTTATCTGTCAAGTACTCCCTCTCCTGTCGATACCCATCCACCTTCTTCTTTTCTTCATCCTCTCAGCGCGCCACCTTCACAGGAGCGCTTCTCTCATTCAGGTGCGCCCCCATTTGTTGGCGGAGATCGCTTCAACGCGCCACCCGATTCCCTCATGGACCGCTATTCTCGTGTCGATAAATATTCCACGGGTAATAATACCTCACTAATTGACCAGAGGCGCATGTCTGAGCCCGCAATTTTAGGCACCCCAAATATCTATTCTCTGTCCTCTGGAGAATCCAATCCTACATCTCGCTATTCCCAGTATGACTTTGCCTACATGCCTGCCAGTCTGCGCTCCTCTTCAAACTACATCCCACCGCTACAGCGTGTCTCGAGTTTTGATTCTCGCAATTTACGAAATGAGCCCTTTGACTTATCCCAGCAGGGTGGTTGGAAGGCAGGATTAATGGCCAATCGATCTGCTGATGCCATGAATGGCACTTCTGGCCTGGACACTACTTTATCGCCTTTACGACCCAACTTTTCGGGTGGTCTGCTCGGTTCTCCCGTCAATGAAAGCAGCTATGGTCCATCCCCCCCAAATACAGGCAATTCAACAACATCAAATCACGGTTTCGGCATGGGACTAAATCCACCCTCTTCCTCTCATTCACATACTGGTCAAACAACTGATGGTGAACACAGTGGTACTGATACAGCCAACCGGACATATTCATTCGTCGCCCTCCCCGGAAATGCCGTAAAGAAGCGTCCCCGTCGTCGATATGATGAGATCGAGCGCTTATACCAATGCTCTTGGCCTGACTGTACAAAAGCGTATGGTACCCTTAACCATCTTAATGCCCATGTAACAATGCAAAAACACGGGTCAAAGCGGAGTCCTAGCGGTATGTTTCACACTTTTTGAAAATCTGCTTGGTGTGCATGTCATTTATGCGACATGTTTTGGCAGAATTCAAAGAGCTACGCAAACAATGGCGCAAGGCCAAAAAAGAAGCAGAATCAGCCCATTTGGCTAATAATGCTTTACGTAGAGGGACCCTCACTGGTCGTTTCGATGAACCAGGCGTGTATGATGCTGGCCGATTTGGCTCTAATGGACACCAACTATCACACCGTCCCTCCCATCTTAGTTTGAATATACCACCAGGATCAGTCCAACCATCAACAGCGAATGACCGTTATGGTGTCTCTGTTGATGAGCTACGATACCCTGTCGACCAGCGTGATGAACACATTGGCAATTATTTTAGTGACGTTGGCTCTCGACATCGATACGGCGAAAGCGCGTCGTCAACTTGGCACCCGACCATGTCGTTTGCTTCACGCTCGGGCAGTAATTATCCTTATCTTCCGGCCGTCTCTAATCAACCTCACGGGCCACTGACTCAAATTAACATTCACGAGCAGTCCCAGCCACACCCGCCGCCGCCATCAAGCACACCTCATGTGGCGCCGAGTCGCCTGCCGTCAAATAGCACGCTGCTGACACCGCTTCCGGGGTACCAGAACCAGTCGATATTACCCTCGCTACAATCGGGGGGAGAAGTCGGGTACGATGTATACGAAAGTGAAAGCAGACCTGGCACTGGGCATGCAAGCGTTGGTCCGGGTAGTGGCGACGAATTCGACCGCCGGGGATAGTCCAACGATTGCAATCTGTCAAAAAGAAGAAGAAGAAGAAGAAGAAAATATTACCGCGTCTTGTCCTAAAAGATTGGGAAGCTAGCTTGGTTTGTGATTTTTATCTGTCTCCGTTTTCTTGTTCTCCACTTTCTTTTCTATCGAACTCTGCTCTCTTACAGCTGCTATTGGATTTACATTACTACAACCTTACTCTTGTACATACACACTTCTCCTAACGCTGGGTATACCCGATTCTACTCGCTATCAAGCAATATTCACTTGTATGGTACGCTACATATACATGTTACCCTTTTCATATACGTATTTCTCTATTTACCGATGGGTGTTGATATCCCATGTATACTGCTTTTATCTTGTGTATAGTTATACAAGTATATATATCAATAGTGTAATGCGACGTACAAAGTTGTAATACAAAACACCTTTTTGCCATCGGAGAACAGGGAAGGCCGGAGAATAACAATAAAACTGTGGTGCGACCCTCAATGCAGAAGTCGCATGAGGATGTGAATGGGTAATATGTGTGGATAAGTACGTAATTTCCCCACGTTGGAGAATATAGGATATTAGATCACACCAATAGAGACAGGGAAGCAGATATATAAGAGACTTCTATTCGCTGACATCTCATTATAATGATCAAGATTAAGAACCATGCATTTGCCTTCGAATCATGAAACGTGTCTAAATCACCTCGGCATGTCAGCACGCTCCCCCTCCATCAGCCAATCACGTCACACGACAGAGTCATGCTTCCCAACTTCCTGATCAAATAAATGACGCTTTTTTATTACCTTCCTCTTCGGCATGTTTCAGGCGGACCCTCCAAACCAGCTCAGTGTCCACCTCATGAGGCCCCATGTATCTATTATTCCATGTCATTCACCCTCCTCTCTGCTGTGCATTGAATCACACTCGGTGCAACTTTTTTTTTTTTTTTTTTTCTCTCCCTGTTCCTTTTTGGTGATTCATTATGTTTCTTCCGGTCATCCTTTTGTCCTCGTGATCCCGTCGCATGAACAATATAATCTTGCACGCACTGCTTCCGAACAACGAGTTGACACGGTATCCCTTGGGACTTGCAATGGGCTAAATATAGTCTTTGATACATTTCCTTGATTTTCTGAGATCACGGACCCAGCAAAGCACTCATCTGGGGGACCCAGGCAGAAGGAGGGTGCAATCAGAGAAGGAAGATCATAGATTATTATTATTTTTTTTATTCGGATTTTTTTTTTTTTCTTCTCGTCTCTTGTTGTCTGCATACCAGAGTTATGGGCGAAGCCGGTGAAGGCTGATTAACATTTGACATCCCTGACCAAGAACAACCCTTACTCCGACGCACCAAAAAAAAAAAACACAACACTGGAAAAAAAAAAAAAAAAAAAAGGGCAGTGTTCCGGACTCCTACCCATATCGTAACCTTTTTTTTTTTTTTTTCAATTCTCAACAAGAGATTCAGCGATGAACTTTGTTTGTTTGTTTGTTTGTTTGTTTGTTTGTTTACTGGAGGCCACGTTAGCGCGTTTTTCTCTATTTCGCCGCAAATGTCCGATTGGTCTCTTTCGGTAAAGTGAAAGAAGGTCACCCCAGCTATCCCGCAACAAAATCTCCAAAAGTTTAAGTAGCAATCATGAGGTTTATTATGAGCATGCCGAGAAACGATCAATGCAGAACATCATATCCTTTTCTTTTTCCTGCGGCGCTTTCCCACGTAGCCCGAACTGTCAATCAATAAACAAAGACTTCCTATCTTTTTGCCTCGGGCAACCACATTTTGATGTCATTGCGTTCTCAGATACCCGAACAATGCATGGAGTGAAGCGGTCGTCGAAAATATATATATATTCATCACAACAAAAGGGTCGCCGGGCATTGAACTGTTTGATTTGGAATACCCCAACAACATACTAATATGCCATCAAACCGGTAATTGCCGGGGCAATCATGGGCTCTGATGCTCAACAAATGGCAAAAATTTTCAAAATCACTACAACTTGGGCCTGACCGGGAATTGAACCCGGGACCTCCTCGATATAGGATATACCCTAACAAGGAATCATACTACTAGACCATCAGGCCATAGTTCTGCCACTCAAACCTGGTTGCACAGGATTCCCGCACTCATTAATATTTTACTATTTGAATCTAGTCAGGATGTTACGTAGTGGTGCTTGCATCCTCTTCTTCATAAAGGAGTCCTTTTCTCGGCCTGAACCGCTATCTCGTCGACTAACATTCTCATCAACAGGCCGACGGCTAATAGCTAGTGATGGGACGGTGGATCGTTTATGATTTTCCTTGTTCGGGGTAGTGGTGCAGATACGAAGTGGGGGTGCCGAATTTCTAGATGCAGCCGTCGTTTGTTGTTTAATAGAATGACGCTGTGGCACAGAGGCATTTGTATTGGCTGACTTAGCCTTGCAAGAGGGTGTGGACAATGGCCTATTAGGAGCTAGATCCGCTCGTTGCCTCAATACCTGTTCCTGACTCTGCGCAGGTGCGAACGGATTCGCCAGCCTTGCTTTTGTAACGCCTACCCCAGAAGTCGTCTTTGCGAAACCAACTACTCTTGAGACTGCATCTTGGGGATCCGACTTCGCTTGGTACCGTACAGGTCTCCCAAGATGCCCAGATTGATCCGACTTGAGCTCTGGACGCTGCTTGACAGGCAGTGATGCAAATCGAACACTTTTGCAGCGCTTCAGGATTCCGCGTACTTCTTGAGGAGGAGAACCAGATAAAACGGGTCGTTTTGATTGATTTGGATTCAGCAATTTCTCATCAGGAGTTGGAAAATTAGGTACAGTAGACATAGGTATGTCGTAGTGAGTGTCCTCGCTGTTATCAGGTGCTTGCAGGACTTCATTCGTAGAGTCCATCTTAACTGAGCTTCCAAGTGAAGAATTACCATATTCAGTGACAAAGGCGTCAGCAAAAGCCCATTCATCAGAATCGGAATCGCGATCAAGGATTGGCACCGTGCTTGTTGGCTCCTTGCCATCTTCATCGATGTGCCCTCCTATGAGTGAGGGCATGAAAATTCGATGGGATTGCAGGGTTGAAACCATGACGTTCAGGTCCGTAAAATGACTCTCTGCATGATGGTTTTCAGTAGATGTCATTTGGATAGATGTTTCGCCTAAAAAAGCGGTTGGAATACTAGGATAAGCCTCATGATCTGACATCCCTTCAAGTTGGAGAGGAGGCAACGGTTTTTTACCACGGCGGGCTGCTAAATTCTTGGATGTACCATTGGACAGGTAATTTGAAGACTCCAAAGAGATCGGGAATATGGCACTCGATGTCGAAACCATGAGACCTGGGGGGCGAATACTCCGAGTATCCAGGGTAGAAACGGTGTCGAAGCCCTCCATATCCGTATCATCCTTGAAGTAAGTATCCGACCGCTTGAGGTATAGGGAATCTTCTATCCTATCGACCCTCATGTGTGCTGCAGGAGTCTTTACGGAAATACGGTCACTCCTTCCTGTTGCAAGCCTGATTTCCCTCTCGAAGATGAGAGCGTTACGGTTACTTCTTCTCCGACCTGTACGCTCGTCACACACTATCTTACTTCTCGGAGATGCATTCAAATGACATTTCGCTTTGAGAGCCACCTTGAATTGTTGATGATTATACATCAAGCTTTCTGGTTTCCGAATTGATGGGTTACATCTATGAGTGCACCCCGCTAAAACTGTAGATGATGGCACTCCGTCCTGTGGTTGGTATCTGGGTAGGTAAAGGAGTTAAGTGCAATCAGCACCTGACTCACCAGCCATTTCTTAATATGGAGAGGCTCTTCCATCATGTAGCGCAAGCGAGGTGCAGTTGGTGCTGCCAGAAGAATGGGACTGTGATTGCTACCACTATCTCCCTTTTGGTCCAATAATTGCTGACTGAGAGTCAAATAGGTATCGACGTGTACCTTGTGTGCCAGGCTTCTTGCTGGAAAATGAGGAATGGAATCAAACGATGAGACGGTAGGCAGTGACTGAAATGAAAAGGAAGTTTCGAGTAGTGGTGAATAGCATTGAGCATGAGCAAGCCAATAGCTTATGTCGAAAGAATCTGTTGAGCCTGACGTGTGGTGAGTGGATGTGGATAGAGACATATTGAACCGTAGGGTGGCTGCCAGTCAACGGACCAAGGTTATGAACTTGGTGGCTGACGAGTTTGGCGAATGACGTCATATAGGCTTGACTTCATATCAGCTTCAAACCGTCTTACCTCGAGGTCTCTTGGCTTCCATCGCCACCGCGTTATCAAAATAGCTACTCTCTCCAGATACAGTTATCGGTCCATATGCTCCCAGTTCTTGACTCTTCGTTACACACAGCACAACACACATGTGTTCATTTCGACGCATGTGTATTTTCACTGCCGCAGCTTCTCTATAAAGAGCCATGAATCCGTCTACGCTGGCATCACCTCCTCATGAATATGTATCTTTTGCTTGGCTCCCTACTCACAGTCGTGCTTATTGCCAATGCTGTACCCACGTACTATGATAAAATTGTCGACAGCAAGATAAACGGTCGCAGCAGCACTTCGACTGTGAGTGAATCTTCCCCAAAAACACGATTCAGCTCAAGAAAAACCCACAGCTCGACATTAGAAAAGTTCATGCACTCCAACAAGGATTACCCACCTCTAACATTGTGGCTAGTATTACATGTATTAAACATGTGGTTGTTGCAAATTCGACAAAACTCACCTCATGCATAGACCCCCCGGTTTCACACCAGGAGGTTATTAAACCGATGTTAGAAAATATTTCAGTTTGTAACATGCAAATGCAGCTGGACCATTTGGCAGGATTCTTTACCCGCTATTACAAATCACCCATGGGACTCCTAGCGAGCAACTATGTATTAGACATCGTGAGAGGAGTAAGTAGTGATGATGCTGATCAACCGATTATTTATCGTTATCAGGTTGCAGGAGATGCTAGTCGGAGTGACGTTTCGGTGACAGCTTTCAATCACAATTGGTCGCAACCTTCCATTATTGCAAGGATACCGGGGTCGTCACCTTTATTGCCGATCGTCATATTAGGGGCACATTTTGACTCTATAAATGCTAAAGACCCTGATAATGGACAAGCTCCAGGTGCTGATGACGATGGAACAGGCACCGTAAACTTGATAGAGGCTTTCAGAACGTTACTCATGGGAGGGTTCAGACCATCGCATCCAGTTGAATTTCATTGGTACGCTGCTGAGGAAGGAGGACTCCTGGGTTCTCGAGATATTGCAACAACATACAAGAATGCAAATGCAGAGGTTCTAGGTTATATGAATCTAGATGAGACTGGATAGTAAGTCTCATTCACTAGTGCCTGTTGTTCGACTTTCGACCATATAGTTTTAAACCCGGAACGCGGGAAGTCATTGCGATGCAACCTGCCTTCACCAATGGAGAATTGAACGTTTTTTTACAAGCGTTGATTACAAATTATACGAGGCTTCCATTTGTAATGGACATTGAGGCAAGTGTATAATAATTTCACACAGGGCCAAGCGACTCAAGTACTGCAGTGCAATTATACTTGCGCTGACCATGCAACCTGGGGGCTGCTTGGATATCCTACCACTTTCCCTTATGAAGCAATGATTGGTTATGGGACTCGGTCCTTGCACACTGCGGAAGACACACCAGACAAAGTAAACTGGACTCATTCGGTTGAATTCACGAAGCTTGCGGTGGCATTCGCCTATGAGCTAGGAATCTGATGGAGATGGTGAAGTAATAGCAAACAAATGTACTCTATACTATCTTGAGCTTCGGTATATAAATATTTTGAGATAACGTACTTCGATGACATAACCTCTCTGCTTCGGAGACTATCTCACCGTGGGCGCTCACATTATCACAGGACTTTTGAATACTCCGTCTTGATGGTCCGTATCCATGAATCACATATGTATATATTGTCACAATGTGGTTCCATCGATGTATCAAGCACTGAACACATGCAGCTGTCGCCATCTTTGATCACGCGGTGCAAGCACTAATCACCAATGCGATTTAATTCAGGTCATTCATTGGCCAGTTCAACAGATTCTGTCTCAACTCTTCATCAAAGCTACCGAGATAGTTGCGGTCCTAGCTGTGCTCCCGCATTCTGATAACGCCGAACCCAAAAACCCATATCACAAGTGCAGAACGCGCCCATATAAGGGCCCGTTCTGGCCAATGGCGCAACAGTTCTTATGAACCTCATGTGTCCAGGCTTCGTAAAATTTTTTGGCTCTCTAGCTTCATAGGGTCCTGTCAGACCAGTATCTGTCCGTGACCACCGGCATGTGAATGAAGAATGCGAGTGCTTTTCATCTAATGCGACCCTGCTCTCCTCTAGTATAAAATCCAAGGCGTTCGATGCAAATCGACGCTAGGCCATCATGAAATTCCGTTTGTCCTTCAGTTTTTTGCTTGCGTCTATCATTGCAGTTCGTGCAGCACCAATCTCCCATGATGAGATTATAAGCAAATCAGCTCAAGGTTTACGGCTCTTGAGTCTTGCAGAAGATGCTGATCCAGTGTGGAAAACTGGGGAGGAGAAGCTTAACCTCTTGCGTGCAGGAACTAAGTTTGTGAGTGACCCTGACTTCTTTACGTGCTCCTCTCTAACATGAATATTTTGGACAGTTCGATGTTACAGAAGTATACGAGCTAGAGCAACAACAACCTAAAACTGATTTTAATGTCGCGGTGACATGTACGTTCTCGTCATGTGTAATAGGATAATGGAATAACGTTCTCCAGACCCACCAGTATCCCACCAGTCTGCTGTTACGCCAATCTTGAGCACGATTTCGACTTCTAATATGCAGTCATACCTGTCTCAGCTAACAGCATTCAACAATCGCTACTACACATCCACAACTGGTGCTGACGCTAGCACATACATCCTAAACACCATCAGAGGGGTAAGGCATAAGTTATTGACTTCAATAAAACACTCTAACAACTACAGATTGCGAGCAATGCAGGTCGCAGCGACATTACTGTGAACTTCTTCACCCATAGTTGGAGGCAGCCGTCTATCATTGCCAAGATTCCCGGGTCGTCACCATCATCGCCTATCGTGATCTTAGGAGCACACATGGATTCAATCAATCTCAACAGCCCTAGTACTGGACGAGCTCCAGGTGCTGATGATGACGGAACTGGTACTGTGAACTTGATAGAAGCTTTCAGAGCTTTGCTGGCAGCAGGATTTAGACCAACTGCTCCTGTCGAATTCCATTGGTATTCTGCCGAAGAAGTCGGTCTGCTAGGGTCCCAGGCTATTGCAACCAACTACAGGAATGCAGGAGTCAACGTGTTTGCATTTATGCAATTGGACATGTCCGGATAGTGAGCATCTAATTAGATCATTTGCTCCATTCAGTTGACTGTATTTCTAGTTTCAAATCTGGGTCGACCGAGGTTATTGCTTTGGAGGCAGATTACATTAATACAAGCTTGAATACTTTCTTGAAAAGCTTGATAACAACATATTCAAGACTGCCTTGGGCGAATGACATACCAGTAAGTATTTGCTCACATAAACAGTAAAAGGTAGCTGAGTTGGTTGGTAGTGTGGATATGCCTGCTCCGACCACGCTAGTTGGTACAAACAGGGTTATCCTGGTGTGATGCCTTTCGAAGCGATCACAGGTAACGATAACCCAAATATCCACACATCATCGGATACCACCGTATCCTGGAGTCACTCGCTTGAGTTTGCCAAGATTGCAGTTGCATTTGCCTATGAATTAGCTATATAGTGTAGTTGGAATGTGGAGTGGATAAATATCAGAATGTGCTATTGACTTTCTCACGACGTTGCTTGACGGTCCAGATTTCTACCAGTCGTTACATTGCCTCTCTTCATCTTAATCAAGGTCTGTGTTTTCCCTCCAGTCCTCGACCTGTCCATGGCTTCCTTCAACCGATGAAATAATCTCATGTTTGCACGTCAGTCTGAGTGCAATACGCTCTTTGCGTGTTGCATACGCGACGTATTTCTTCGCTTTCTGACATTTATTGTTAATCATTTTTCATCTTATGTCGGTGTAAACTAATCTCCTTTCTTCCTATGGAACATAATCAGAGCCCATTCCTTCTTTCGGTCCACTCCTGCTGGATTTCTCGGTGGCAATTCTGTTTGCTTGGCGTTTTCCCCGTCCCTCACGGCTTGGTGTATCCTAAGCCCACTTCTTGGCTTCTGATCGATCTACGTGTTGGGCAGAGGAGGGATTTGACATTAATCACCTCGTGAGTCTGGTTCTTCATAATCGAATATCCAGAAATGATCATCAACTTATTTCGCCTTGCTACTTTGGTTAGCTTCAGATATCATACTTCTGTGTCTCCTAGCTGTCTTCCTCGTATATGTCGAACGCCGGCTCGTCAAGGGCAGCAGCTCAGCCCACCGTGACAAATGGCTCCCAGACGAAGACCCAGCTGGTCCCGACGAACACGGTCTCTACTGGCGATGGAGTCACTGTTAGGGCTCGTATTGATCCAGCTTTAACCGTGGATGATGTTGTGAAGCAGCTGTGTATAAATCTGAAGATTAAAGAGTCATCTACGAACTTTGCGCTGCGTGATGATTCTGATGAATTGGTGACCAACGAGAATCTCAGGAAGAAAATTAAATCGAAGGCCCATTTGAAGTGCGTTGTTTGGATAATATCACACTAGATAGCTTATTGTTTTTAGGCTTGTGAACTCACCTGCTCGCGAAGCACGAGAAACTGCCGAAAAACTCGGGAATATTAACGACAGAAGCCTTAAAAAGACGTTGTTTTCCTTACAGCGCTTTATTCGGGTAGGTATTAATTTCAACAGGAAGGTACGTGTATAATAACTAGGATGCCTCAGGAGGAACAGTTTGCAAAGGAGTTTCTTAATCGCGGTGGTTTGTCAAGTCTGGTGGAGGTCATTCATTCTACGACCGGCAACACTCTTGCGGTGCGAATATATTATAAAACTCACATCTCGTCGTCTAACAGAATGTCAGTATGCATTAACAGCAATGCAGAATCTAATGGATCTCGACTATGGTTGGTCCCAACTTGACGATATATTTATATCCAAAGTAGTCCAAATCCTGTCCTCACCAAATTCGCTCATAAATGTCTGTCGACCTGCAACTGCAATACTCAAGAAGCTTGTTGAAGCTGATCCCATGAGCTCTCCCATCACGAGTCTACCTAGTTCAAGTCGCAGCCCACCCAGTGTACCACCTGATTCAGTTTATCAGTATGGGTTCCAAGTTGTTTTCAAGCAGATGATCAAAGAGAAGGGATTACTGGAAACAATTGTCAATAGATTTGGAAGCGCTGATACAGTAATGGTGCAACATAGGTGCGTTAGTCCTTTTGGAGCTCTCCTGCCTACCTCGCTGAAGCATTGTGTAGTATGATGCTCATTAATTCGCTACTATCGCATGCCAGCGATGACTACTGGGAGGAATTCATCGCTGAGTTAGAGAAGATGAACATTAGAAAGGCAGTCGTAGTAAGCTCGATTCCTACTCCCTACATCTCACTATCAGGTTAATGATATCATGAAGCGACTCATGTCATTACATACCATTGATGACCTGACATCGTGTATCCTCGATTTTCAAGCCAACTTTGTTCGAACAGCGTATCGAAAGAAAACTACACTAGTTGAACCGATTCAGGAGGCGGCTCATGAGACTGTGCTTCGAAATATTTGGGCTAGCACCAAACTGGACGAGGATTTTGACGAAGATGGGCAGCCGATTAGGTGGCGAAAACTTGGATTTGAATCAGAAGACATCTTGCATGAATTCGAGGATGTGGGGATCTTGGGTTTGGAGTGTCTGGTACATATTTATTCCTTCCTGATGCTTATATCTTAAATATTATATACAGCACCAGTTCATTCGGTGTGATCCGGATTGCTCAAAGGTATGTGAAATGCGTGACTTGGGAACCTTCTCTGATATTACAGTAGCTTGTGTTTGAGCAGCTGAGTAGGCCATGGCAAAGACGCTGTCCAATCGGTAAAGCTTCCAATGAAGTAGTTGAACAGTTAGCAGAACACTGGGAGATTTTCGGTCCTGGATGTATGAAGTGTTTTGGCTGTTTTAGCTTCAATTCGCTCAAGTTTTACAGATACTACATCAACAACATTCCAGCCCTTTCTATTGGATTTCTATCGGGTTCATGCTCTTGCCACCCGCTTTTTCTTACGTATGTGGGGAGAGAGTGGAGCAGCTGTCGGGGATTTTGACCGCGTTGCAGCGTTGGTCCGTAGCCAGTATGTGCGCACCACATCTAGCAAATGCTAATTACTCACTCGTAACAGAATCAAAGTAGCACTTCGAAGCGAGAATGTCCGTGCTTGGCATGACGTTGAACGGGATTTCAACGAGTGTGAATATCGAGCCGTTCGGGACCGACAGATGAAAGAGTTAGAGTTAGAAGATGACCTTTTGAGCAAGGTACCGGTTCGGTATGTAATTCGTTTCGCCTTTTGGTCTCTTGGTAGTGAACGCATGATTGGTCAGCAATCTGCGATCTAAACTTTACAAGGAATCGTATGAATTCGTTCGGCAGCAACGGATACATTGCCTGTTACAAGGGGCATGGTTCGTAAACGCCTTACCACAAACAATTCCTAAAGAGGCTATCCGCCGGCCCAGCAAGCCTTGGCGATTCATGCGGCTAGTCAGTCACTTTATCCTTGATGACTTGAAGGAATAACTTGGCAAATTAGGACCCTAATCTCAAGTATCTGCACTATGTCAATAGTGCAGTCAAGTTTCCGGTCCGTACAGGGACGGAAGATCTTCCAGAGCGGATAGACGTGTCGCTAATTAGTGAAATAGCGACAGGTACTTGTGCACCACCACCTAACGTTCTCCGCGATCAGAGCGATCTTCCACCAAACAATGCTACACTTGTAGTATCGCCACTGTCATTCTCATTGATCAGTGTGCACGAGGGATCTCTTGCTGATTTGATAGCGCCAGATTCTTCGCGATGGGCCGATTGGACTGACGGCTTGAATATGCTGCGCAAAGATGGAGGCCATGTTGCTTCTACAGAAACAGCAGGTTTCGTTAATGCTTTAACAGAAATTGGGTTGAAAATTAAATTACTTGGTTCGCACTCTTCATTATATGTTCAAGGCAGATGTTCTGACTGTATACATAGACTTGACTGGTGAGATGGTTGATATACCAAGTGGCTTAACGGCAGGACCACCACCTGTGAATACGGATTTTTTCTTTGCAGACTTATTATAGCTATGAATTCTGGCGGCTCTTTTCTGGTTGTATTTTAGAATACTAATACTCTATTAACGGTACCTTTCCTACTTGGAGTTCCCGTACACACCAAATAGTACTGACTGTGAAACATTGATTGGATAATGACATGATTGAGTGATGCAGTTGATGCAAGGACATTGGTATAATGGGTTTGAATGCAATGTATGGGTGCAGATTGACTTAGAGACAACGGGGGTTGAACCCGGAGTACATGATGAAGATAAGAAGACAAGGATAAATGGGTGAACAGATAAGTCTTGAAAATTTTAAGAATGCCCGTTTATAGCATTCGAGCCTGATTTGATCGCTAAATAGTCCGAACCTACTTTCAAGAATGACTTGAAGATCGCATCTGGATCGTGATAATCGTTGTGTACGACGTTGACAAGGTAACTGGTTTCCATTAGGTCTGTGATTAATTTGCGTGATGGCGAATCTGGTTCGTAGAAAAGAGCCCATTGTTGGCCAAGTTCATATGCTTCATCCTACGAAAGAAAAGTAAGGTAAGGCAGAAAATCCACCAATTCGCGAGACGCACCTTCCAGGCCATAAAGGACACGGCTTCTACAATAGTTGGTTGAATAATTTCTTTCCCGGGGAAGACGCCCCATGTCACAGCGTTGGGACCATCTGAGCGTGTATTCGTTCGCAAGTCACCTCGCTTGTTGATGACATAGTATGTAACGTTACTATCTTTGTCCAGTTCCTCAAGGAGCAAGGAGAGGAGAGTGGGGTTCACGAAGAACTCCAGGTATGCCTGAATAAAGAGGAACATTAGGGCTTCAGGATAATTGAACTTGGCGATGGAAAATCAACTTACTTTTTGATAAACATAGCCGTTACTGGGTCCCCAACCAAAGATCTTATCATCACTCCTGACGCCGTTGACCGCAGGCTGGGAGTTGATCGTTAGAAAACCGAGTTGATTCATCTGGGCTAGTTGTTTCGCGATGATTGCAGTTTCTCTCGAAGGAGCCTGGTCAGACCAAGGGAGGGCCTTGAGGTCGCTCTGACAGAAGCGGGCGAATAGTGAAGCAACTTCTTCGAAGGTTATTGGGTGACCCCAGAGCTTCAGTGCATTTTCTTTCTGTTGGGGAATGAGTTCGGGATGCACTGTAGGGATAGGTGGGGAGCCAACCACACACCGTCTGCTTTATCCATACGCCATAGCCATCAAGCTCACCGTAGGCGGGACTCCTTGAGTCACCAAAACGGCCATTTGGGTATTCATCCCAATTCTCAGTTCGAGAAAGGTAGGATTTGGTTCGGTTGGCCCAGAAGATAGGCCGAATGTTTTCTGAACGTCTGTTGGGAGTCAAGCTCTGCAGGGTACAGGTTATTATCACCCTCCATGTGAAGATATCTAACATACCTGTCTCCACGGCAAAGGTTTGATAGTTTCCACTCTTGGTACCAGGCTGAGCTCTTCAAGCAACATCTTTGTTCCTTTTTCAAGGTTCATCGTGTAAAAGTGTAGCCCTCTAATTCCAAGGTCCTCTTTCAGAATTTGTCGGCACATATCCGCAACAAGCTTCGTTCCTATCTCTCGAACCTTTTCATCATCGTTCTTATGAGGTTCTAAGGCATCCATAAAGGATTGAGGGATGATAATTTTTGCCAAACTAGTTGCCCGCATGAAACCATTCCACGTTTGAATAGGTGCAATGCCGGGAACTATGGGTATCATAATCCCAGCAGCGCGAACAGCTCTGACCCAGTCGATGAAAATTTGGACATCGTAAAACATTTGGGTAAAAATAAAATTTACTCCGGCATCGATCTTCTTCTTAAGCCACTGCATTTCCTGGTCGCACTCGTCCGGTGGAAGGAGCATGTGCTGTGGAAACCCAGCTACGGCGATATCAAAATAGTCTCCATACTCGTTCCGTATGTGTTTGACGAGGTCTATACCGTGTATAAACCCACCCTCTACAGCTTCCCACTCTTCCTTACCCATAGGAGGATCACCACGTAATGCAAGAATGTTGCGGCAGCCATGCTGTTTCGCTTCCTGTCCGCCGACACTCAGATGTGAGTAAGAGAGAGGAAAATGAAAAGTGTACCATACCCGCAATGCAATGTCCACCTTTTCCTTGGGCATATTAGTGCACGTTAGGTGCATACATGTCTCAATGCCAATGAGACCTTGACATGTCTTGACCATTTCTGATGTGAGATCGGAGGTCCTCCCACCAGCGTTCCTGTGGACTTGACTCAGAATATGTCTTGCTACGGAAAGATAAAACATGCCATGTAATATCTATAAATTCAGGACCTAGAGCTCTCATACGCTCTATACGATCTAAAAGGTTTTGCAGGCCCTATTGAGGAATGTCAAAATTGGCTAGGGTAATTTCCAGAAGTAGACGAAATGCACCTGAGCAGTTCTGGGGGGGAAATACTCAAAAGACCACCAGATTTTATCATCGCTGGTAGACTGTTGTATTTTCTTGCTTATTTTCATGATGAAGGGAAGAAAGAAAGAGTGTGGGGAGAAGAAAGTGGCGGGAGTTTTCAAAAGTTGACTGATTTTATGAGACGATCAATTCATTTTCACCACGTTCAAAGGGTCAAGCTCAAGAAATTACTACATCTCATCCTAGCCTACATATCTCGACGTAACCATTGCCAATGCGTCCATTCACCCCCCCCCCCCCCCCTACACGAGGTACATTCGTACGTCATATTGTTCCCGTACGGTATCTCTAGTCCGCAGCTAAAAGCGTAACGCAGGTGCCAAAAATTATGGCAGATACCACACCCATCATCACCAGGTGAATCCTGTCGCATTGCGAAGTGTCAGGCAAGCACACATTTCTGCATTCCGGGGCTGGTGACATACTTGGGAGCGCTGAGGAATGCCCTTGCTAATCGGAAATCACGATGGCCATTGTAGAACTCCCAGACACCACCAATGACAGTAATGACGGCAGCTGCGTACTGAACGATGGATAAAGGTAGGCCATAAATCTCATAGTTTAAATCGTCCTCGGCATTTTGAGGTTCATCAATAAAGAGGCGTGTGCGAAGAAGAAAGGAAGACGAAAGCAGAGAAAGTAAGAGAGCTAACTTCATATGAGACAGCAAGTTGCGCTCGAGCATGCAAAAATCTCTGGCGGCACTTCCCTCATTGCGAACGAGGTGCGCGGTCGCCATTGCAAGCCACAACGCCCTCAGCGCTGGTGCTGCTCCACCCTTTCTTACCCCTTCGTATCACGTGACATAACCCTGTCACATATTTGGCTTTTATTTGGTTCAAGTTGACTTTACCTATTTCCCCGTGGATAGCAGAGGCATCCAACCCACTGACACTCTTTTTCTAACGACACGACTGAGACGAATATTTTTCCTCTTTATTATGGGCTTTCTCAAACGTATATTCTCCATTACCTCTATCGGAGGAAAAAAGAAACAAAAGAAGCAGCAAGCACAGCGACAACAGCAGCTTCCATACGAACAACTTCAACGCGTACATGTTACTCTCAACAGCGATGAAAACCTTCAAGTAGTTGATGATATAGAACATGAGGCTGCGATTGGTCGTCTATTACGCTCCTCATCAGCTAGGTTTGCTGTCGTTTCAGAATTGGATTATGCTTCTCTTCCTCCTCTGCGTAAGCTTGTTTATTTGTGGTATCCATTTTTCAATATCCAGCGATTGACATACTCCAGCCCATCCCATTAACAACGTAATACAGACACCCGCTGCATCTACCCTCAGCTTATCAAGCTCCAATACGAGTCACCGCGGAACCTACTCTGTTCAAGTTCACAAACGTAAAAGACACGCCTCAACTGAATTTCCATTCGCGAATCGCCATCTCGATAATGATTTCAAAACACCTCAACGAACGCGAGGCGCTACTGTTCCACCGAAAGATACTACTCACTTTCTCGGTCTTCACTCCGATCCCTCCGTTATCAGCCTTCTAGGGCTCTACGATGACCATGGTCGTCTACCAGAGAAGACCTTCTCAAATAGTCCGCCATCGCCTGAGAGGAAGGAAGGCCGGGCACAAACCCGGCGCAGCGGCTCGACTCTGCGCCAACTGCTTGGTGCACCCAGTAACAGACCGAGGCCAAGTAGCAGTGCCGATTCCACAGAAGGTGACATTTCATGGGCTGAACGGTTTCTTGGGTATGGACTTCAATGCGATATACAACTTTTATCGACTAATCTTTATATAGCGAATCCGATAGTGTCTCTTCACTGTCTTCAACTGGTCTCCGCACTCCAGTTGAGCTTCATGCTCCTTTTGCTGATAAATCTTTGCAACGACCTCATGCCCTGAATGATGAATCTTTAGACGTTTCTATAAACGACCCTGCCATAAACTCTATGGAAGTCGAACTTAGTATTTCCAGTGACTCCCCAATAGATTCCCAATCTGCTTCCCATGGAAATAGCCCCTATGAGAATGCCAACTCTAGGTCGCCACAGCGAGCGTCTCAAGTCTTTACTTTCCTAACCCAGAAACGACGTTCCGTCTTGTCAGATGAAATAGACCGACCACCTACTGGAATACCATCTAGACCTAATTCAGAGTTATCCCGCGTACCTTCAAGAATTCCTGCGACACCTACTCCATCAAATTCCAGCACGTCTGAATCCCTTCGTACCCCTACGGCAAGATTGACTCATCGGCCTTCGACATATTCTAACGTTACACCCAAAGTCATTTCTGATAACAAGGATGCAGACGACGACCATCCAGATTATCAAGGCAGCGCCCATGCAAACGAAGTCAAGGTCCTCATGACCGGACCTACCAAGGTTATTGTAACGGCACCAACACCCTCGACTTCTCGGGATACTCCTAGTCGTATACCCCGAGGTCCCCGTGTATCCAGGAACGCCTCAGCCTCTAATGTCAAGCAACGTCCACTTTTCACTGAGCGCTCCAATTCAGGTTCTTCGGCGTCTATCAGGGACATATACACGAATTTGCCTCGTAAGCAACACCGCCGGACAGCCTCCCAGGCCTCCTCAATATCTTCTCTCAATGGAGCCGAAGTCCCAATTATCGGAGCTGTTGAAAAGTCAAAGAGCAGAGACGTCATATCAAAGAAATCCTCTTTCTCATCCCGCGAGAAGGAAAACCGCTCTGCACTATCCGTCAGGACTGATCTGCCTTCTACCCCAATACGTTCACACTCAACGACAACAGATACTCGGTCCCTCTTCCGTGCCATTGTGACGCCCGGTGCATATCGACCGCCAGGGTCAATACCTTCCCCAGCGTCGTCATCTGAGCTTTCCCCTGTTGGTCAAAAGCTTATGATGGATGTCCGGCAACAGCGTATGAGGGCAAGAGAAGCTGAACGTGAACGGAATAAGCGGCGAGCTGACAGATATGGCAATGCATACGTTGCATAAACGTGGACAATATCCTCTTTTACTGTTGGACTTTCTTTACATAGGGCCTTGTGTCTTCGTTTACTGTATATTTTATTTACTCTTTTGCACTCGCATACAGTCATTGACTGTTGTAAAGTCACCCTCGTTACTCGTTATCTTTGCAGTCGTCGCGTCGCTTGTTATCGCTATTCTTTTTCTGTAACGATCCCGTGATATGTACATGACAATGACAGGTACCTCAACACGCTCCCTTCCAAGTTTCTGTGTGACGTAACTTGTGACCTGCTACAGTCCTGCTACTTGCTTACGCGCGGTTCACTATGTCCAACCAACAAATCACTGATTTTTTAACCAAGCAGCTGTTCGTGGAGAGGAACATTGTGAGTGTTATCATCGCCCTTTTCCCAGTCTGAAGCTTACGTTGTGGCTAGGTAACATATCGGCTATTAAGCAGGGAGTTTGGGTTGCACGTTAACCAAGCAAAAAAGTGTATACAACGCGTCAATCCTTTCAATTATTAATTCTAACCACGTCACACACTTGGCACAGTGAGCTAGCAACATTCCATAAAAAAGCCCCCTTTTTATCTCACCCAGTTGAATGTCACGCGAGCTATCTAGTCACTGGCGAAACAAATGTCGCGTCGAGAACCACTCATTCGCAGCCACAACAAGCTGACGACGACGATAATCCTTATGTTGACTACGAGGAAGATAAGACGAAGGAGATCCTGGATACTGAGTTTGCTGATGCTGAATTGGCTACCCAGGTCCAATGGGCGCTGACGAATGAACCTCAGCTTGAAGGTAAGTGTTATTCTGGAGGTTGTGTCTATTCAGGGCTCTCAGCAATAATACAGTGGTCAAAGCTCGATATTCTCGACTATATAATGTACATGTATATTGCCTATCCCCATCAATCCTGCAAGTGAGTGGAAGTATTTCCTTAATGCATGAAACGCAGTTTAACAAGTCATTTTTTTTGGTGATTCAGGAGCATGGGATAATGAATTCAGTGACAGAGAAGGTCCGTGCTGTGGACAACAAGAAAGATATGAAGGCTGCAGCCTCTGTCGGCAGAATCATCGATCCCCGGATACAAGTGGGGATGAGCATTCAGAAATACATACCCATCCCTGATTTTATCTCTTTCATTCAGGTCAAACCATCAAATCAGCCTGTTGCTGGTCCCTCGAAGGAGAGGCAGTATCCTCCGAAAAAGGTGGAGACAACCAAAGCCAAGGAGCCCATTAAACAAACACAGAAAATCAAGGAAGAGGTCGCACCCGTTGACAAGCCTGAAGAGAAAGCAAAAGCTTCTGGGAAGGCAGGATTCTTCAAGGCAAAAGAAACAAAGGAGAGCACAGAAAAATCAGAAAAGGCAAAGGCGAAGAAACAAACGGATTCGAAAATGTTCTTCTCAGCGGCAAAGAGCGAGTTGGAAAAAGAAACAGATAATCATACGGTATGCTTGAGCACTTTGGGCATGGATTACGCCTAACACACCTTGATGCAGAGGGGAACAAAGCGTAAATCAATGGCACAATCTGCCAAATTTGATTCGGAGGACGGTGCTGATACAGACATCCGGGCATCGGTTCCTTATGAATCTCTCAGCACTACCATTCCCGAAGGGAGACGAGAGAAAGAGGCCAGAGTAGTGGGTAGTATTGTAATGTCTGATGACGAAGAGGGACCGCGTATGCAGCTGCGCAGAAATAGGAGAATAAGGAAGGTAGCCAGCGATGTTGATATGGCGGGGGAAAGTGCAGTCCGGGATATGATGGATATTGATGATGGTACGTCACAATGGCACGTGCATTAGAATCGAGTAATTGAACAAAGCACAGAGCATGTCACACGGGCGTCCCGTCCTTCGGCGAATAACATAGATGAGGACACGAGGATGCAGAATGTAAACACTTCTAACGGGGCGGTAGAGGGGGATGTAAAGATGGAAATGGAAGATGAGGAAGTTGTTCCAAAAGCAAAACCGAAGGCACGAAAACCCCGGAAGGTTGTTCCTGTTGGTCGAAATGGTCTGAAGAAGAAGAGGGTGGTGAAGAGTCGGATGACTTTGGACGAGAAGGGCTACACAGGTAGTTTCTTTACTCCGTTTTGCATACACCCACACGAGCATTGATGGCCGGATATAGTGACGGTGGATTACTCATCTTACGAATCAATTGATGAAGATGAATCGGAAGAGGTCCAAACGAAGCTTAAGAGAAAGACAACAACAGTCGTACCTGAAAACGAGGAGAAGGGTGACAATAATAGGGATGAGACTGGGGCAGCTCCACTTGGTAGAGCGGGGAGTCGATCCAAATTAGGAGGAGGTGCAAAAGGCAGCAAAATGGCCCAGAAAGCCGTGAAAGGTGGACAAGCAAAAATCATGGCATTCTTTGGAGCACCAAAGGGGAGGAAATGAGTAATGACCTGGATGAGTAGTATATTAGAGTGGTGATTAGTCTTGTGTCTTTACTGTAACTGTCCCACCACTGAGTCCCTCTGTTTGTCTGCCTCAAGTGTGCGTGGCCCCATTCTACTCACGGTCCAGTCCCTGTACCATCACTCTCTTTCCACCTTCTCTCCCATTATTCACACACAGCGGACTCCTCGTTCCGCTCTTATATAACGCATTATCATATCCTTCTCCGCTCTCTCACCAACTCATCACAACGACGAGGAAGAGTCGTTCGAAATGGTCCAGACATATGGTATTGTCCCACCCTCCCAACC
Organism: Amanita thiersii Skay4041; assembly: GCA_002554575.1. Taxonomy (NCBI): domain Eukaryota; kingdom Fungi; phylum Basidiomycota; class Agaricomycetes; order Agaricales; family Amanitaceae; genus Amanita; species Amanita thiersii. The sequence continues at coordinate 184,752 of KZ301984.1, forward strand.
GGATCTTGGTCCCCCAGAACATAGTGGCGAATCTAGTGCGCTCCTTGGAGCCAGCAACGTTTCAGTAAAGAAGTCTGATGGCCGCGCTAGTATTGGGAGTTGTATCAGTAACCTGTCCAATACTATCATAGGTAGTGGTGAGCATCATTGATTTCCAGGTGTTATTAGCCAGATAAGCTTAGACGTATTCTAGGTATGCTCACATTTCCCTTGGTGCGATCTAATTTCCTCTTATTTGCGAATCTGCCGGCCGGGCTAACTCCACAACAGGCCATGGCTTCTGCTGGGGTGTTACCTGGAATGCTTACATGTATATTCTCTGGTTGTGTTTCGGCCTTCGGGCTGTACCTACTATCACTATGCGCAACTAAGACACGCCACCGCAAATCTTCTTTCTTTGCTGTAGCTGAGCTCACGTTCCCGAAAGCTGCGGTGTTCTTTGACGCCGCAATTGCCACAAAGTGTTTTGGCGTGTCTCTCAGGTAGTTCCCGACGTATCCACTCTGGTATTCATTTTGCGTTCTAACGGTCCGATCGCCTATTCGTGACAGCTACTTGATTATCATCAAGGGTCTCATGCCAAACGTGGTTGCATCGCTGTACCACGACCTTACGTCTCCGTCAACTAGTCCCCCTGACTGGGCACTTGATGCAGGCAATTGGCTGATGATTTTTATGGTGATACTTGTACCATTATGTTTCCTTCGTAGGTTGGATAGCTTGCGTCATACGAGCTACGTCGCTTTGTTTTCCGTCGGTGCGTCAAAACATTCCTAGTATAATGCATCCGAGTTAATGGTTTCTTAAAGCATACCTTGTAATAATTGTCACCAAATGCTACTTCTGGCCAATGAAGAGCATGCCACCACCCGGTGATATCCACCTCATTCGTTTCTCACCTAATTTCATATCAACATTCCCCGTACAAGTCTTTGCTTTCACATGCGCTCAAAATGTAAGTTGTTTTATATGGCAGACTCAAATACCTCTGACAAATATGGTTCTCGATAGCTATTTCTTCTTTATAATGAAGTTACAAATAATACTCAGCCTCGCATGAATATCATAATTGGGGGTTCTATTGGAAGCGCCATTGTTACGTACGAAATTATTGCAGTCTTTGGATATTTGACTTTCGGATCCAAGGTCTGTTCTTGTTGGTTCAATTTCTCGGATATACTGAGACGTTTGTTGCACCTGAGGTTGGCGCCAACATCATAGCCATGTACCCATCTACGTCCCTCTTTATTGCGATTGGACAGCTTGCGATTGTCATACTGGTGTTATTTTCATACCCGCTGCAAGTGCACCCTTGTCGTAACTGTCTAGACAAGGTTTTTCATCCTGGGCATGTCAGGGCTGTAAAGAGGGTCAGGGAGAATGAGGATGATGTCGGAGATGATGAGTATGCAGCGGCAGATGATGATGAGCATGCTAGTGCCGACATGTCCCGTTTGAAACACACGATACTGACAACAGCGATCATTACGTGTGGATTTACGGTTGCATACTTTGTAGACGACCTTAAACTGGGTAGGACGAGTAAAGTAATTTGTCCGCGGTGGTCTAACGCAGGATTGCAGTGCTCTCGTTTGTAGGTTCTACAGGGTCAACGACCATTTCGTTTATTCTGCCGGGTCTTTTTTACTGGAAGGTGAGTAGGATGGGAATGGTACGAGTTTACTGAATTAACAATCAGCACAGCTCTCTCGTGGTGATGTGAGTGCCAGAAGACTGAACATGGGCGCACTAGCGCTGGCTATTTATGGGAGCTGTATATTCGTCTTTTGGTAAGTTTTTCTTCATTCCTGACGGGAACTGCAGAAAGGTGACATGGGTTATGGATGCAGCCTAGGATTTAATATATACCAAGTACTACACCCAGCGCAGACGAGGGGACCAGGACACACGGATTGAGGGAATGTGGATAGGTGGTAGATGTAGATTGATAGAGAGGGCGTGGAAATACCCACGGTGTGAAGAGGATGATAGAATAGAGGGGAGATGACTTGTTGCCCTTGATGTCTTGACCGTCGTCGGCGCCTTTGCTCGCTGTGTTTCTGTCACTGTACCGCACATTCAACACTAGAAGCAATTCTATCGTAGTATTCTGCGTCCAATGTCGACTGGTATTTGTTGTCTTTCACTGTCGCTTGTGTTAGTGTCCATCGCTCATTTCAGTCTACAGAGGAATTCGTTCTGCTAGCAACCCAAAGCACACCTCCTCCCTTCTCTCCAGACATGTCGCCAAATCCACCTCACTCGGCCGCAACCCCCATCTCCAGCTCAGCTTCCCTCGTTACCCTCTCTTCTCTACCCATCCCACCTTCATCTTCCTCCCCTCTTCTTGACTCCTCCCTCCAATATCCCCAGCCCTTAGCCTTCAATGCCGCAAATCTAGCTGCAATTACTCACCAGCAGGACACCATCTCTTCCCCTTCCTACTTGGATCCCAACGCAGACGTAGACCCGCAGATAATTGAGGCGCTCAAAAGCAAAGACAGAATATTCGTCCTCAAACTCGGTGAGACGATGGAGAACCTCATTAGAGAAACTGCGTGAGTGCTCCCTTCTGTTTAGCACTATAGACATCCATCTCGTACATCACCCGAGCCTACTATGCCACCACTTTTTTGAGCTTCTAATTAAGGGGGTTGCCTTGATCTGATACACTATTATATTCGTGGACAGAAAACAACGAACGGATGTCACTGCTGCAACATCGTACCAGCGTATGCTTGTTCATCGCTGCTCAAGTTTTTATAAAACTGCCCTGGAAGTTGACCCTATCTCAAAAGTATTCTACGTCTCACTCACCACTGAGAGTCGCATGTAAGCTTCACATCGCCTCAAAAGTGTAACCACTTCTCACTCAGTTGTGGGTTTTCAGCCCCGAGCGCAAGATATCTGACCTTGTCCCGGCAGAGCAAACGGCCCAACCAGCAATTAAGATAATGCGAAGAACACCCCTGGACCGGAAGCTCAAATCTCATTCCCAGGCAAACTCTGTTATCGGGGATGAAGGAGATCTGTCAGATGTTGAGCCTTCGGAAGCTGGAAGCTTGGGTGGTAAAAGTACTTCCACAAGTGGTAACGCTAAAAAGCGACCGACGATTGAGGAGCGAGAAGCAGCATATAAGGAAGCCCGATCTCGTATATTCATGGATTTTGAAGAGAAAGAGAAGGAAAAGGACATGAGCGCCAGCTCATCTAGTCTTAGTCTGGCTTCTAGCTCGGCAGGCGCGAGCAGTAGTGCTGGCGACCCAGAGGAAACCATGTCCCCTGCAACTGAAAGCGAGTGGTCAGGTTCTAATACGAGGGAGCCCAAAAAGGATTACCGCAGAGGCGGATCGGGAGGCTCCTCTCGCTCTGTACGTTCAGCCCCTGCCTTCAGTGGCTCAACCAGTGTGCGGAACTCGCGCGCTCCTTCCCCATCATTCAAATATGCCTCTATATATGATTCCCCTCCACCCAGTCACTTTTTTGACCCACATATTCAGTACTCAGAGCTTCCAAATCCGGGCTATCAACCACCCCATTTCACAACACCATATCCAGCTCCAGGTCATCCTCCAAATGCGCCGTATCATGCACCGTACCAGTATTACTCTCAATTTCATCCTTATCAACCACCACCACCACCACCACCGCCGCCGCCGCCGCCATCACATCAGCTCACTACAGAAACACTCAACCCGCCTAATGGGGACATTTATAACCCTCCCATTGCCCCAGGGAATAACTATTCCTGGCACAATCCAAACCAGCAACCTCCTCCACATATACCACTCCCACACCCCCCTTCCCAACCACACGCAAGTCACAGTCAAATGATGACCTCACCACCTCATTCAAATCCTAACCAAGGATCATATGTACCTTACAGTGTTCCTCCTTATACGTATTCTATGCCGAGTTACTATCCCCCCCCAGGTCAGATGGTAGCTCCATACCCTAATCCGGTTCCACCTCCAGTATACGACATTCCACGGTCAAGTAATGGTCCGACAGCAAGTAATTATACAGCAGTCAACCCTACGCGGCCTGGTGTTAGTAATGGAGTGAATACCCCTCCTAATGGAAGTAGAAACTTGAGGAGTGCCCCGGGAATGAATGGGCAATCGAAAGTACGGTCTGGTCCATCGATGTCTTCCACAAGGTCACCCTGGAGTTATGGGCCAGGCGCTGGAACAGGGGGATATGTTGCTCCGCAAGGAACTGGTAGCGATGCTGTTGGACCACGCCTTAGTTCCTCCCGTAGACAATCAGGAAATAGTGGTGGAAGCTCCAGCTACAGTCGTTCGTCATCCAACAATGATGATGGATCTTCTACAACTGTGAGTTCATTCTTCTCATGATGGAAGGGTTTTGTCTGTCTTACCGTCTGTCTTACACGTATTGCAACATTAAAAAGTCATCATCAACTAATTCATCATCATCTCGGCGAACCTATACCTCAACCACGTCTTCTCAGCATCCATTACCCCCACGCCCTGACTGGGCAGTGGGTATGACGCCTCCACCTTCAATGTTTCCAACACACGGCCGTCAGCACGATCATATGCATGGAAATGCTCGACCCATGTCGATCACTAACTCACGAAACAGCGTAGTGAGCGGTAATACTACTATTCCCCTCGCACCGCCCACAAACCAGCAAATGCCCCGTTTACAACCCACGGATTTTCCTCCTTTGACCTCAAACACAGCACAAGACAGACGAGCAAATAGTGCAATAGGTGCATGGGGTAACTCGTTTTCCTGGTCAGTTACTTCACCAAACCAAGTCCCGCAACACCTCTCTTCGAGGACGATGATAAACCAATCGAACATCATGCCCAATTTATATACGTACGGTTTTGATGATTCTGAGAGAGGATTCGAGCGCCCGCCTCCAAAGGTAATCTCTTAGTTTGGTGTTAATGACGTTTCATTGACTTTGATAGTCTGCTGAACTGTATAATCATAAAGCAGGCAAAAGGCCACCTGCAGATGGAAATGGACGGCACCATGCTGACGGTGAAGAAGCCAGGAACGACTTGCTGGAAACCGCCAATTTGGTCGAGCAAGCTGCAGCGATGTCCGTAGCAGGGCAGATTGCTTCTGCTGATAAAAGCTCTTCTGGTAATGGAAATATTAAAGCGGGTGCTGTAATGACTTAGTGTAAGTGTAGAGCAAAAACTGAAATTATGTTCCTTGTTGGGTATAAGGCATTTGTCTAATTACACTGTCACTGCTGTCGAAGATTCGTTCTTTCGTAAACTTCTGTTTCTTTCTTGACGGTATTAGACGCTGTGAATATGAATAAACAACTCCGCGTGGCGTTCTTTGAGCTTATTTCCTCATGACTTCCTTTATTTTAGCGAAACTGTTGTACACCCACCATATCCATGCCAGCTATGGACACGCGTCATGCAGACATTGACCTTACGCTCGTTAGTTCACCTAGTGTTATAGATCTTACTGGTGACATTTCTGAAACAAGCATCTTTTGCGATATCGTACGTGCTAATGACAAGACTGTTTTTGCATTGGGCAATTTGTTCACTGACCGAAATCAGACTCACGATTCAAACGACGATGAAATTTATGAATACGATTCGGACCCGGAAGTAGAGTATGAGACAATCCATGGGCTGGAGATGGACAACGACGAGAATGTGAATACTGTACTGTGCCATGTCTTCGTCTCTGGCTCTGATCATAGTTTGCTACTTCTAGTGGAAGGCGATGCTCCATGAGAGGTCTGAACCTCCAAGTCCTTCAGATGAGAAGGTGCAGATGGAAGTAGAAGTAGTGGAGAACGATACTCGTTTCTCAACTCAAACCAAGTCGAATATCATCAAGTACTCGGCAATCACGAGGCAAGAGCCTGTTGTTGGAGTTGTCAAGCGTTCGCATCAAACTGCTGTCTTCCCAATCCCATGGATAGAAGTGAGCTCTTGTGAATCATTTCAGTGTCAGTCTAGGTATAAATCTTTCCGATATGTAAAGTTATGCATGGTTCGTGTTCCCCAGGGATCGAGTCGGAAACGCCAGAGAAACACAGTACTCTATTCCCCAACATCTTTACAACGTCCCACCCGAGCCCCCGGTCCATACCGTCTTGATTTGACGACCTCGTTTAAACGAGCACCTGCGTGTAGGTTGGATTCTTTTAAATGAACTATAATTCTCATTGTTGTATTCCAGGTATTATAAGGATCATACAAAAGCAAGACACAGCTGTAATAAGCAGTTCTTGTCCAGGTGATGCAGACGGTATGAGACATTAAAAGTACACCTTGGATAGAATGGTTATTTTTGTAGACCAGATGAATGGATTCAACCGCGAGGGTTCTCTAATCACATGGAATGGAACCGAAAATATTTTACCTGGTCATTCTCACAGAGCTGGTGAGTTGATCCCCAATTGTCCTTTAATATCAAGTCAAGTTATACAAGTTGCAGGTGGTGACACAAAGTATTTCAGTGTAAATGACGTGAAGTTCGATCCCTGCAGGTAATCAAGGAGGTTGAAACTAGTTCGAAGCTGGGCTCAGAGAATCTTCAGCATGTCTTTTGTATCTTCCGGAAATGACAAAAGGGTTCGAGTATGGAGCAGGGACCCAGATACCGATGAGTATGAGCAAGAACACACTTGTAAGATAGTGGCTGTCTTGCCTCTATAGTGTTACTGATCACCCTTTGCACTTAGTGGGCGTTTTTCGCTGTGCACCATTCGAACTTGCTTTCAAACCTGGCACATCTATTCTAGCAGTGGCAGAGAGGTACATATTTGATTGACTCTCGGCTGATGTCGTCCTCTGACGTGCATGTAGGCGAATACATATCTATGCCAACTATGAATCCAGTAAACTGAAAACGTCTCTGCGAGTTTGCCCCGTTGCAGACGATCATAACGTTGGGTCAATGGTCTGGGGATACAACACAACAGAACAGTACCTTTTTGCATCTTCTGAGCCAGAATCCGATGATTGTTACGAGGGTTTTCACAGAGCTTTCAACATGGAGAAAGGTGTATGTGACTACGAACTGGACACCTCAGAGGCTGGCGATTGTATGGAAGTAGTGCCAAATGGTACTTGTTTTGCTCCAAGTTGGTCTACTAATGTTGATGTAGTTGACAATTCGCAGGATGCCTGCTCATCAATACGACTCGGTGCAGTAGTAGCAGGAATATGCTACGAATTTACGACATCAAAAGGAAAAATGGATGTGCAATACATACCATTCGCATGGACGATTTCCATCTTAGTTCGGACAAAGATGGGGAAGTCAATACGATTGCGACGAGCCCTGGCGGATTCTATGTTGCCCTAGGAAGAAATGACAATCGTATAGATGTTTATGACCTGCGTATGATCAACAAGAAAAAGTTGTGCGAATATGTGCATAAGGGGAAATGTTTGACAAGCCCTGGGTTTTCCTCATATGGTATCGTTAAAGTGCAATGGGCCGAGATGGATAACAGTCGATTGGTGCTTGTGAGCGGCGGTAACGATGGTAAGTTTTCCCAGAAAAATTGAATAAAACCCATTCAACAGATAAATCAGGTTGTGTGCGGGCTTGGGATCCCCTTCAGGCAGATGACGACGCTACAAATGGAGTGATTCTTGCCGAAGTACGTTCGGATGTTGCGTATTTCAGTTTGGGAGATTGCATGCAAGGCTCACAACAGCTTATCGTGTACGTCACATTTTCTCAAGTTCAGGAGCAGTAGAATATATTCATAAACTGACGTCAATCAGTGGTGATGGCTCAGGCGAGGTGTACATATTCAATAGCACACGACACTTGATCAAACCGGCTGTATTCTATTGATCGCGTTCATGATATGCTGTGACAGGCGAGAATTGGCTTATTGTGTTGTAGAGCTAACCCTGATGGTGTTAGGATAACGTCCCGAACCTGATATGGTGCATGCAGCTCCTGGCATTACTTCAAAGGGGATCTGTGCGGTGAACATTGAGAGGATGTCCTACAAGCAAGTGGGTCGAATGGTATAGGGAGAGAGGCGTATCCGAGGATGTGGCTAGTGGAAGTACCAGCTAGGAAACGATACAGAGGGATAAATCAAAGAAAGAAAAATTAATACAGCATGGAACAGGATAGTATACAAGGCTAGGGAATTGCTGGGGGGTAATTAACGCGATGTCTGTGCGGATGAGGATGGTTGTGTAGAGAAGACATTTAGTGGAATGGCTAGATGGGGGTGTTGAGTGGTATAGATGGGGACGTCGGAGTGTTTGAAACGACGCACCGGAGGCAGATCGCAAGATTCAAGGAGGTTGGGCTGGTGCTCAGCAGCGTTTATTGAAAGTACGAAGCCTCGGAAAGCCTCTGGGATAGTGTTTCCAGTACTCATTTCCACCAGCAGTGGGCTTGAGATTGGGGGGAAGGAGAAGAGGGCGCTGAGCTCGAGAGGGGTCAAGGCGTCTAAGATAGGATAATCACCTGGTTGCCGTATGTGCTGTAATCTGAGCGGCAAGACTTTAGTGGTCAATCGGACGCATCTGAGAAGCGGATTGCAGACATACGAGACTGTAGGCATTCAAAGGCCGCAACACCTGGAGAGTTGCCAAGTTTAAATGCGACTCTGTCTCCGACCATGTACTGAACATTTTTCTGCCATTCGCTCGACAATGCGTCGGACATGGGAGGAGGAGAGGAAAGCAAGGGAACAGAGGTAGTGAAATGAGGAATGTTGGGCAGAGACTATCGGAGTGAGAAGTAATTAAAAGAGGGTAACCGCGGCAGATTCGGGATGTCAGTGTGTTCAGTCCATCTTTTTGAAAAATCTCCTTCGACGCCGTCTCACCTCGTCTCTCTCCACTCTTTACATACACACTCCCCATTCACTTCTTCATCTCCACTACCAGACACCCTATCACCCTCCTCCTCCTCCTCCTCCTCCTCCTCCTCCTCTTCTTTTAAGGCACATCATCAGCATCAATTTGTCATCCCGTATATTTCTCTTCTCTCAGCACCCAACACCGTACAGATCAACAACGAAATAACATCAAAAACACCAAGCCCCGGACAAAAGAATATGTTGATAGAGAAAGTAATGTTGATAAAACCTTGATCCGTAAACATCAGCTATCGATGAGATGAGAAATCTGTGTCATCGGTGATAGCGCCAACTAACCATTCCGTTCAACAATTCACCCCCCACCAACCTCCTCATCCTTCTCTTTTGCATACGGCATCTCTCGGCATCAGAAACTCAGTTGATCGCCGCCTAGATTGCAGATCTCACACTATTCTTCTTGACTCCGGCCCGGATCCGGCGCGCGGTCATTGTCCTGCACTTGCTTTCTTACTACTGTAACATGAGGTCTTCCGCTCCTCTCTTCCTGGGACTTGACTTGTCTACGCAGCAACTAAAGGCAATCCTTATTAATACTGAACTGACAGTTGTGCATGAAACAGCAGTTCAGTTCGATAAGGACTTGCCCCAATACGACACAACCAACGGTGCCATCCTTGGTCCAGGCGATGGGGAGGCAACCTCTCCCGTCGCTATGTGGCTGGACGCGATGGATATCCTGCTGCAAAGGATGAAAGCCGCTGGTGTAGATTTTGGTGTTGTCTTGGCAATCTCCGGCGCTGCCCAGGTGTATTAAACCACTTGACCTGGTTGTTTTTCAGTTGTGCTCATATACTGTAGCAACATGGTTCAGTTTATTGGTCCACTCATGCCAAGCAGGCACTTGCATCGCTAGCCCCTGACAAATCATTGAAAGAGCAACTGTTTCCTCAGGCATTTACAGTGCACAATTCACCCATATGGCAAGATTCTTCTACCGCAGAAGATTGCAAGCGACTTGAGCATATAGTTGGTGGACCACAGGCTCTTGCTAATTTGACTGGTAGTAGGGCCTATGAAAGATTCACTGGGAACCAGATCGCCAAGGTTCGGTTTGGGAATCCCCATTGATTGTAGGCAATATTTACTCAGCTTGTCCTAGATCCGTCGTTTACACCCGGAAACATATGCTGCAACTGCTCGAGTATCACTGATATCTTCATTCGTTCCATCTCTATTTATAGGAGAGATTGCGCCGATAGAGGCTTCTGATGCAAGCGGTATGAACCTCATGGATGTCATCACCTGTAAATGGAACGATACACTACTGACTGCATGTGGTGGGCCCGAGCTACGCGAGAAGCTGGGTCCAGAACCTGTGCCAGGGGGAACAATTCTCGGAAAGATTCATCCTTCGTGGGTCCAACGCTGGGGTTTTAACCCAGGCAGGTGTACTTTCATTGGAAATGTGCTGTAGGTCTCCAACTGCTATGACAGACTGCATTATTGCGCCATTCACAGGCGACAATCCTGCAACAGTAGTTGCATTGTCAGCACCAGGGGATGCCATTCTATCTCTAGGGACATCGACAACATTCTTACTGTCGATACCACCGTCAGACCAACAACCAAAGAGGTTTACCACTTCTCACCTTCTGTCCCATCCGACATCGTTGAAAGGACAGATTGCCATGCTATGTTATAAGAATGGAGCTCTTGCACGAGAAAAAATTCGAGATAAATTTGCTAACGGTGACTGGACAGTATTTAACGGGCTTATCCAGGGATCTCCGGCCGGCAACAACGGATACATGGGTTTATACTTCCCGCTACCAGAGATTATTCCACCAAACATTGTTGGGGAATATTTCTTCCAATATTTCAATGGTGTTCCAGTAGCCATCACGGCACAGGATGTCCCTGCAAGCATGCATCCTCGAGCAATACTAGAGTCTCAGCTCCTCTCTATACGCTCCCGAATTGCTGCCATTCTGCCTGAGAATTCGGTCCCATTACAGCGTCTGGTGGTGACCGGAGGTTCTTCAGCGAACCAAACCATCAGACAGCTTGCAGCAGTGGGTGGTGCATAAGTTTTATCATGAGTCTAACTGATAGGATAATCATCAATAGGATATCTTCAACATGAAAGTATATGTGTCAACAACAAAGGAAGCTGGCGGCATGGGAGGAGCGCTTCTAGCCAAGTACGCCTGGTGGAGAGAGGTGAATGGAGGTAGTGGAACTTTCGAAGAAATGACCGGAGATGGGCTATTTGGCATGCAGTGTGTAGCTTCACCAAGAGCAGGTGTCAGTGCAGTCTATGACGGACTGGTTGGGGTGTACGTCGCATGCGAGGCGCAAGTAGTCAGAAAGGATTGAGAGAGAGAGAGGACATTTGGTAACATTTGTCAGAACATGTATTTGCGTGTCTTTTTGATAGGGACACAAACTTTATTGCGTAAAAAATCAGTGGACATTGCTTCTGTGAGTGACTGCGTTCTGCCCTCTGGGTATTACTGGACATGCCATGGATAGTTCTAAGCTCTCGAGCTCTTCCCAGGCCATCCTTCTTCTTTTCCTTTCGTGTCGCCGACTTTAGTATTCATAATCAATTAGCGCGACATCAATTACGATCTTTTTTTCATTCGCTCTGCTGTCTGTCTGGAACTATGAAACACAAGTTAGAAGAAGACGTCCACAATCCAGAAGGATCTAGAAAAAGATTGCGGGTTGAGGACACTTCCCCAGAGCCTCCTGAGACAGCTGGAAGGGACACTGATGCGACAAAAAAGAAAAGGATAACAAAGAGGAAGGCTACGAGAATACGGAAAGGCAGAGACACAAAAGCTCCTCGTCTGCCAAAGCGACAGTGCGCACTGTTGATGGGATTCTGTGGGACTGGATATAGTGGAATGCAATTGTACGAGTTTTTTTGGGATCGTTCATACGTGAATGATGAACTTGGTTGAACTAGCCAGCATGACGTTCCCCGTACCATTGAAGGCACCCTGTTCAATGCCATGGTGAAAGCTGGGGCTGTATCACAAGATAATGCCGACGATCCAGTGAAGGTGAGTGAATCAAATCTCGTTTTGTGGCGGCTCTCAATGTCCATGCACAGGTTAACCTGGCACGCGCAGCCCGAACTGATTCCGGTGTACATGCAGCAGGGAATATAGTTTCGATGAAAATGATTTCTTCGGTGCCTGGTATTCCAGATATTGTAGGGCATATTAATAAGCTCCTTCCACCCGAAATCAGGCTATGGGGCTACGTTCGTCTGTCTACCTCGTACCATATTATGAATCGTAACCCAAATATTTGATCTAGGTTCGAGTCCAGAATTCGTTCAATGCCCGTTTGTGCGTTTATTCATGCTCAATGAAAACGATGGTGATTGACAATTATGATATCCAGAGCTTGCGACAGTCGTAAATATACCTATTATTTTCCAAGTTACTTGGTCTTACCCCCCAAACCTGGTTGTGGCTTCGACCGCACACTTCGTGAAGAGTCATCTGCCGGACTTGACTGTCCACCTGATCTAGACTACACATTCTGGAAGGGCCACGAGTCCTCGAGCAAGGAAGAAGATCTCATGCGCAAGAGAACTTGGCGCATTGGTCCTGTACAGATGAATAAACTGCGAGAGACGGTTGCAAAGTACGAGGGAACGCATAATTTCCATAATTTCACGCTTGGCCGTGAGTTCAAGGATCGCAGCAATTACAGACACATGAAGAAGATTGAGGTGAGTGTACATTATGCAAGATGGGAAAAAGCCACCAAGCTGCAAATAGGTAGCGGACCCTGTTGTGTATGGCGAGACTGAATGGATCAGCGTTCTCTTCCACGGACAGAGTTTCATGTTGCATCAGGTATTGTTGCTCAATAGAGCTGTCATTTCAAAACTTGCCCCGACTGATCAGAGAGGGTTAGATCGTGTGTATTGTGGTTGCTTGTCTAACATTTTCACTATCTGACATACGCAAAAGCGGAAAATGATGACAGCACTTGTTTTGTGTTGCCGGACGGGTGCACCCAGTCATCTTATCGATGAGGTAGCGTTAAATGCGTTCCAATAACAGTTTTTATTGACCCCCTTTTGAGCTCTATGGGTCACGCGTCGTTCTAGTCCCCAAAATGCCATCGCTTGGTCTTCTCCTTGAAGAACCTGTGTTCAACTCGTACAATGGTAGAATGGCCGTCATCAACGAAAAACTCCATCCCGGTGATCCTGCTTACCGTCCGCCGATAGATTTTGACCTCCATCGGGATGAAATTATCAAGTTCAAGGATGATTTTATTTATAAAAATATGCGAGAAGTAGAGGACGTGACTGGGCTGTATGTCCGGAATCTGCACAAGAATGACTGATCCAATTAACCCCGATGTCTCAGATTTGATGCGTGGATAAGAAGCGTTGATTCTTATACTGGAAATGATTTACGCTACTTTAATCCCAAGGGCATAATCCCAGATGCGGCGGTTATCAAGAAAGAGGAAAGACGCGAAAACCCATTCAGGGAACAGAGGAAGTTCAACACAACAGGCTTTGCCTTGACGGACATCGAAGCAAAGGCGAGGGCGCAGGAAGAGGACGAAGAGGAGGATTTACTAGTAGACAAGAAGAATTTGGAAGAGGCAGAGGGATAGACATTATTGATATTGCCTGTGCTTCATTTTGGTTTTTTAGATAAGAGTAATACTAATATTATAGTGTACAAGAAACTATGATTGGAACTTGCGCATTGTCTGAATCTCATCAAGTAGAGCTTGTAGACGGTCGTCATCGATCTTGACAAGGCTTGATGTTTACTTAGAATGAGGTTTTAAAGAGTTGATTACATGGCAATGGCGCACCTAGGAACAATACTCTTTGCCTCTTCTGCTTCCGCAGGGCATAGATTGGCTATTTGAGCAGTCTCAAATTGAGTCAAAGCTGGTTCTCTACGCAAAGTCCTATACATTATGTTAATAGGACACGAGTTTCAGGGCGAGAAAACACACTCTCGGACAGCACTCGCTGAATCGGTGGTATTAAACTTGGCAAAGGTTTTTACATATTCCAGCGTTTTATTATACACACTGGGCATAACCGTTGAGCTGATTATAGTCTAATCCATGGTGGCACTCACGCAGAATCTGGTGCATCCTTGTCCCTGTTCTCTAGCAGATACTTAACCTCAGAGATTAGTAGACAACCAGCATTGTTGAACTCTATATTAATTTGTAAGGCATAATCGCGCATGTTCAAACATTTAAAGGCAAACCTGCCCCAAGCTTTAACGCAGCTGCGTCCTCTTCTTCTGTCTGGGGTCGATGGCGGAGCCTTGTAGTCATGTAAAAGGGAAAATATTTATACGCGAATTGACCAAACAAATAGATATTTCTAACCAACAATGTCTCTAAATATTAAGTAGTCTACAAAGCTACAAAGAACATCACGCATGATTAGCCCGCAACACCATCTCTTCTAATGGAATTGCCCTCCAATCATCTTTATTGCCATCCTTTGTCAATGCCCAGACAGCATCATCCAGGATGTATATCACCAGTCCACCCTTCCCATCTGCGGTGGGACTGATTCTGTATAGCGGTACTCGTGCCTGCTCATGTGCACGACCCGTTGGAATGAAGAGGAGGTTATGAGAAGCAGCATACTCTTCCACAATAGACTTGAACGTGATCTCTTGTGCTCGTGCTGCCAATGGCCGTTGCTTAATTGACTTGTCAGCAGCTGCCGGAGATCCATGTCGCGATGCTGCGAGCTCCGCACGAAAGTCAGGTCGCTGTAATTTGGTAGGTGCATCGGGGCCAAGTTCAATAGCATCATTCATCAGTTGCAACCCACGAGTGAACCCACGACTGACTCCCGTCATAGACTGAATATATTCAGGAAATGTGCCCTTCCAGAATGAGTACCATTGTGCAACTTCCTCGAAACTGACAGTTGGCTGGATGAGCCAAATATGAAGAATGTCAAGCCATTTTGGGAAGAACTCGGTCTCCAGTAATTGGGAGAATATCGAAGGTCGGATAGCTTCTGACCACAGAAAAACTTGTTCCAAAGGTTCCATTTTTTGGTCTCGAGGATTGATGCGGAAGTCGTCCCGCAATGTAGCGCCAAGTTTAGGCACGACATACTTCAGTAACATGGTATCCCACTCTCCCACATCGAAAATCTGAATGCGCGGTTACTTGCAAGGTAAATGTATCAAAAAAAAAAGCAACGCACCTGTTTCCACGCCTTGAGAGATACTGGGATATCTTGTCCAACATTCCATGACCTGAATAAACTCTTGACCTTCCTTTTCGCATCTCCAATCACGTCTTCTGATCTCAGACCGAGGTGCGGCAGCCAGGGAAAGATAATACTCTGCAGTGTAACTTTAGACCTTTTTGCACTCCAGTCAGTAACAGCCTTTTGTACTTTGGGAAGAATTAGTTGATCAAGTATGTTGTCCCTGATAAATGGTGGCAAAAACGCGGACCAGACTTCATACAACTTGACAGCTGGCTGAGGGTCATCTGGAAACCATTCGTTATTGATCGTGGTTCGTACTTTTGGCAGCCATACATTCCAGAGTAAGCTTTCAAAAGGTGACATGAATTCCTGTCTGTAAACAATTGGAATCAGGAATAAAGCACAAATTACTATGCATGCGTACTGCCCAGAATCTGGTGCCATTGAAATGCCTCCACCATAGAGATCCACCACTGAGGAAGCTGTCTTTCTGTCTTGCTCAGGGGAGTTGACCTTCAATGCTTGGCGCCAGCCTCTAAAAGTCGAAACGAACGCAGATGGATCTTCGAGTGGGTTCCAAGTGGCTACCATTCGACGCAATAGCGGCGCAATTGCCGCGACCACGATCTCATCCAGGTGGTATTTCCCAAATTCATGAGGAAATTCGGTGACCAATTTGTGAAAGAGTGGAGAGAACGAGTCAAAGGATACCTCGTACACAGAAGACAGTTCCTTTGACTTGCACTGAATGTCTTTGGAGATGAGGGATATCTGTTGCAACCTTGAAATTACTACAACAGCATTTTAGACTAAATTCATAGTAAAAGGATAATGACTTACATTCTGCTTCGTCCTTGATTTTTTTTCGTAATCGGGCATCCTCATTCACTATATATTGCTTTCTCTCCTCTAGTGCTTTCGCTTCTCTTGTTAGACCATCAAGGTCGGTCTTGCAAGCATCAGCAATGAGACGGATGTTATGCCGCACTTCTGGTATCCGCATCGAGTCTGTAGAAGGTGTCCATGAATTTATAGACAAGTCTGCGATAGAAGAAACCTCTCGAGGCTATAAAAAGTGTCAGCAACCGAAAGGTCCTTTATAGGAACGCCGCTCACAGTAACACCAGTGGCATCAATAATTTGCCCTAGATCTGTTGCAGGCGCTTCTTCACCAGCTTCTGCGATAATTTCTTCATAGGTCTTATGCTGTATCTTTGTTTTCACCTTCTTGGGTTTCTTCCATACATCTGACTTCTTTTCTTCTTCCTCTCGAGCTTTCTTCTTCGCCTTCCTTAATTTAGGATCCTCGTCATCACTAATTACTTCCCCTTTCCTGCGCGCTTCTTGTTTTGCCTGTTCTGTTCTTTCCTTGAATCCTTTGAATGCAATACCCATTTTTTGCGGCCTCATTTTGCTCTCGATTGGATTCACGATACCCTCCCCTGTGGCACCAAGGCCAGTTCCGGCTTGCCAGCCCATCTTTGCAAGCATTTTTGCACCGAATGTACCTTGTATCTTCGAAAAATGAGCACGCTCCTCTGCGGAGAGAATGACAGGCTTTGGCGAAGGGTTCGCATCACGGACAAAAGCACGCTGGTTAGCCGCTCTGCTTCCGAAAGACGTAGGAAGGTCATGCGCTACTGAAGGAGTCGATTCAGATGGGGGTGGAGCTACTCGTCTAGAACCAATGCCACCTCTTCGAATTGGTGATTCTTGTGCAGGTGGCTCAGCCGGTGGAGGGTGCCTCATATTCAGATACTGAGAATCTAACTTGATAGAGCTGGTTCCACTAGAAAAAGCAGGAGCCTCTGTACTTCCTCCAGAACCTTCAGAGAAACCCAGTCCTCCGATTTGAGGTGTTTCATCGTCTTCATCTTCCAGCCGTACTCGGGGAGATGGAGGTCTGGAGGATTGTGACTCGTCAGAATATTCATTATCCTCTCCGGGCCCCTCGCCATTGGATCCATCTACCTCACCGTCATCAACCTCGTCGTCACTGCTTTGCTCGTCAAGCTGCATTTCCATCTCCTTGTCCAGATTCACGGCTTTCTCTCCTGTTACAAATGCAGGGGCTTTAGCCCAGTCATTCCTCTTCCTGTTTCTAGTTGTATATTCTTCATAGTCGCTATCATCCCCGAAAACGCCATATGTTGCACTTTCCTTGCCTTCAGTCCTTCTCCTGCGTTTGCGCTGGTAAGGATTTTCGAATAACTCCCGCTCATCACGCCAGTCGGGATCGTTTTCAAAATTTAAATCGTTGTCGTCGACTGAGAGATCTGAGTCTGAGTCGCCATCATCAAGGAGTCTTTTTCTTCGAGCCATGACGCCTCGTAGGAATTGGTGATGTGACGTGACGTTAATGTGACACACAATAGAGGGCACAGGACTGGCATAGGACACCACTGTCAGTACTGCTGTGTCGTATAGCGGGATCGCACAGACGGTCAGTGTGACCAATACGTATTGATTCTTTCGTTCCTGAACCATGCATACGAACATCAGGTGTCAGAAAACCTCCTCCTGAAGGTACTGACGTGAGAAGTGGCAGGAGGTTTAACTAACCGACTGTTTGCATGAGGTCGGTTGCTGTGATACAGTGTGATATGCGCATTTAGAACCCAGCGATAGTGATACTTACAGGGATTTTACGCATCTTGGGGAGAGTGGCCCATGAGGACAGTTAGGTAAATTGTGCTTGACTTCTCACCTTATTGTTAATGCTCACTCTGGGCACATCACCAAGACACGCTATGACACTCAAAATAACTCAAACAATAAAACCCAATGCATACATCCACTTCAGTCACACCTCCGCCCGCTAATTGTTTAGCTGTTGACCGGCACATCTCCGTTACAGGCGTGTGCCTCACCCTCTATAAAGCCCGTTGATTTCCTACTCTTTCTCCTATACCCCCACTCTCCCCGTCATGGCACGTTCAGCTGGCTCCTGGTCGACCTTGGCATTCCTTTTCTTGCTATTTATTCCCTTCGTCATGACTCAAATACCCAATTCATTTCCACATGAATACCCCGGCCAGCCAAAGGGCGATTTTAGTCCTGAATGGCAGAAGTGTATGAACCTTGTTTCCTCAAATTGCCCTTTGCTTATGAATCTGTAGATTTCGAAATAAACAAACCGCTTCCAAATGTTACATTCCCACTGGCGCGCAGCTTCGCTGGCAATATACCTGTGCAACGCGAAGGGCATCCCAACAATACACTTTTCTTCTTCGCAGTGGAGAAATCCAATGGATCCTTAACAGCTACCGAGGGAGACAATGACTCTGCACCTTGGGGAATCTGGCTTAATGGCGGGTACGTTGATTGCTGTACTGTACTCGAACAAGACCTCCATTGCTTACAACGTCATTTTCTCAGGCCAGGTTCGTCAAGTATGTACGGCATGTTCTTCGAGGTCTGTTAACTGACGCAATGCCTTATCTTATCTGATATCTGGGCCCAGAACGGTCCAATTCGGATCGCAAGTGATTACAGTATTTCGTCTAATCCGCATAGTTGGAATCAATTAGCCGACTTCTTCTGGATTGATCAACCTGTGTAATTTTATTCATGTTCAATCCGTATATCCTTTGCTGACACGACTATAGAGGAGTTGGTTATTCAACAGCTGATGCAGATGGTTATGGTGAGTTCAGTCATGAGCTATCATCCTTTTGACTCCTTCATATATTTAACTAACCATATGAATTAGCTCCTGACGAAGATCAAGTTGGAAAAGACTTTGTACTGCTCGTGTATTTGCTTCCGTCATATATGATTGTAACACTCATCTTCAGATGGGCTTTCTGAATAACCTCGTTAAAATATTTCCAAGTCTTGCCAAACGGCCGCTCCATATCACCGGCGAGAGTTATGCGGGTGTTTATATCGTACGTGAAGAATTCTCAAGCCTATTTATTTCTCTAAGGGCCATTCCAGCCTTATATCCTCAAGGCATACTTTGAAATGAACAACCCTCCTGTACAGATTGCTAAGGTCGCTATTGGAGATGGTTCTATCACTTCTGCAGTTGTTTTTGAATTGCTCCCTGCGGTAAAGCTCTAAAGCCGTATATACGCATCATTGCTCACATACTGTCATAGCTCAATATCATTGAAACGTATCCCCAGCTTATTGGTTATGACTCCCAAGTCTACGAGTACTTTAGAGAACAGTGAGTTGATTGGCTATCAGCGCTCAATAATTGTCGACCAAGTCCGTCGACTTTCTTAGGAGCCATTTATGTGGCTTTGATGTCAATCTCACTTACCCACAAACTGGAATCATACCTGAAGTTCATTACATTGGTCCAACTCAACGAGATTCACCTTTCTTCATGAGGAAAACACGATTTCAAAACACTTACATCTTGAAACAGCTGCAACGCCGCGCTGCCACCATCGAAAACAGAGAAGATACCGCTAAGAAAGTAATTGCGAAGCGGGACCTTACTGGCCGTGCTAACGGCACAATTGATCCATGGGTATGATGCCGGTTCACTGAATTGCATACCTAGGCTGACTAAATATGATTAGTACGGGTGCGCCCTCCTTGACGAATTCATTGATTACGCTCTCAACTTTACATTTCCCTGGAGTACGTTTAAGGACCATATGACATGGTAACCATTCTTACCCTTGGTAGATGCTGCCGGGTTCAAGAATACCTTTGAGTTCAACGTAAGCACCCCATGTAACTGTGACATGGCTACGACCTACACACATTTCCAGGTATATGATATCCCAGACTCTCCCATCAATCCCCCAGTAAATGCTGATGCATCTATTTTCCTGAATGGTGGCTTGTTTTACTTATAACTTTATGACTTATCTGACGAAAATGATGATTAGATCCCCAGACAAGGGCAGCACTGCATGCACCTACAAGCAAGGACTGGGCTCTTAATTTCCAGTTTCCGTTTGGTGCTTCTTCCGGTGACACTCCAAGTAAGCCGATTTGTGTTAGTGGTATCGTGAAATTGAATGCTTTGTATTAGATTTCGACCCTAGTAAGTTTGAAGTTATCCCATAAAATAGATGACCATATCGTTTGGCCATATGCGTTTCCAGGTCCTGAGTGAGTTAATATAATTATTATCTGACTCACCGGTGCTAACCGATCTTATCTAGGCCCATGGTTTTCCTGACGGAACTGGCAACAAATGCAACCAAGCACAATATTGGCATTGTCCTATTCTCTGGGAATGACGATGCGCTTATTGCACATCGCAGCACTGAGAGTATGTGGAATTATTGTTTTGCACTGTTTCGACATATCTGACTGTTTCATTTGTAGTTGCTATTCAGGTGCGCTCCTACTCTTACCCCAAATTACGACATTGACCATAGTCTTAGAATACGACTTTTGGGGGTATACAAGGCTTTACTAGGAAGCCATCTACTCCGTGGTACAATGATGATGACGACTTTGCTGGAATTGTTCACCAAGAACGGGGTTGGACATACGTCCTGTTTGATCACGCTGGCCACATTGTTCCTGCGTCAGCGCCGGTGTCGGTAAGTTACCAACCTATCACAAGGTTTCCAGTCGCACTCATGTTCTCAGGCTTTCACGTTTGCTCGGGAATTTGTCTTTGGGAGCAATACTACTGGTCTAGTATCCAATAAAGGCGTTATTGGTGGTGAAGATGCCAAATTGGCTAGTGGTGTTCTGTCAGGAAATGATGCAGTGTATGTGGGCTCGGGGGCGACACAATCCACATATGTGTTCCCTTCAGCAACACGCGCTGCCTGGGATTCGTTTATCCAGACTGCACGACCGCTCCAGAATCGGGTTGCAAGTGCAAGCATTGCTACTCGACGATGTCAACGGACACTTCTATCATTCTTTATTACGACGTTCACGTTAGGCTGGACCATGTTCTAGACGCATTGCACAGGGACTATGATAGGATTCACCAGTACTTTTAGCTGTTGTATTTTTTTTTCCGGGCTTCTGATGCGCGGGTGTACTATGATACCACAGGGATCTGTGATCCTCTCCTTAATTCCATTTGAAAATAAAGAAACCAAGTTGAGACTTGCAAAAAGACAAGGGCCTGACCGGGAATTGAACCCGGGACCTCCTCGATTAAAGGCTATGAGTTACCCTAACAAGGAATCATACTACTAGACCATCAGGCCATTGAAAATCTTAATCCTTGTGCCTCACAGTACTAGATTAGGCAATGTGACGCGTTAGGCACTTACGCGTCGCATTCAGTATCCCAGCTACTACACAGAACTTATCTTACTCCATCATGGATACGCAGGCTTCGTCGTCGTCAGGCTTGGACCAGAGAAGGAAAGATGCATTGAAGGCTTATAGAGAGGTACCTCATACCATGTACTCTTCGACTATGTAGTACACTCATGCCCCGTTCACAGAAGATGCGCGCGCATGAAATCAGCAGTGAAAGTCTAAAGAACTGTAAGTTAAAAGTGGTCACTCGGAAATGCTCCCGTTGGATTGATGGCTTGGTGCCATAGTAAGGTTCTCGCTAAAGGACTTGGAAAAGGCATATGAAAAAACTGAGGAGGACATTAAAGCCGTCCAGTCTGTCGGACAGATTATTGGAGAAGTCATGAAGCAGTTAGATGACGAACGATGTGCGTATATTCCTCTAGGTCTGCTCCTTGCCTCCGAATTATCGTGTTTGATTTTTCGTTGCTTTAGTTATTGTCAAAGCTTCTTCAGGACCCCGTTATGTTGTTTCTTACCGTCCAACCCTACCTATGGCCAAGCTGAAGGCCGGCACTCGTGTTTCGCTCGATATGACAACTCTTACAATCATGCGTATATTGCCCAGGGAAGTAGACCCGCTTGTTTACAAAATGAGTTTGGAAGACGCAGGCGACGCCTCGTTTGCTGGCATTGGTGGATTGTCAGAACAAGTTAGAGAACTGAGAGAAGTATTAAGGTGCCATTGATGTTGATTCCTCATTGCTGAATTAAATAACAAGATCATCGAGCTCCCCCTTCTCAACCCCGAACTGTTTCAAAGGGTAGGGATTAAGCCACCCAAGGGCGTGCTACTCTATGGGCCCCCAGGAACAGGCAAAACACTACTCGCCAGGGCAGTCGCTGCAACTCTACAAACAAATTTCCTGAAAGTTGTGTCCTCCGCAATTGTGGATAAATACATTGGGGAGAGTGCAAGGGTTGTGAGAGAGATGTTTGGCTTTGCCCGTGATCATGAACCCTGCGTTATATTCATGGATGAAATTGATGCTATCGGGGGTCGGCGATTCTCAGAGGGTACAAGTGCTGATCGAGAAATCCAGAGGACACTAATGGAGGTATGCTATACTAATTTTGTTGAATGATTTTTTTTACGAGCCGAAGATTTAGCTGCTTAACCAAATGGATGGCTTCGACTCGCTAGGCAGAACAAAGTTGATTATGGCTACGAATCGACCAGATACCCTCGATCCTGCGTTGCTTCGTCCTGGCAGACTAGATCGTAAGATAGAAGTGCCCCTTCCTAATGAACAAGCCAGATTGGAGATTCTCAAAATCCATGCAACGCCCGTTAACAAAGGAGGTGAAATAGACTATGAGGCCATTGTGAAGGTAGATACTCTTAGCATAAGGTAATGGGGTCATGATTGTTGAGATAGGTGCACCTAGCTCTCAGATGGGTTCAATGGGGCCGATTTGAGAAATGTCGTTACAGAGGCAGGAATGTTTGCCATGAGAGATGACAGGTCAGTCATGCAATCGTTCCTGGTGTTCCCTTCTTACAATCTACAGAGAGTATGTCACCCAAGAAGATTTAACAAAAGCAGCAAGGAAAGTGGGTGAAGCAAAGAAGCATGAGAGTAAGTACCAGCAAGTGTGCGTATCACAGTGACTTATATATTCTCTACAGCGAAGATGGAGTACTCCATGTAGACCATACCCTTAATTATATCAGATTCTTGTGATATGTCCATTTCTCACTTTGGCAATGTGGCAATAGACTCGATTAATGCCTTTAAGAAATTCTGGTAAACACCAGATATGTATCCACGGGTCCGTCAATGGTATATTAGAAAGCTAAATTATGATAATCAATCCTTGGTAACTAGAAATGGAAGAAACCTTTCTTCTTCTTCTTCTCTTCTTTCATAGAGGGGGTCAAAGAGGTATTAGAGGCTGCAAATGAGTTAGTTGGTGAGGCCTTGGAGGATTTCCGCTCGTCCTTGGGCGCCGATAGTGATGGTGGCATTGGCCTTTGTGGTGGCGGCGGGTCTTTGGTGAAATACTTCTCGTCATAAAACTCTTGAAATGGGCGTTGACCTTCCTTTGGGTCTCGTAGTCCGTTGGGTATTGCCTTTGAACCGACGCCACTGAGTTCCAAAACCTTCAGATCATCAACAAATTGCCGGGGGGTGGTTGTGTGCGTTGAGCCTAATTTCTCGGACTGAGTTTCCCTGACTAGATAAAAAGAGTTAATCAAGTTATCCATACCTATATAGACATCCCTGTTCAAAGAGGCGGACAGCTGGTATGCTTCTCGAATTTCCGAGTAAGTCATGCCACCAAAAATAAAGACAACCACACGCTGCCGTACTTCGACAGCAGTAGGACCCTGCCTAGGAGCCCTGTGCCATGCAGGCTTCTGGCTGCGAAGTGATGTCGTTGGTGACGGTGCCGCACGTACAGGAGTCGGGACCGATGATGGGGATTCCCGAACGTAAGGGAATAGTCCGGTATCAAGTTTATTGGTGACGTGATCCTTTTAGGTAGAGATAGTCATGGACTTGGCATAAAACTATTTAGGCGATGAATCTTACCTCAATCACCGCTCTCAAAGCGGGCTTAAATCGGGATAGTTCATACTCATCTTCATGAGATGACTTCTGTTTGATCTTTTTCCTTGTGTCCCGATCATTGGGACCCTATCCAAAAACTGAGCCACTATCATTCAAAGTGTCAAAACCAAGCTTACCCGTGTAACTCGGACACCAAGATATACAAGTGCGTTTACTGCATCTTGTTCCGCTATATTTAAACGAGCATGCTGGTAAAGACGCCTCTTATCCTCATCTGGCACACCATCACGGTATTGTATATACAAGGCCACCATGCGAACCTTATTGGCATTACTTACGTTTTAATATGCGTAAGTAATGTGCCAAAACACGGAGGAGAGATTAGCTCTTACATGACGTCTCGACCGTCAAGGAGTGGGACCATCTCTTCTACCAATGACTTGGGGGTCTTCCCCTCTGGGGTTAAACCCGTGGCACAACACTAAGTAGTGTGAATGTCATAAACTCACCAATAACAAAGAATGAAATACCTGCTCCACATTACCGACAAGCGACAACTTGTCTCGCTCAAAGATTCCCATACATTCTTGCGCCATATTGAGATGCAGAGAGAACTAGTGGATGCAGGGACTTCATCAATACGAGCAACATCCATGGGAAATCTATGCTATCACCTTTTCACGCTGTTCTTGATATTGAGGCAAGCTTGCTAGCATTTCTTTCATATCGTTGAGACTTGCTGCGCCTTCACTTCAAAACAGTATCTTTGAGCACTGATCCAGTAACCACGAACGCATTCGTACCCTTTGAATACAGTATTATCCGCCAGGAATTTGTTAAAATCCGCCATGAGCTTGTCAATAGCTTCTCGCATATGCATATGTCGAACCTCTGTCCATACTGTATCTGCATCGGACAATGTCGCAGTCTTGTCCTCATAAGCACCGAGCGATGACTGGAACTTGTACCTGTATTTCCCGTCAAAACAAGACCATAACAGTTTTGTTGAAAAAGCACGTACGTGTACTTTGAACCACTGTCAATAGGAAGTAAATCGTTGGCCATTGCCTGATAAGTGAACTCGTGGATGAATGGAGCAAGCATATCCATTGAGCGATCAGTCAATATTAATGTACCCCTGGGTCTTGAAGCATCATATTTCTTATTGGCTTGGGATCAATATAGGATTGAAAAAAAAAATTAATGAAAGGACCCACTGCAAAATCTGGGTTTGCCTTTTTGTGCTCATCAAGGTTTTCTTGAATCATCAGTGCAAGCATCTTGGTAACATACTGCGATTCAGCTGCTTCATATGCTCGCGCCTCTGCTCCTCGAGCAAGGTTGGTTCGCCACCGATTACTTGTTTCTGGAGGTGGAGGCGCCCGTGTAGTGGTATGCGGCTTCAGCGGTCCAAGGGGTGGGTGATTCGGAGGAATATAATAACGTATATAGGGATTTTCGTTGAGGGTAATGCACAGGTTCGTAATCTATTAGGATAGCAAATCAACAAGCAAGTCTGACATGATCAATCACAGTACAAACCATTTTGCTAGCAAAGCGCAGATCTTCTTCCAAGCGGTTACGGGCGCCGCGATATTGCGCATCGTTACGAGGAGGACTGTAAGCACTATAGAATAATTCTGGCATCTGCAGTGACCATGTCTGCGCTTCAAGAACTAAGTAAGATGACGTATAAGCTCCGTAGTTTCACACCTGATCTGAGTTAAGACAAGGCTCACCGGAAAAGTTGATGAAAAGCTCCCTGAGACCTTTGAGGTAGGGCTCCGCAGGAGAAGAAGTTAAACGCTGGAATAATGGTTCTGACAATCCTGCCGCAAAGATATCAGATCACTCGCAGCTGCTGTCACCATGCGACCAGACAAACCAGACCTTCAATGAAAAATAGATGGGCGGCGGCATATTGTTGTTGTTGGGTAAAGTCTCGGATGATGCGGTCTACATTCTGGGTTGTCGGCATAAGCAGGTAGACAGCTTCAAACCCAGGTTGTGGATCACGGCGGTTAGAAATTGATTCAATCACTACGAGGGGTTTATGTTGTCAGAAGGTCTTAGCATAACATTAACATAGGCTCACAAGTAACATTCTCTTCCAAAATATCGAATTGTTTCAGCACTGATCCCAATAGCCTCTGGGAATGCTCGTCGACAACGAGAATCTTCCACTTCCCTGGTGGATTAACTGATCTGATTGCCTCGAGAAATTCTAACAGTGAGATGAAGGTGAGAAGGGGGAACCAGACAAGAACAAGGACGGCATACTATTACGGACTACAGTAAGTAGAGAGGACATGGTTGGAGAGTTGGGGAAGGATGTATGCCACTGGCAATTGATAGGACTGATATTGATAGACCTAATTATACGAATTGGGTAGTCATGACAAGTCAATCACACCAATTTATGCTCTTCATGTCCAATGTCAAAGGTATGCATTAAGCAACTATATAACAATAGTTCCAGCTTATTTCCGTTAAATATCACCATCTAAGCTTTCGCAAAAGCGTGATTATGAAGACTACAGCAAGCTAAACAGGGCAGCCAGACCACCAAGGTACAGAACACTGAATGTAGGAATAGCGTTTGTAAAACCTGCATTGCCGCTGCCCGGTGATTCAGGCTTCCCGTCGCCATTGATGTCCACTGTGTGATTGGTATATGGGAATGTCTTATTAGTCGTAGATTCCAAGTATAGGTCAGATGTGGGCAATTTCATGCATTGCCCAATGGGTTTGAGCTACACAGCAATGGATAAGCAAGTAAAAGAACATTATCCAAGAACTTACATTGAATTTTGGATTGTGGTTCAAAGCAGCATCAAGAGTATAACCAATCGCAAGATCAACAGTAATTGCAAACAGATCGTGTTGCAGAACAATGAAGCTACAACCGTTGTCAGCAAGCAGAAATAACCATGGTGCATGGATAAACATACCCAGTATCAATCGATGTAGCGTTGCTCAAGATTGTCTGGAATGTCGCATAAGATTGCAATCCGGTTACCTGACCAGCAGCGACTCTCCAATCTGTGGTGATATCAGGTATGTTCTCGTAATGGACGTGATAAAAAGCTTACCATTAGTATCAAACACACCTCCACCTGGGGTCCTTGTCCAAATTATAGGAACCATTCCCATTGCCAGGGAGATAGCACGAACACGATCATCTGGAATGGCTGGTTAGAGACAAGCAACGAACGATGCATTTAACTAACCGATATCACCAAAAGGAGGGCGCATAGTCGTTGGAGTAACACCCAATATCTGTCTGATGGCCTTCCTAGTCCAACCAAGTTCAGCAACGATTTGTTCGGTAGTCAGAGACGTGAGAGGCTAAACATTTTTGATCAATATAATGGGATGAAAAGAATGTTGTCAAATACTACAGACCTTGTGGGACCAAGTGTGAACACTGATCTCATGACCGGACATATATTGTTCCAGAAGGACAGTAGGGCGCTCAATAACGCGGGAACCAACAACGAAGAATGTAGCATGAATATCCTTCTGAGTCAAGTAGTTGAGCAGCGTTCTGGATAAACACGAGTGAGAAATCCGGAGACAGTGTACTTATTATTTAGGACTGACTGAGCTACGGAAATAACATTAGTGAGATTCCTATAACTTGTTAAGAGAATGACACTTACTGTAAGGAGACGGCCCGTCATCGAAACTTTCATGACACTTATATTAACTGAATGGAATTGATCAAACATTAGACACCTTACCTGACACCCCAAGTCAGCTTGTCAGGGCAAGCGGTAATGTCTAACACATCGGATCAATAATTCAGAAAGTAAGTTGAACTATGCTAGACTACTCACCAGTACTACGAACGTGACCACCACAGGTCCACCAACCACGGTTAGCTGAATCAGCAGCAGCAGCCGGATCACCAGCGCATGAACCATCAGCCGTGGGAGAAAAGGTTGGGATGTCAAAACCGTCAAGTTCCTTCAACCATTCTTGAACCTCGGGGGAATCTATTGAAAGTGAAATGAAAACAAGGTGTGCGAATATTAAATAAATTACTCACTGGTATCTGGGATCTTATCTTGAAGAGGCCAATCACTGGCTTTGAAGACAACTGGAAAAATATTTGCACTCAACAAGACATAAGTAAGGAGAGGGGGAGTTCATACATGATGTGGGAAGGCTAGGTGCGCCGGACACTGGGGGGGAAGCGCCAGCCTTGTAGGTAGTTGTCACGGGTTGCGTGGCTTGGCTCGACATCCCAGAGGTGATTTGGGATAGAGGGGGGATACCGGAAGCTGTTGGGGTAGGAATATTGGTGGGGATTGTAGTGGGAATACTAGTGGTTCCAGCTGGGGCACTACTAGGTGCACCAGAAGCGGAAGAAGTGGCCGAGGTGACGGGTGTCGTATTCTGTCGTTTATGGAGAGCTCCCAAGTGCTTGAACCTCTTGTCAGAGGCAGCAGCAGTGAGCTGAAGGGCGAAGAGCAGAAAACCGACTTGGAGCTTCATAAGACAGGGCAGGAGTAAGGAATGTGAGGGCGCAAGGAATGCGAGAGCAACAAGATGGTTGATGAGGAAAAGAAAGAGGGAGTGACAAAAATCAGAAGAAAAATAATAAGGAACCACAACACGGCCATCAGTTGCCAAGGCCTTTCCCGCTAGCCGCGACACGTGCCCTGCTGTACGTACGGTATTGTCTCACTCACCGCACCCAACCCCCTGCCATCCCTGCACTCTTGCAAAACGTGTGATTACAAACATTACCAACAGCGTAGTACAGATGCAACTAAGATAATTATATATGATCAGCTCAAACGATGACAGTAGTGGCGCATAATACAATCGTATACAGAACCGTGAGCTACCGTGTTACACATGTTAGAGAAGAGTTGTTGGATGTGCGTCGTTGCAAGTCTGTCGATATCTGAAGCGCAAATACACGGTCGTCTGATACTAGGAGAATTTCATCGCGACCAACCCCGTGATTCTGACGGGGGTGTTGATTTGGGTATTGTATTTGGGGGCCATATCCAGTATATGGACCACGGTGGTGGTACATACCAACTGTTCCACCACCAGGAGTCTGGTATGCATTATATTCATATCCAGGCTGATATGGGTTTGCTGGCATGACCATATTTGCACCATGAGGAATTGAGGGCGGGGTGTCCGCAAACAGTAGTCTCAAATTTGATCCTTGGATTACTTGCACCAACAAGCCACTGTTGATATCCCTGATCTCCACAAATGTTGGTTCGAACGCCAAAATGAATGGTTCATGAAGGGCTTCAAAACAAAAGTAAGACGTTATAGCCGATACACGTGAGGTCATACGTACCA
Source organism: Amanita thiersii Skay4041 (assembly GCA_002554575.1). Classification (NCBI taxonomy): domain Eukaryota; kingdom Fungi; phylum Basidiomycota; class Agaricomycetes; order Agaricales; family Amanitaceae; genus Amanita; species Amanita thiersii. Next base: position 213,898 of record KZ301984.1, read on the forward strand.
AAACCCGATGGTGTTCCTTCCCAATAAACCATGAAGTCCTTGCGTGATCGCCTGCCATTTTTATTTACATAAAACGCGAATTCTGGATGGCAAGCATTACAGTTAGGTAACCATCTCTCCTCGACACTGCACTCACCATCATAACATAATAGAAACTCATTCTGGATTCGATAAATCGCCATGGGTCGGAGATTTTCTCGTCGCCGTACAAATTCCAATGAATCATCACTAGGGTCCAGGAGTCCTTGTGTATCTAAGGTTTCGAGGTCAACAATTTCAAACCCCCTCGAACAGCCTACGCATAGCTTAGTTTTCAAGAAATGAATCGACGTTGATTCGACGGGAATGTAAAACTCCTAGAGCAAGCTTGGGTTCCATGTTTACCAACTTAGTATTATTCAACATACCCTGAACAATTTCAGCGTGTCATTACCACCTTGCAATAGTTTTCGGAAGGTAGGTTTCGCTCTTCCACGAATAGTTTGATCTATTGGCTCTAATGTCTTGAACGTACTAGAGAGTTGGCTTGATTTCACGATACAGACGAGTATTCGGCCCAAACAGAAACCTGCTTTAAAGAACGATGTATGCGAAGAAATTCGCTTTGCACGTTTCAAACCGGCCATTGGATCTAATGGATCTAGTGCCTCCAGTGGAAAAGTAATCACCTGGCGCTCTTTGGCAGGAAATGAAAATTTCAGCAATAATCACATTTATATAACATACCAGATAAGAGAATCAAGAGCTGATAGTCTTCAAGGACGTCAATCTGTGTGACATCCAGTAAGGCTAACACTTTGACCGGATCCCTGCTTGACTCTCGGAGATCTGAAATGTAGACACCATCGTTAGTGCCATATACGATTCGTCTCCCCCCACCTATATGAATTAGAATTCGTGCTTAAATGTGGCATAACGACTGGTGCTTACTGAATGGCGCAGCACAATTTACTTTATTGACGCCAACAAAAAACCCTTCACTTAGCGTTATAGTGTCAAATATCGCACTTCGTTCGCGCATAACCTGTTGTTGTTTGGCGATACTCTCTACCCACTTCTTGTGTATTACCGCAGAATTGGCCCAGAGCATCATTTGATAGTATTTACGGCCTAGGTGAATGAAGTTAATCCAAAATTGACCCTTTCCCTCAGTCCGTACGGCAACAGGCGGTAGAGTAAGGGGCCGATGATCCTTATTGAAGGAGTTGCGTTTCACAAGCTGTCGATTTCGTCGACCGTTTTCATTTGGCGAGTCCTCATAGGCTGAGATACACAATAATTCCAGCGGTATGGGCTAACCTCGCTGAGCATGTATCTAAACACGAGAAAATTGCAATCAACCTACTCTGCGATATACCCGGAATTGCTCATGTTGCTTGCTCTTGGACACCTTCGTGAAAAGGATGGCATGATCGAATAGGTACACCTGTAACTCGCCGTCACGCTTACTCAGGGTGCCTTTGTGCACGATCTCGCGGCCTTCCTCTGTCAAGCGTAAATCCTGTCCAACTCATGAGTGGTGATCCTCCAAACCTTTTGTAGTTACTTACTACTTCTTCACCGGTCTTATAGTAGAGCTGTTCATTCAGCTGACACAGATGGAAGCGGTTCTCAGATTTTCCTGATTCGGTATTCACTTTCATCAAGAAATCTTTGACGATGGTTATGACCTGAGGCAACATTGACTTGTCTGGGCTGTCCTTTGGAGTGTGTTTGAGAACGGCTTCTAATAGAAGGGGATAACGAGCTAAACGTGTTGTAGGCTTTGTAAGATAAGCATTCAACTCCAACTTCCGTGATTCAGGTAATCGCTCGGTAACCTATCGGAAATGTCAACTCAGAATGAAATAATCGAGAAAAACTTGATAGAGTCTGACCTCCACGAACTGAGAAAATGCAGGATTTGTGCTTTTTTCCTTCTCGAATTCAAATTTTCCATACAACTGATGAGCACCGTATGACACAAATGGACTGAAATTAGGGACTGAGTCGAGGAAAATGTCTCCAATTTTTTCCACAACAGCGTAGGACTTTTGTCGTTTGACCAACGCATCTCGAAGCTTCGTGTTGACAGTAATAATTTCGTGTACATTCCAGAAGACGTCAGTTATGAATTTTGAACGCTTCTCTTTTAAAATGATATCCTTCTCTCTTAGTTGCGCAATCCAGATCTATAAGGTTCATATTAGTCAAAAGTTCCCTCCAGAGGATTAACAACACCAACGTCTCGAAGATACTCCATATCCCGGATAAAGTCGCGCTCAGTATATATGACTTCATTTATAGCCTCTTGTCGTTTCTTCTCCGTTTCAGAGACACTATTGACAATTTCTTGAGGTACCGAGTGTATCCAGAGTGTTCCATCGTCCTGCAATACCATCAGTTGAGAATATTACTTATGGCCAGAATCTATCTACCGGTACGTCTCCCAGACTCTCTTTACTGATCTGTTTGGAAAGCCCGGGTTGAGGTTTCATATTCAGTCGAGCCTGCTGTTCCAGTCTTCTAGGGCACGCGATACTATAACAGAGTTGATCTCTCGAACAGGTAGGAGAGTAACAGTCAGTCAGTAAGGTAAATACGCCAGTTGGAAATGGGAAGTCGTCAGAAGACATAGAGTCCTTTCTGTGATGTGGTTGGTGGACTGGCCCTTCCTTGTCCTGAGAAAATACATTGTTTAAGTAAACTCACGGGTAAAATGCAACACAACTAAAAATCACCTCTGTATAGGAATCCCGATTTGATATGTCGGGAGACTGTTGCCCATCTCTCCCGTTCAAGGCACTAGTCTCTGGACTTGTGAGCTCTCCGCTTACATACGGACTTGTAAGCCTTGTGCGGAATTGATATAGCTCGTTTGGACTGTCTCGTAGGCGATGGTCATATGTCACATCATGAAAATACTTCTGGGCATCTAATGCACGTCCTAAAAGCAATGCCAGATTGCGGTCAGTAGTTTTAATAATATAAGCAATCTTGTCGACTGCTTCACGGCCATCGAATGCACTTTTGTATGTGAGCCCATCTTTAACTCTATCACTGAGAGGTATACGTTCACGAAATGCCTCTGCCACGCGAGAAAGCAAAGCGGGATAGACAATGGGTGCTTTACGGGTCTTAACACGTGTAGAGGCAGGAGAATCACGGCCCTCGTGTAATGGCGGATTAGGAAGGCGCGAATTACGCCTAGAGTCGACAACAGTTCTAGTAGAATGGATAGCAGCAGACATTGACATTGAACGGTCTTGTACGGAGCGCTGACGACGTGGTCCTGAGAGCCTGGGAACAGTCCTTGCAGAGTCTGACGACTGCCTAGAGAGCACAGTTGAATTGTGCTCTAGCGCAGACGATGAATGATCTACTACAGAGGATGTAGGAGAGTTGCTAATAAGGGATGAATGTAACGTGCTTGTATCCACATGGAGGGGAAACACCTGGAGATACATAACAGGTCATGAATAAACAAGATTGTAAGCAAGGAAGAAAGACAGACGGAATCTGGGTTCTCGAGGCGAGAGGAATGAAACTGGGGCTGACTTGTCGAGGAAGCTTGACATTGTATAATGATAATCAGATTTGGGTCGAAATAGCAGATAGAGAGAAGTACGTACAGGGATCCTCTTTACGAGCCCAGGGAAGTTCACTACTGCCATCATCGGTTCCTTGGTCGCTGCTATTGCCATTTGAACTTGTAAAATCCAAACCAAGCCTGCCGTCTTCGGAGTCAAAAGGAATCCCAATGCGTGGAATATCCGAATCATATCCCGGAGGACCATGAGGCCCACGAGAGTGCGGCGTGTCCCCAGATGCAGGCGAGCTGTATCTCGAGGTCTCTCCTTGAGTATCTGTGAGATAGAACTGAGCTTGGTACGCCTGTGCGGGAGTCATCCCCTGCAGCGCATATGGCTCTGGATTCCGATCCGGGGGCTCTTCTGGTTGTGGTGCAATGACTCCTGGAGAATGACTACTACTTGCGATTGAACGAGCTCGCGAATGCATGGGATCGGGGGGATATAGAGATTGTGAATAGGCATGATGCTGCTGTTGCTGGGGATAGTGACCAGGCATCTGCTGCTGAGGATAATGGGCTGGAGAAGGGTAGGTTTGCCTATAGGTATTGGCAGGCGGTTGAGGGTGAGAAACAGGATAGTGGGGTTGTGTGTAGGTAGAATGCGCATATGTTGAGCCATACGAGGTCCTTCTGTCACTTGGAGATTGATACTGTTGGTACTGATAGGGGACTGGTTGTGGTGGTAAGTGGTGGGGGTGGTAGGGGGGGTAATTGAATGAATCTGGGCCGGATTGATGATGGGTAGGGCCAGGTCTCCCGAAAATCGAGTTGTAGGCGGCATGGCGTTTATCTGGTTGTCGAGGACCCAGAGGCCTGTCCATTGCTCAAAGGGAGAAGGGGTGAGAGTTGCCGTCAGAAACGCAGACGATGAACAAGACGTTGATTACATGCACTGGACCGCGTCAATCACTGTTGCCGCGAGGTACAAACAACAACTTAGGTCAGGTCACTTGACCTACACTTCAATCATCTTCGAGTTTTTGAAAAATCTGTTCGCAGTTCTCACCAAATCCTTGTGGTTGTCTTGCTCTCAATAACGGAAAAACTCGGTCATGAGCCTATTTAACTGGGTCCTGCTGCCCAAAAAACCGCATTGCCTTATACCTCTGTTCCCTCTATTCTATTCGTCCTAAATGTAATTTACTAGCTTGATCCCTGCCACGCTTTCTCCCTGGGAAAAAGGCCTTTAACAATACGAGGATGCAATGATGGGGATGAGTGCCTTACAGTACAGTCGTGAATGGACCCTGATCGGACCACAAAAAGTTAGGTTTCATTGATGTCATGCTACTGGGGTACTGTAGTGCCATGACGCAAATCGAGCTTTTTATTTCCATCTTGCACTGCATGTTATTATACTTCTGCACTATCATCTACCGGCTATAGCCATGTTCAATTTCTGCGGTGTCTAGTAGAGGGAAGATCACCAGGCCGTAGGTCAATACCATCAGTATTAGAAAAGCTGCCAGTGGGTGAAGTTGACGAGCGATAATACTGATGGTGTCACGGCGTATGATATCATTACGATTTCTTCGGCGCTGCTCAGGAATATGTTCCATTTGTCACCATGTCATCAAAGTCTCATCGTATCTAGAAGTGCTATAATACAATTCATCAAGATATGACACCCATGTACACTACAAACCAGAATCGAAACAGTTTACTCATTCCTGTTACCAAAATGAAAAGCGTGTTCTTGAACAGATCCATAAAATATCACAACTATTGGTCATGAACAAGCGGAAAATGCAAAGATATGAAAGCATTAAGACAAGAAGAGTCATGTCTAAGGGTCAAAGTGCTGACTTTCCCGAGTAAACAACGCGAGGTATGATATTTCAGGACCTGTCAGGGACCTTAATCTTACTTGCTTCCCGCAAGACCAGTTGTTATAGCACTATCCATTGTTGCAACAGATGGCGATATCCGGCCTTGTTGAGAATAAGGAGAGTCATGAGAATATGCACGCATCCGCACTGCAGCCTCGCCAAGAGAGAGAGACATTGTAGGTCGGTGATACCTCGAGTGGGTTAAACGAAGTGAAGGATGGCTAATGCATACACTCAGTTTTTCATTAGTGTGAGATAGACACGACGTACTGTGCTCGAAGTGTCGGCGAAGCAGTTAGTCTCGTAAAATTACTAATGAATAGTGGATGACCAGGCGCCCGATCACCAATGGAGTGAAAAGGCGCACCCAACTCTCTCAAAGTATCAAAACCAGACATAGAGGTAGGTCTAACACGTTGAGGAGCAAATTCACTAATCTCGCTACTCGCGGTCGTTTGGTGCGCTTTGTCAAGTGGGGATGACTTAGATGGATCTGAGAGGTCGTCAAGACTAAGTGGCGTGTGTGCAAATGTTGGTACATGCGTGTTGCCTGCTGGACTGCTAATAGCCGAAGTATTTGCTGACCGGGACGATGTTGTGATACGTAAACCTTGTATCTGGGACGGGGATATCAAGTCTGGGTCCTCCTGTGGACCTACCAAAAACTCCAAATTCTCCGAATCCTCGGCCTCATCTTCTGCGCTTTCAGCAATGTCACCCAATACGTCATTTACGGCACCAGAAAGCGAAGCTGGTAAAGATAACGGAGGCGGGTGAGATGTTGAAGTGGTTGAGTTGATCAACAACGGCTCAATTGTTACCTGGTCTTCGTAAGGCTCATCTTCGGCTGGTGACGGACTAAATTTCCCTATAACGAAATCGGTCTCTGAGGCGCCAAAGGTGCCAACCGCAGAACTAGAGTCAGATGTATCAAGTCTTGCAAGTGATGTATGGCCTGTCAGGGTCTCTAATCTAGCTGATAGTGCGGTTGTATTATCAGCTTTGGATGAAGTAAGTTTCTGTACCGGTTCTGACTCTGTACTTCTGTCTAAAGCAGGAGAGTCCAGGATTGCACTGTCGTTATGGGTATCATCATCATATGTGGATGGCAGCTCGTCTTTGTTGTCGACATCAAGTTCTGGAGGAACACCAAAGGCAGCCTTGACACGTTCCCAGATGAGCTCGGAATGAGATAAGATACATTTACGGGCCCCAAACGCCCAAAGTGCATCACAGCATTGGTCCCGATCAATCTTTGTAAGATGATGGATAAGTTGGGAGTATGTCCACTGGGATGGATCTTCAGGAAGCATTGCGTCATTCGAATCATCATGTGCAAGCTCTTGAAAGCGCTTAGTGAAAGCCTGAGATAACAACGCGAATAACTTGGCAGAAGGCGGGGTCGATATCAATGCTGATACCTCTTCAGTGCGATGGATGAATGGTAGATAAATATCATGTGGAAGTGGGGTGAACGTTGCTGGGGAGGTCTGAAGTGGGACGACAGCAGAATGCTGGGTTTGGGGTGACTGAGGGCGTTTGGGAGAGACTGGGGATTGTGGGGCCGAGGAAGGTGGCGGACTAGAAGGATTTTGACGATTATTGGTAGCATGACGCGCGAGATCGACAAGTTGATCAGCAGTCAAACGAGGCATTCCAATCAAACCAGGTCCAAACCGATTGGGGGATGAGGGCCTGAGGTGAGGAGAAGTGGTAGGACTACTTGAGGGGCTACGATTCTCGGACCGAGACGGAGAATGGCCAAAGGAGGAGAAAGCGAAGCTTAAACGATTCTCTGGCTGAGAGTTGGGAGTGGGTTGGGAAGTGGGTTGTACACCAGATACTGATCGCCTGCCAAACCTCCTCTGAAGTTGAGGTGGATCCTGGGGTGGAGTTTGAGGAGCTGGGACGCGAACTATAGTAAGAGTGCTAGTAGAGGGGCGAGAGAGATGTGCACGAGCGCCAAAAGGATCTGAGGCGGAAAGAGAACCGCGACGAGCGGCGAGAGAATTTGTGTGAGGGGGTGAGGAGGGGATATTGGAGATTGACATGGTATTGGGTCAAGTTGGAGTACGGTAGTGAGTGGGGTAACGCTGTAGCTATTTGGGCTGCTCAAATAGGGAATGCCACGTGCGATTAGGGGCTTCATCAAAGATTCTCCTCTTGTCACCCACTTATGCCCTGCTTTCCTCTTTCCCGTCTCTTCTTAGACAAAAATTATGCCATCGCTTTCTCAGGACCGCATATACTCGTCTTAGACTCACTGTATGCGCTCTTTCTTTGCATTTTTCTCTCTGAATAATATTTACTTCAGTCCCTTCACAGTAATGGAACTATTCTCTCCTCCACTTCTTCCCTCTCAGATGCTTCCCTTTTGTCTGCCGTCCTCAAATCAGGGCCTGTCAGGTGTGCCGCAGTCGATCCTACATTCACCTACTTGGCTACATCTGGGGACGACAAGTTACTCAAACTCTGGGAGGTAAACGGCCTTAAGTTACTAAATCAGCGGTGCTTTATCATTCAACTACCACGGGAAAACTTTTCTGATTCGCTTTTGCTTTTAGCCAGCTGCCAAAGAAGTCAACCGCTATTGAATTTACTAAGGATACGCAGACCGTTCTTGTCTCCGACAAATTTGGCGATGTATTCAGGTCCGTAATACCTTCACATCGATCGTACACCTTGACACACACCCCACTTCGCAGCTATCCCATCCATTATTCGCCCTCAGCCGAAAAACAAAGACACGACGCTGTTTCTTCCCACGAAAACCCTTCCGGCGGAAATCTCATTCTGGGTCATGTCTCTATCCTCACTACTTTCCTCTTGTCCCGTGATGAGTGCTATATTATCACAGCCGACCGTGATGAACATATTCGCGTCAGCTGGTATCCCCAGGGATACGTAATTGAGATGTATTGCCTCGGTCACGAAAAGTAAATTATCCTTCCATGCATGTTCCTATCTCCTTTTCGTGCACATATTGATTAACCCGTGATCAGATACATATCAGCCATACACATTCCCTCATTTTTGCCTTCTATCCTTATCTCCGGAGGTGGTGATTCGATGCTTAAAATTTGGGACTGGATGTCCGGTTCCATACAATTTGAAATCCCAATTCTTGATGCTGTTCAACCTTTCATCAGGGTGGCTGCGAGGCGGAGGAAGGATTGTGACGATAATGAGAATGAAAACGAACCACAGACAAGCAAGAAAGGGAAGAAACGTGGTAAAGAGAAGAAGGGAAAGGAAAGGGCAACTGAAGATCCGTCCGCTGAATCAGATCAAGGCTCTGCTCTATCAGCCGAACAACTATCGGCTTCACCTCAGGTGCTTGTGATTCACAAAATCTGTACCCTAGAGATTTCAGGGACACCATACATTGTCTTCAACGCAGTTGGGTTCGTTCATTTTTCACCTTAGAAGGTCTGAAATCTATTGATGCATATTCAGGGCAACTGCACTTTTTTCATGTCCGCTCAAAGACGGAGCGGCTGTCCAGTCAATCGATCTTCAAGTACCCGTCATTGATTTTTCACTTTCCGACCAAGGTCACATATGGGTACTTCTGGATATTAATTGGAAGGAAACGCGGCCCCCAGTATCACCCCGAAACGATGAAAACGCTTCAACCTCCCTTGTTCGAGTTCTGACATTGAATTCTACAGGACAGGTTTGTTTTGCTCCTGCGCTACATTCTCCTGTCTTTCATAACCAGCTTCTAGTTTGCAGAGCCTCGACCATCACAATTGGGTAGTCATATGTCTTTGCTGGCCACACTCAACTCTATACGCTTGCTTGGTACTTCTTCTTTCCCAAGTGTTAGCAATAGAATAAACAATGTCTCCAGCCACTACCAATGACCTCAAGAAGCAGGACGTTTACGCTAACCTCACTTGGTTACCGAAATACAATGAACGCGGGGCACCAGCAGAAGGTAATACAGGGCCTGATAACCCAGAGGAGCAAATGACGAAGAGACAACTTGGAAGGCTCAAGAATAAAAAGGCTGTGTTAGCCAAAGCCCAGGAAATCGCGCACATCAATCCTTCAACTTCAGCGTCAACTAGTAATATAGTCCGAGATTTGGCAGATCCTAGAGATGAGGAGCCAAACGCAAAGAAACCTAAAAGCTCTAACATGGAAGTTGATCTTTAGTGATATAAAATTGAAAAGAGTTTTTGAGGCGCGTTTGCACCGTTGTACTGATATATGCTGCTGTAGGGTTCTCTACCCACAAGCTTATTTCCACTTATTTCCACTTATCAGCATCAATGGCGTCCATTCCGGCTGTTACAAGGTCCAGAACACGGAATCCCATGTCTACAGTCATCGTCAGTGGAACTAATAAGAATGGTAGATAGCTGGACAGGAGTAAGAGTCGCTGTTCCCAAGTAATTGAGATGAGGTTCTGTGATATGGTAGTAGCAGTCGTCTCGGGTGTCTGGAGTACGACAGCAAGACACGGAATAGTAGTCGTTGCGGTCGACGCGGCATAAATGAGCAGCAGAACGTAAATGGGACGATCACCTGTTGAGCGTTACAATACTGCGTTAGTTAGCCGATGCTGGCCAAACGACGTACCGTTGTACAATCCACGCAACCCAAAGATGAAGACAGGAAGCTGGAAAACCCTATGAATACGGAGCATTAAATATCTACAGTACTTTATTCCAAAATCATATGACACGTACACTTCAAGCACGATGAAGCACTTGAGCCAAATCAGGTGGTAGGAATTTTGGCCGAGGAAGCCAGTTATGCCCCCCAACAATGGATCACCTGACATCTGAACATAGTACCTGGGAAGAGCCTTGAAGAATTCCGGGAGGAGCCATGTGGGGTATAGGCTTTGGGCGTCGATGAGAATTGTAGCTGGGATATGGACCTATAAATGTAGGTGATATTAACTTTGTGGAAGAGAGGCTAAAGGATCTTACAAGAAAGAAGATGAAATAGAGAAAATCGAGTGGACGGGAGGAAAGTGGAGTGCGGGAACGCGAGCGAGACGCGTTCAGGTGAACTGAGCTCGCATTTTTCTCAGTGATGAGCATTGTGTGAACGTTCACACCACAGTACTGGCACAGCCACAAGGATTGCCATGTCATATTGAATCCAACTAATTACATTGCTCTTATTTGTGGCAAATATATCCCAATTGTTTATCATTATACATGTATCAAAGTAGCCAACATGCTTTAAGGCACATAGGTCGATTTGGGGCGGCTTCCAAGACCAGACTGACGATAATTGGTGAACAACATCAAGAGTCAATTGTAATTCTTTGCCTCACCTTCTCGTAAATTCGTTCAATCCATTCTATATTGGAGATTGAATCTTCCTTTTCTATCCAGGTATCCGGTGTCCGACCTTGCAGCTTGTCTACAAATGCCTCTAACTGATACCGGTACGTAGTCCACCAGTCTTCACCCTTTCCTCTCATTTTTCCATCTTCGAATGTGTATACTTTCTCGGTTCGCGATTTCTCACCATTCTTGCGAATTGTAATGCTGTGGTAAAATGTGGGGAGCACAAAATTGTACACCTCAATCAGTCCACCTTCACATTCTACTTTTGCGGTGATCGAAGGAAAGGAGGGAATAAACCCGAACTTGTATGGTATGCCTAGATCACACTCAAGAGTGGCAGTTGCGTTATTCGGGAGAACCAGTTCAGCAGTCGTGCCACGATCGACATTGGGAGTGAATGACGAAGATGCAGAAGGTGGTACATGCAGATGGTGACTCGCAGAGGTGACAGAAACCGGGTTCGAAGACGATAAGTATCGTATACAATTAAGAGCGTAGCCTGAGAGTGTGTGAATAACGGTGGTGCAAAAAAGAATGTTAAAAGACCCATACAGCCCATATCCATTAGGCCACCGCCTCCGAGTTCATAGTTGAGCCTAATATCACTGTGTCCCACGAAACCGGCTGGTATTGTCATGGTAGTGCTAATGTGCTTGATGGATCCTAATTCACCACTCTTAATGATAGCTTTAGTTCTCTGGATTGCAGGGTGGAAACTAGAAGACACGAAAATAAGCCAACGTAAGAATATGACAGGGCCATACTTCATACCGATAATGAAAGGCCTCCAACAGCACTAAGCCTTTGGCTTCGGCCAGGTCGTACATCATCCGTGTTTCTTCAGCAGTATCAGAAGACGGCTTCTCCAGAAGAACATGTTTTCCGGCAGCCAGTGCTTTCATCGTCCACTCATAATGTAGACCATTTGGCAACTGTGGATGAGAATTACAGAACTAGATATTGAATTTTCATATTATAACATACCGGATTATAAACAGCATCTACCTCGGGATCAGACAACAGCTCTGACATTCCGTTCTCAATTTATGTCTGGACTTCAACAAGAATAACATACCTTGATAACCACTTGAACCCCCATATGCTTTCAATATTCCATGCTTCTTTGCAAATTCTTCAGCTCTTTTCTTCTCTCGCGCTGCTACTGCGTACACCACCACTTCTAGGTGATTACTACTGGGAGATACCAGAGCAATGGGCGCAATATTGGCTGCACCCAGGATACCAAACTTGATAGGTTTTATACCTGGCTGAGGTGCGTGTGTAGGAGGATTAAGAGCCTGTCGAAGTATGAGAAGAAAAGGTGGTGAAGGTTGAGAGCTATTGACACACCTTGAACACCCTACTGATGAGACCCATGGGAAAGGATAAAGAGTGGGTTGGAACTAGGGAACTATTTAAGAGCAGAAGACACTGCTGGGAACGTGGCAAACTGTCAAAGCAATCCCGGCCGTTCCACCAGTGCCACTCATTGGTCAGTAGTCATTGTCAATGGTCCTTGTCGGCGCCCACTCAAATTACCTCTGAGGTCTATTTGTCATTGTTTATCAACGGCTTCGACAAGTTGATTTCCAGTTTCGGTGATATGTGATGTGAGGAGGGATGGCCTGAGATGAGTGTCAAGAAAAGGTGAGTCCCTGCACCGCTAGGCGTTCTCAGTCGCATAAATCTTGCTCCAGTTCAAAACTTGATCTCCTCGTTCGTGTGCGGTACTCAAATCCGCTTCCGGCACCACCATGTCCACCAAAATTACTAGATATCCCCACCAATCCAATGCGCTATGCCCGCCCAGAATTTCTCAACGCTATTGCGGACGATACACCGTTACCAATGATTGTAGATGCAGAATGTGGCCTTCCTTTGGACCTTGGACGATGGGAGTGTCTTTGGGAAGAAGATGCTGATGATTCTGGTGTGTCATCACTTATTTACAACATCATAATCACTTTAAGTTGACTTTATCCAAAAGCACTCAATCCGGACCTTTCTAATCTGCCAAGGCTTGACCCTAAGGATGCATTCTTGCTAGCCGAGCCTTCTGCAACACAGACACCCTATTCCAATGGCCAGTTAGGTCCTACAAACACCCCTTCAACACCTTTAGCGCATGTACCTTGGCTACGCAAGACAGAATACATTAGCAGAGAAGGTGTGCAACGCTCATCCAGCGTCCAAGAACCGTGAGTTTGCAATCACGGTCCTTATCGTTCGGTTTTGAACATTAAAACTTCACAGGAAACTCCACATGGCACAAGCAATTGATGTATCACGCAGTGCACAACTGAAAGACATTGAGGCTTCGTTTGCTGCATGTAACGAAAACTTTGACTTGTCGTCTCTTCGCCATCCCACCAAACCAGGTATTACTGCTGTTGATTCATACGAAGTGCTTCCAGATGCAGATATATGGGCGAACCAATATGATTTGTTCAGATTCTCTGAACGCCCTGGAGAACGACCTGTTGATGTACGTTCACTACTCGCTTCTTTCAAAAATATGAACATTCTGATCCATCCTTATCTTACCAGGCTGAAGATTCACGTCTTGACTGCGCTATCCTACGGCCTATGAAAACGGAGCATGATTCCTTCTTGGCTTACTATCTTACCCAGGATGACGATTCTGCAGTTCGGTTCAAAGAAACTCGTGCTTCATTGCTTCCATACGAGATTTCAGAAGAGCAAGAGGTAAGAGACTTTGTTTCATTATTCACTTCAATCAACTAATCTTTTCAGGAAACGGCCTTTCATTTTGTCCGTGATTACGAAACAGTCAAAGTTGAACAAGAAGTTCCAAATGAATTTCTTCTTGTTTTATATGACGGTGATGCACCTGACGACTTTGGCCTGTATGACGACAAAGGTTCCATCCATAGAGGGCGAGGTGCATATTACAAAAACATTGAGCGAAAAATGCTGCTCAAAAAGAAGCGTGCCAATGTGTGTTCTCTAATACTTCATATTTAGTTAATACTGAAGGGCACCACAGCAATATGAACAATATGACGACAAGTGGGAGATTATCCGTGTTACTCATACAACAATGAGCAAAGAAGAAGAAGAGGAGCGCGAAGAAGCTCTAGCAGAGGTGACTGATCCTTTATACCTCATTGGGCGGGTAGACATGGACGCAGACGGAGAGTTAGAGACCGAGGATCAAGGCATGTTTTCGCAGCACGGATATTCCATACCCACTGCACCCTAGCTATGCTTCAATTTGGTCCTTGAGGCCTCGTTGTATCCTGCTCTCCATCTCGCTTATGACTGAATTCATCCTCTCCATTTGGTTTGCGTATCAGTGTTACATATCTTTGGCCATGTGGATGTGCTTATCTGGACATACAAAAAGAATGTGCATGAAATAAAGACGAGGTGAAGACAGTGTAAGTGTAGTATATAGAACGAGACTTCTATGCTTCGTTCAACTCGCGCAGACGACGGATTGTGCTGAATGGTGACAGAAATAAGATATTGCAAAATATTGGAACAACTGGGCAACGCACCTGCGTACTGTAGCAGCTGCTGTTGTTGATACGGTCCATGCACCTCCAGCGATAACCTTTTTGCACGCATTGCAGCGCCAAATCCCAACAGCAGTCCTCTTCACCGAGTCCTGTGAGAGACATCATCAATACCTCATATTAGGAAGAAATGGAAATAGGATTCACCTTGCCACAGAATGTGCATGTATATCTGGCATGTTGGGAGACTTCCATCTTTTTGACTTGCTTTCGCAATGAGGCGCCATAACGAGTGCCGTATTTACCAGTAATACCAACTTTCTTGGTGCGTTTTGTCTGTTACGAAATAAGTAATCAATATCTTTGTATTCTGAAAGGCTCTTGAATGCAGTCTGGCATGCATGACAAGAAACTCGACGAAGTGATATCAGAATTATACAGTCTCTTGGAACTCACCATTTTAGGTTGAGTCTGGTCTTTGGGAAGGCGACAATCGAGGAGGGTTGCTTGAAGGAATGCTGATACTGATGCGTGAGAACTAGTACGCAAGTTGCCGATAAACTATACAGTTTGTTGCCATATCAGTTGTTTGGTATCGAAGTTGATGCCTTTAGGAACAAACACAAAAAGATGGGGCATTCCCTCCAACTCTGGTATATTATGAACAAGTACAAATGACGAAGCACAAGTTTGAGCTATGGTATCTTAGTATATCTTAATGCAGCATCACAAGTCAGAAGGCATCAGCCTCCCCACCATATCTCCTTGGCAGCTGGCTCGAATCAATGTGAGGCAGAAGAGCTTTGCCAATGGTGTGGTGGCCAGATCCAGTGACCGACATTTTTGCCAGTGTGTTGGCGGAAATGAGTGGCTTCATGGCCCAGAATATCCAA
The DNA here is from genome assembly GCA_002554575.1 of Amanita thiersii Skay4041. NCBI lineage: Eukaryota > Fungi > Basidiomycota > Agaricomycetes > Agaricales > Amanitaceae > Amanita > Amanita thiersii. Next base: position 228,982 of record KZ301984.1, read on the forward strand.
TTGAGGAATGTTGGGACATTCACAAAGAATTTTTTGAACTATCACAACTCCTTTGAGCTAGCCATATAAGCTGCTTTAATGGATAGACTTACTAGTAGTTCAGGATAATGACTCTGAAAAATACTAGTTGCTTCCGATGCTGCATTTTTGGAGTTGGTATCGCTACTTGTTAAGCTTACACCTTCATAATCTGGAAATTTTGTTAGAATCATTCGCCAAACATTGTAGAATAAACACACCATGAACTTGAAGTGTTTGATCCACTGTCGTGAAGTCTAGGAAGGAAGTACTCGTCTCCATGAGTACAACCCGCCAGCTGTAAGGTGATAAACACACATAACAGTTTAATCATTCCAGGATATCATACCGCAAAAATCGTTGTACATCGCCAAAGACAACCTTGAGATCTTGGTTTGCTCCATACAAATTGTAACTATTCCTGCACTCAGCCCAAAAACTGAAAAGAAAAGAAAGAAAGAGTTTACACCACAGGCCTTCCTTCCTTATCTTTGCCATAGACATGTCCCAACCGCCCGAATATTTCTTGGGGGAATTCTTCCTTCATTGCCGCATCTACATTAAAGGACACCCTCCATCTGAGGGTAGACACAAACATATTGCGTGCATCACGAACACTCAAGTTTCTAGATGACGAACTTCAATTACTGTGTCATAACACATGAAGTGATCAGCACCGACCTTGCACGAAGGAATTTCATTAATATCACGCTTATTCTTGCGTCACGATTAGGATGGAGAGGATCGATCAGGACACCCCACAGGACAATAGGTATTTCCCTTGATTCGGGCTTTTCATAGGCCTCAATAAACATATCAGGAAGAGCCGCCTATTCACTCTGAACTATGACTTCGTCTCCTGAGCTACATAATTGTACATACCCTAAATTCTTTCAAGGCCGTCCATTCTTGTTGTGTGAATCGTTGTGTTAGTGGATTCTGAGGTTCGGGTTCCTCGGACGTTGTAGTGATCCCCTTTGTTGTGGCTACTGGTGCCGGGGTTGCCCCAGAAGTGGAAGGAATGACATGGGTATCCTCTGATTCTGGTTGAGGGGGATGAGGGGCAGCTTGTAAAGTTTCTGAGGAGAGAATGGGAGTAACTGGTGTAGCCCCAGGCTCTGGAAGCGGTGCAACAGTAGTTCGCGATGCATTAACTATCAATTGTTGAGACTTCGTCGGTTCGTCGTTGAATGCTGGAGTTGTTGCTGCTGGGGTAGGGACGCTAGCTTGGGCAGGAATAGCTGGAAGAGTTGATTCAGTCATCTTGTACCGTTCACGTGCTTAGGCGACCCAGTATTTCAAGGGTATCCTCTTAGTTCGGCGCAGCAAAGGAGCTCAAGCGAGGTAGAATTTAGAATCATTGATTGGTATCATTGATCCCTGATTTTAACATCATTAGGATGACAACTTCAGGATAGGTAAAGTATAGTACTGTAAATGCTAGCTTGATAAAACCATGTCCTAGGAATGCCTATATTATGTATCTACAATACTGAGGATTGCACAGCTGTATGTTCTATGCCTACGAGCATCCAAGGGTGGGTAATTATAACATTTGAGGATATAATGATATAGATATCGTCAGTAATACAGACGAGATTTAACTTACAGCCATACCAGAGCCAGGTTTATGATCTGTATCATCCAATGGAAGTATCCTTGGAGGTGGGGAGTCAATGGAAGGAGGCGGGGAAGGATAGGAATCGACAGGAGAAGTTATATGCTGAGAGTCCCTCATTGATTGGTGCCTGGCTTTGTGTATGAATGGTGTTGTTGTATCGATTCTGAGTGTCGGCGAGACTTGCTCCGAATAGGTAGATATCGTCGCCTGTGAAAACGCCCTGTTTCTACCATATACTGATGCCGACACCAACCCAGTACCAGATGCCTCTGCAGTGGGGATGTCGTCGTTCATATGCAGATTGAGCCCTGGAGGAGGTGAACCTATACCACCCATCATCCGGCTATCTGCTTTAGTAGTTGGCAACATTAGGCCACGCGCTGCCTCTACACGCCTCATCTTCTGTTCGCCTTTCTCAACATCCGCCTTAGATTGATTGTACATATATAATCCAGTGAATGTCATTACAATCCCGATCGCCTGTATAGGGTGGACGGTTTGCTTGAACCAGACGATGGCAATGCAGATAACGGCGACACGTTTGATCAACGAAGCGATGGAATATGTCACAGGAGATGTAGAGGATAAGATAATGAAAGCGATGATGTTTTGAGCAAAGTGTACTGTGCCATTCATGAAAAAGTAGTATCCAACAGAGTGCGCGGACTCATTGTCCGATCTAGAACGCCCATATTCGGGGTGGTCGGAGGTAGAAATGAGGATTGGTAGATCGTAGTACATCCATAGTGGCGTCATTAACAGGAATGCCATCCCAGACGAATATAGAAGAAGGTTTAACTTGTCTAATTTGTGGGACGTGATTGGGGTTGAACCGCCCGTGTTGGAAGGCATGATTTTCTTGAAGAATATGTTTGAGCTCACAAACACGAGAGCGGATCCAAAGGCACAAAGGAGACCAATTGCGTTGGAGGCCGAAACATCGAACGAACATGCCAGCATTACACCAAAGGTGAGTGGCAGGAGGGAGATATAGGTCTTGTTTGAATAACTGACACCAAATAGGAGGGCATAGGCAGCAACAGTGAAAAGTGGTGATAATGCCTAACAACAGCGTTAGAGGCTGATTGAAATGGGCGCTCAAACACACATTACCTTGATAGTGTGGACAGTGCTTACAGGTATCCTGGAGATTGCCATGCTAGAAAACATGTGCCCTCCAACCTGGAACATGCCCATCGGTAACGTACTCTGAAGGATTGCCTTGGACGGCATGCGCAATTTGGTAAAGCGAATAAGCGGCGACATGAACAGCAAGCAGTAAACAGCAATGAAGCCAAACTGGACAAACGTTAGTGTGATGGGATATCGAAAGCGGGTCAATATGGCCTTTCCAGTGTTTGATGATAACGCGGATGTGGAATACCATAGCACACATAGGAGGACGAAAGTGATACTGGACATATTTTGTGCTGAGCCAGGAGATGATGGTTCTTTGGTATGAGTGGTAAAATGGAGATGTGATTGCTGTGGAGAAAAATAGGGTATACGATGGTGGAGGTTTCTGAGGATGGACCAAAAGTCCCTTGAATGGCGTTCGTAGTAATTGCCAGCCTTGTCGTGATTATTGATATAGACTGGCAATGTACGATTACCTGCCCCTAGTCCTTTAATCGAGAAGCGTTGCTTCTCAGCAATGCGAAAATTGTTCATAGCAGGTCGAAGTCGATTGTTAGGCATGGTTGGAGGAGAGAAAAGTGGAGTAGATGGATAAAGTATAAAAATTCTATAGAATGAAACTGTGCATGCAGAAGAAAGTGGAAGAGGAGGCTGACGATTGGAGGTTTGCCAGCAAGGGCCGAGTTTGTTACAAGTAAGAGTCTGGTTGTCACAACACTAATAAACATCCCCAGTTTCACATCAACTGTTTTTGATCTCAAGGCTGTGAACTCACAGCTTATCCCTCTCCTGCTGACTTTTGTTGTCAGTGCTATGTTAGATAAACCTCTCCTATCATACCACCTCTTTGATTGATTATGGCACTCCAATTTTTTCCCAAATATAACTCGCTAATTGTTACCCTGAAACAAGGGTGTCACATTATCGGGTGACATATAGTCACACAGTCCGTCACGCGTCCAAAATTTTCACACGATCTCTGAAAGGTAGGAAGCCAAAAGTCTCGCCGTCAACGGGCACACCGACATCCACAAGACACCTCAAGAACCCTTGCTCACAATATGGTTTGTATCTTATTCTTTGAACTACTCCAACCCGTCCATTGGGCACGCCAAAGTGTCATTTTGCAACCCCATTACGCTGGATGCACGAATCTACGTTTGGATAACCTTGAACATGGCTAATCTATATCTTACTAGGCCCGGGGACCCAAAAAACACTTGAAGCGACTGAATGCACCATCATCATGGATGCTTGATAAATTGAGCGGAACTTATGTGGGCTCCTAGAATTCACAAACAAGAAATAATGAATTTATTCCTCTTCTAACAGGCCCCTCGTCCCTCTCCTGGTCCCCATAAGCTCCGAGAATCTCTCCCACTGACGGTGTTCCTAAGAAACAGACTAAAGTATGCTTTGACTGGACGCGAAGTCACTGCTATCGTTCAACAGCGTTTGATCAAAATTGACGGCAAGGTCCGCACCGACCCCACTTATCCTGCTGGTTTTATGGGTCTGTTGGGCGTTTGACTTTTACGGTTTCCTGGTCTCATACAACCCCCTTCAGATGTTGTCTCGATCGAAAAGTCAGGCGAGCACTTCCGTCTACTGTATGACGTCAAAGGTCGTTTCACCATCCACCGAATCACTCCCGAAGAAGCTACCTACAAGCTCCTGAAAGTTCGTAAGGTCGCTCTCGGTGCTCGCGGCGTTCCACATATCGTCACCCATGATGGTCGAACGATCCGGTACCCTGACCCTCTCATCAAAGTTAATGACACCGTCAAATTTGATCTTGAACAGAATAAGATCACTGAATTTGTCAAATTCGACACTGGTAACATTGTCATGATCACTGGTGGACGCAACATGGGTAGAGCTGGCGTTATCGTGCACAGGGAGAAGCATGTTGGTGGGTTCGATATCGTCCATGTGAAAGACTCCTTGGATAGGACTTTCGCTACCCGGTACGTCTATGTTGTGATTGCCAAGATAGATTGCCAATGGTCTGTAGGGTAACAAACATTTTCGTTATTGGCGAGGGTATCAAGCCCTGGATATCTCTTCCAAAGGGTAAAGGTACTAAGCTCACTATCTCAGAGGAAAGAGATCTTAGGAGAAAGCGACTCGCGGAGCAGTAGAGGGCACTCGTGCTTATGTCCCTTTTTCTATTCGTGTCTCATATTTGTTGTATGCCATCCCCCAGCATCAGTTGCAAAACATGCCCCGCAGGTGAAATATATTACGTGAAAATCAGCAGCATGCAAGTGGTATCACCAGTAATCTGGTTGCCTATAAGGTAGTACTGTGTCTATTCCTCGCTTCTTCTGTTCTGCTTCCCATTGAGTTATCCACTTGGCCATTTTGACCCTGGAAGTTTCGCTTCCTACATTGACCGTGGCAATCATTTTTTCCCATTTGAGGGACATGGCAAAGCAGGTTAGTTCAAAGAAAGATGAATGCTCAGAATATGGCACTGGATATATCTGTAGATTGAATGTTGATTGTCGTGAAGCCTGGAGCTTAGTGAAATCATAGGCTTGATGTGGTGAATGAGATAAGATGTTTGCGATTGATGATATTTGGTCAACATCTGCAGGTTGTGTGTAACTACGGAGGGCTTTGCATCAATACACTTTCGAGAATGATGCTCATGACTCACGTCCATCCTGTGGGCCGAAAACCGATCACGCGTCTGAAATGACCCTTGTACCGTTCGAAATATGCTTTGAGTTTATCAGATGTGACCATGCCAAGAGGCAACAGGTGGACATCGGCACATAATGGGTCCGAGATGAGTAAGGAATTCAAATCGTTATCCCCTTGACATCGCAGGATTGCGGCCTTTCGAGGCTCACAGTACACTTTTGTCTTCAATGCGTGAGCAATGGCTAAGTCCCTGTCGTGAGGGAACAATGGAAGAGGATAAGGAAAATACACACTTACCCTTGACAATCCGCTCTTTGCCTATAGAATATGTCCTATTGGTAGTGGTGTTTGATTCTGCCCATAAGCAAAACGATAGAACCATACCCAACAATGAACAGAATGCGACGATTATTGTTGGATTCCTCGATATTTGACGCTTTCTTCATCCACGCACTAAGGGTAGACTCCCTACTCGGCAGTTGTCCTTGGGAAAGTCGACGAGCTAGATCTGCACAAGCTGAGACAACTAATGGCTGAGGTGGAAAGGTGTACTTGGGGTCCAAGTAAGTCGTATCAAGGTACACATGATCAATCCGTTTTTCCTTTACTGCTGGATGCAGTACATGATTTGGAGATGCTCGAAAGTCTCCGCAATGAAGATACCTGAACACCCTTGATGAGCCAACAAAGGAGGATTTATGATTGCTATCTCCCGCATTGACTGTTTGTGGCCCTTCAAAGTAGAAAAGACATGACCCAGGACAGTGATTGGCCTCAATTAGAGTTACATGCACACCACCTGTGTCGGGAATGATAGTTGGCACATCCATAGGCAAAGGGTGCACCCATTTCTTATCAACTCTTAGCATGTAAAGGATCAAATTCGCAGTTCCTTCTGAACAATAAATAGGGCCGCTCTTCCAGGAAGATGAGAGATTCGTATAATGATCAGAGTGAGCATGCCTGAAACCGCTCAATTAGTCCAAGCACGATTGTGATAGTTCCCGAGTGCAACATACGTCAGAAAGTAGGCGGTGACATTAGGTATTGTACCGTATCGAAAAGCATCCACAGCAATGGGCATGCCTTGTAAAACTTTATAAAAAGGAGCCTTCCGACGTTTGTATTTTGATGGGCGTATATTTTTGTCCTCAAGTTTTGATGCTTCCTTCCATGCCTCTCTGTCTCTGAAAGATGACATGAGCATTGAGAACGCATCATTGGACTCATGACCGTTCTTGTGACATGTCTTTTGACTGATACCTGAGTTGGAGGTTCGTATCTCGAGCTCTTCCGGTGAGGCAGGGGGGCTGGTATCCTCGAGAAATCCATCATCATTATCATAATCACCCTGCACATGTAAAGAGAGTAGTTCATCGTCACAGGTTCCCCAATCAACAATCCCGTCTAGCTCTACAAGATCTCCATATGTGATCATTGGAGAGTCTGGGTAGCTGGGCTCATCTTCTTGCAAAACAGATGTTGTGTCTAGAAGCAGTGAGGGGACTCCGAATGACGGAAACTTGTTCGCAGAGGCAGTAATAGTTACGTTTTGCAATTGAAGTGGATTATCACCTGCAGTTCGTAGCGTATCGCTTGCACGAGGTAGTCGGGAGAGTGATGAATGGGGGTCAGTAATTTCTACGACATCATTATCACTATCGCCCTCAGAGTCAATTACAATAAGATCTGAGGTGTCCAAAGGGGTAGGATGCTTTCGGGGCAGGTTTTCTCGGGTTGCACCAAAGAAGTGGTGTAGAGTTACGACTGGTTTCCCAGTAGCAGACTTTTGCTTCTTGAAAGCAGGCATATGAAGGGCGTGAAATTACGTGTGTGAGATGCACATGACAGCCAATTTGCCCGTACTTGTCCTCCCCTGTCAAATTCAAACTTCTCAAGTTCAAGTCCCAAGTCCAGGCTACCTCCAATGTATAAATATCGCTTCGTCCCCATTTTTATCTTATTGTCTCTTCAATGCCTCCTGCTCTCTCTTCCACGAGTCATTTCACTCGAAACCTTAAACAGTTTCTTGGTCGCCAACCAACCTCCATCCTTCACAGAACTCCTTGGAGGCCCCCAGTAGCTGTCGCTGGTGATGGTATATACATTGACCTTGAAGATGGTCGTAGGGTAATCGATGCTGTTGGAGGGGCTGCTGTAACTTCAATAGGAAATGGCCATCCAAAGGTCATCCAAGCTATTAAAGATCAGATGGACAAAGTCTCTTGTAAGTCCTGTGAAGTACTGAAAGTCATTTCATGTATCAAACTGTATAACCACTAGATGTATATAACATGCAGCTTTCAAATGTGCCCGCAGAAAAATTAGCCAAAGAACTAGTGGATAGCGGTCATGGGGCATTTGAGTTGTGTGGGTTTGCATCTGGAGGCAAGTAACTCCAGCCATTTACTTCAACAAGAAAAAATAACATCATTCCAACAAATATCAGGCTCCGAAGCGATGGAGAGCGTCATGAAACTCGCTCGGCAGGTACCTCTTCCAGATAATTTGTCGTGTGATTAATCACACAAGGGTCGTGCAGTATTACGTAGAAACAGGGCAATCTCAACGCACCAATTTCATAGGACGTCAGCTGTCCTTTCATGGGAATACTTTAGGAACTCTCTCCTTGGCTTACCACCCCACCAGACGCGCACCTTATGTCGCCATCATGAATGACGTCAACTTTCATCATGTCTCCCCGGCGTATGCCAAACGCTTCAAACGTCCGGATGAAACTGAAGAACATTACGTCGAGCGCCTGCGGCAAGAACTCGAAGATAAATTCCTTGAGCTTGGTCCCGACACGATAATCGGGTGTTGGTGAAGTTCTACTAGGCACTACCGTATCCATGTCTAATGAACTTTGATAGTTGTCGCTGAAACTGTCGTTGGAGCAACCACCGGTGTTGTACCCGCTCCTAGGGGTTATTTTAAAGGTAGACATGTTTCTTCTCAGGCTTTGCTGCGATCTAATCTAGTTACATAGCGATGAAGTCGGTCTGTGAGAAATATGGTGCATTATTTATCCTTGATGAGGTATGCGAATTTGTCCTTAATGTCATGAACGACCATATAACGGTTTATTGACAGGTAATGAGTGGCATGGGTCGTGCGTATAATGTGCGTTTTGCGGATTCCCTCGCTCTAATTGTTCCCCATAGGAATGGGGACCCTGCATGCCTGGGAGTCATTCGGCGACAACGCTGCAGTGGGTTGTTAATAACCGACTGTAAAAGCCTGGGACCAATTACTGACATGTTTTGCAGCCTGATATACAGGCTGTCGCTAAAGGACTTGGGGGAGGGTGAGCCTATTTACATATGTGGATTCGGTCGCCCTACTAATAAATAGGTATGCGTCGATTGGAGCCATTCTCATGTCTAAAAGGGTTGCCGATGGAATACGGGATCAATCAGGCTTCTGGAAACATGGCCATACCTACCAGGTAAATAATTCTAGCAATGTCGATTGCGCAATATCAACTATATAATGGCGTAGGCACACCCACTGTCATGTGCTGCTGCATTGGCAGTACAAGAAGTTATCAGATCTGGCAATTTGTTGGAGAATATCCGGAATCAGGGAGCATATTTAGGTAAGATTCTCCAGTGCTCCTTGAGACTAATTTAACTTGTTTTTAGCCAAGCTTCTGAACGAAAAGCTACGGGGACCAAGTTCTTTAGCCGCACCATTTACTTTTGATGTTCGTGGTGGCGGTGGTTTTTGGGCCATTGAATTTGATTTCAGTTGTCCAAAGGCTGCTCAGCTTGATTTCAACGGCGAGAAGTTCGCAATGCTTGTCCAGGCTCGTGCACTTGAAAATGGACTGATAGTCATGGGGATGACAGGAGGGGCCAATGTGGAGGGAACACAGGGTGACCACATCATATTGGCACCCGCTTACAACGTGACCAAGGAAGAAATTGAAGCGATCATTAGCATTCTTGTGCGCAGCGTGGAGCAAATTCTGAAGGAATATACAAAGGGTGGAAATTAGAAGCCTATTGTAGGAGTACCAGTCAGTTATCTGTAGAAATGTACTTGTCATTGCGCACGGACGCAAGGTAGATAAATTGGCCCTTTGAGTCAATTTGCTGGAGGTGTGCTTATGTAAGGCAAGATTGGCTGGCTAGGGTGTCCCAAGAACGAAGCTTCCTCCTTCCAGTATCGCAGGCTTGACGTCTGTGATTCCTTTACCCTACTTCATTGCTCACAGTCAAATATCGATGGCTTGGGGCATGCACTAAATGGACTTACCACCTATTCATCCTCAGGAAGCCACCAGCAGCTCAAGTGCATCTGTATCACACCAGCAATCCGACTTGAATTCCACTGCATCTTCCACTGATTTCAAGACTTTGCGTTCCAGCGCAAGAGTGAAAGCTGCAAAGCAAAACACCAAACTTAAAGGAAAGGATAAAGAACGTGATTTGTCAAACTCGGAGCAAACCTCTGCATCTTCGACTCTCCCCACTCCTGAAACTCCTGCTACTAGAGTTACCCGTTCGAGTAGCAACTTAATCAAAGCCAGTCGCTCTAAAGAACCTACTTCTGGTAAATCCAAAGCCAAAGAAACGTCTGAAGACCTACGACGTCCTGCTAAAAGGTATCATTCTCCTTCCATTTCTGGGATATCCTGTAACATTGCCGATAATAGAGCTCGTCGAACCGCAAATACATCCACACCTACTCTTACTATTAACGAATCCATCAAAGACACTAAAGGCAAGAAGCGTGCCGCACCAGAACCAAGTGACGAAGATAGTACAGGTCCATCGACTAAGCGAACGAGAACTGCATACAGCTCACGATTAAATACAGTGTCTACAGACAATACGGCGATGAATCGCAAGACACGGTATGTTGTCTGCAATCACACAGGAATTTGCCAGATTCTGATGCTCCTGTCTTCATAGAGCCAACGCTGGCAAGGGGAAATCTCCGGCCAAGAGCAAAATAATTGCAGGTTCATCTAGGATTGTTGACGAGGATTTAGAGATGTTAGACCCTGACTATCGACATGAAGAGCTGGACGATATGCACACAGACGAGCCTAATAAAGAAGAACCGGAAGATAAACTGCACAACAATACTCAGAGAAATGTAAATGAAGTTGGAGATGACCTTGGTGACGAAGATGATGACGGGGAAGATGATGAAGATGATAGAGATGGAGAAGATGGAGACCGCGCTGAACCATCAAGCAGCAGAGGTATCAGTCATGGTGGTTTCGATGAGACTGCAGCGATGGCAATCTTTGGTGACTATCGCAATATCGGTTCTTACATGTTGTCTCAGTCCTCTCGGCTCAAGACTATGTTGAATAACATCAAAAGCACCGCGGAACCTACTACACGTCTTCTCACCTTGCAAGAACTGAGCGAGCTTCTCAGTATCAGCACAGAAGATACCTTGGCGGGTTCCTTCCAAGTAGAGTCATTTGTGAAGGAGCTCGTCAGGATTCTTGGTGGCCATGGTGCTGATGATGAAGATGACGAAGATGGTGATCATAACATGCATGGACAAGATGAGGATGCTGCCCTTGCTGCGGCTCTGTCTATGAGTGCTGCTGGTGCATACCAAGGTGATGAAAACCTCGAAGCGCAGGTCCTTGCCTGTCGCTGTCTTGCTAACTTAATGGAGGCTTTACCTGGTGTGGCCCATACGGTTGTATATCATGGTGCTATTCCAGTTCTGTGCAGCAAACTCATTGAGATTTCCTATATCGATCTCGCTGAGCAAACTTTGAGTGTAAGCCAGATTGCATACTATATACCACCTTTCGTTATCTTACTTGGTAATTCAGACATTGGAGAAGATTTCAGAGGAATATCCAAGCGCAATTGTCCGCGAGGGTGGCTTAGCAGCTTTGTTGAACTATCTTGATTTCTTTTCAATTGCTGTACAGCGAACTGCTCTCCAAGCGGCATCAAATTGTTGCCGTAATGTATCAACTGAATACTTCCCCATGGTGCGGGGGGTTTGGCCCATCATCCGCAATTGTCTTTTGTATTCCGATCAACGCCTGGTCGAATTTTCATGTCATTGCGTTATTCGAGTTATCGATTCCTACCACCGTTCATCAGTTGAAAATCTTGAGGCTCTAGTTGACAGTGATCTAATCAAGGCTGTGAATCAGCTCCTTCAACCAGCTGGTGGATCGCCTCTTATTGCCACTAATACATACACACTTCTTCTACGAGCGTTGGCAACTTCTGCAAGAGCGAGTCCTAAAATAACTTTGACCCTGCTCGAGGCCGACATAGTCGATATCGTATATCAAATTCTGACAGGTGTTCTTCCATCATCCCCTGAGGAAAGCAGTGAAAATCGAGGTCTCGAAAGCCAGGGATTGGGTGGAGCAATTGCAGACATGACAGTGATGGAAAATCTAGCACACAGACCGAAAGAGCAAATTGAAGAAGCCTTGGGTCTCATATCCGAGTTGATGCCGCCTTTACCGAAAGGTTAGTTGTGCATTTGCCCATTTGCTTTCATTCTACTTACCAAGACAATGTATCAGATGGTGTATTTGACCATAAAGCTTACACTGAGAAATCTTTGGCGCGCCTCGTGAAGGCAAGAGCGAGAGCAGAGAGAGCAGCCGCGCGTTTGGTAGCTAGTTCCAACACTACACCAGCCGCACAATTGCCGGTTACGGAGACTGGAAACACAGTTCCAGCTGATGGACAATCACCGGAAGCTGTTACAATTGAGACTGTAGCCCAAGAACATGAGGAGCGGCGTACGATCGACACTAAGAAGGATGGTACTTCTGATCGAACAGATTTGTTGCGCTCGAAACCACAGGCTGTTGGCAGATTCATGCAACTTACGGTTCCAGTATTAATTGATGTGTATGCTGCAAGCGTTTATGCACCGGTAAGGATAAAGACCCTAACAGGAGTTCTTAAAGCAGTGAGCTTCCTTGATGCAGACGGTCTCAAACGCGTTCTTCTAGTGAGTCTACTGTTCGAGTTTTCAACAGCGATTTACAACATTTATTTAGTCTGTTCCTATCGCCAGTTTCGCCTCCTCTATCTTATCCTCCAAAGATCATCCATCACTTGTTATTAGTGCTCTACAATTAGTGGATCTTCTTCTTGCAAAGCTCCCGCAGCTCTATAGGCCAACTTTTCGTCGAGAAGGTGTCTTTCATGAAATAGAAACTCTCGCGGCACGAGTTCTGACTCAAACTCCCAAAACAAAAGAAAAAGACCCCGCATCTGCTCCTGATTCTGGAAGTGTGACACCCGCTCCAACGATCCCTGTTTCTTCAATACCTGGTTATAGGAAACTTTCTTCTTTATCATTGGAGCCCGAAGATGCTATAACATTACGGGCGCGGGTGATACAATTCCGATATCTGAAAGCAGACGAAGAAAAAGATCAAGATGGTGCTTTTGGAACTCTTCGTCGCCTAGTTGAACGCATCTCCATACGAGATACTACAGAAAAGGATTTGTCAGAAGCATTGAAGGAGCTCGCTGATCTGTTTGGATCTCCTCATTCATCAGTGTCTAGTTTTGAGCTTATGCAAAGCGGTGTCGTGGATGGTCTACTCAGAATGGCAACAGATCAAGATAGATTAGGTGAGAGTCCCCCCGTTTTTGGATTCCACTCAAGGATTCAAACGTGCTTCTATCTGCAGTGAGCATTGGCAGAAGAAAGGAATTATTGTTTAATGCTTTCGTATCCCGGAGGGCGAAACATTTGAACAGTGCTCAGACCCCTTTCTCCACTTTGGTCAAGAAGCTGCAAGAAAGCTTGACAAAACTAGAGTCATTTGACGTCGTAACTGTGGCGCAAAGTTTGGATGGTACGTCTCATTTTTGCCAGGGTAGTCAATTTTATTTGCTAATTAACAGCAGACTCGAAACGCAGTTCACCATCGCTCCTGGCGCGCCAATTACGGCTCCGGCTACAGACCAGCGATGATACTGATATTCCTCGTAATTTGCAAAATATCGTTGTCTCAATCCATGCGATAGCAACCTTCCAAGCTCTGCATGATTATCTGAGGCCTCGGGTAGCGGGCGTGATAGGTAGCGGGTCTCGCCTTACTGGAATGCTCGCTGCTATTGCAGCAGCAGGGTTTGGAGGTGCCTTGACAGGGAGCATCTCGGACCTAGGTACAAAATCACCATCAACGTTTGCTGAGAACACCTCATCTGCGGCCGCTTCAAGTTCGACTACAGCAACTATCAGCCGTCGACGTAGCCAACGCCTGAGTGCCAAGCAAGCAAGCAACTTATTCAGTACCAATGGAGAGGGCGGTCCATCGAATGAATCAAATATACCTTCAACGTCAGCTGAGGCAAGCACATCTGAACCGCTTGGTGCTTTAATAGATGAAACTGCACCAAGTGAAACCGTCGTCGACTCAGAACTTCAGGCAGATTTCACAGATGATGAAGTGGACGCAGATGTCTTTGACGAAGAAATTGAACAAGAGTCGTCGGTCGATAAAACTGTGACACTATCAGTAGCAGAAGGTATGATAGTCTCGTTTCCATCCACTTCCTGGCATTGACATAGTTGTTAGACGGGTCCAAAGTAGAAGCTCAAACACCAGACGGGACACGTGTTGCAACACCTAACTCATCAAAGGAGTCGCCTAGTCAGCCGCCAAGCATGCGTACTACCCTGTCAGCCAAAACATCTTATGCAGCGGCGCTCAAAGCAAAGCCAACCGACTGGCATCTCGAGTTTTCAATGGATGATCACGTGTTACCACTTGACCTTACTATTTATGGGGCTATACACCAGCATGAAATGCGAAAGAAGGCAGGGACGCACCCAAGTATGTTCTGGCAGGGTATCTACACTGTCAAATTCAAGAAAGTACCAGGTCCTGCGAGTCCAGATTGTGAGTGATAAATTTCTACTGTGTCCTGGTATATTCTTATATTGTATAGCACGATCAGACGGCGCAGAAAACGGGACAAAAATTCGATCTCCTAGTCCCTCACTTTCTTCACTACCTGGAGATGCACCTCATACCAAGATTCTGCGTCTTTTGCGAGTATTACACCAGCTTAATACTGGTGAGGCCGAACGCGCATTGTTCTCTGGCGAGAAGAGAAATCTTCCAGAGTCAGCGTTCATCAACAACAAGCTAACTGCCAAGTTGACGCGGCAATTAGAAGAGCCAATGATTGTCGCCAGGTTTGTCTTTCTCAACATCATAGGTCATACTGACTTACCATGATTTCATAGCTCCTGCCTGCCAGATTGGGCTCTAGATCTACCACAACACTTCCCGTTCCTCTTCCCATTCGCCACTAGATATAATTTCTTACAGTCTACCTCGTTTGGATATGCACGCCTAATCCTTAAATGGCAAAGCCAGCAATCTCGCACTCAGGACTCTTCTAGAAGAGATGACGGAATAGGCTTCCTCGGCCGCCTACAGCGCCAAAAGGTTCGAATCTCGCGCAAGCACATATTAGAGTCGGCAATGAAAGTTTTCGAGCTTTACGGATCTTCGTCATCGATTCTTGAGGTTGAGTATTTTGAGGAAGTTGGGACCGGCTTAGGCCCAACGCTTGAGTTCTACTCCTTAGTTTCCAAGGAGTTCGCTAGGAGAGACCTCAAGATTTGGAGAGACGCAGATTCAAATGGTACCGGCCCTTATGTTCATCATCCTCAAGGTCTCTACCCAGCCCCGATAAATAGAGAAGATGTAGTTAAAGATGATGGACAGTGAGTCTCGATCTGTTGTCTAAATAAATCAAATCTGACCGTTCTGTACCATAGAAAACGAACACATATACTCCGTGTTATTGGGCAATTTGTTGCAAAAGCAATGCTAGACTCGCGTATCATCGATCTTGACTTCAACAGAATATTCCTCAAGCACATACTTGGGGAGGATGTTCCGGTGACACTTGCTTCGCTTCAAGTGAGTTTCTTTTCGGGTGAATGCGTATTGATAGTATCATGGTTGCTGAACAATCCCCAGCTTGTTGATGTTGGCCTCGCAAATTCTCTCACCAAATTGCAAGTCATGAGTTCTGCTCAAAAGCAATTGCACTCTGTGGATAAGGTGAGTTGCATTAGCGACATCTTAATAATAAACATCAATTGATAGTTCGTTGACTAGCTCACTCGCAAAGTTGCCTTGGTTGAAGTAGGTAATTTTGAAGACCTCGCGTTAGACTTTACCATTCCCGGCTATGATATTGAATTAAGGGTGAGCCTCTTTGTTTTTAGACATACTTATCTAATATCTCGTTCATTATTCTGTAGCCTGGAGGCCGAGATATCACTGTTACATCAGAAAACGTTGATGAGTACATTCACGAAGTCTTAGACGCAGTTCTAGGGAAGGGCGCACAAATCCAAGCCAAAGCCTTCAAAGAAGGTTTCTCTAAAGTCTTTCCCGTGTCCGATTTGCAAGCATTCTCAGCAGATGAGCTTGTTATGTTGTTTGGCAACTCAGACGAGGACTGGTGTCTCGACAGTGAGTCGTCGTTGTTGGTATCTAGCACTATGACTAAAAATTATGAAAGCACTGTCTGAGGCAATCAAGGCTGATCATGGCTTCAATGTCGACAGTAAAGCGATACGAGATCTGATCGAGGTCATGTCTGAATATGAAGCGCCAACCAGGCGTGCCTTCCTACAGTTTATTACTGGTAGCCCGAAACTTCCAATAGGCGGTATGTCTTCAAATATTTTGAATGGATAGGGCTTACCTTCAGCCAGGTTTCCGCGGCTTGAATCCTCCATTAACAGTTGTTAGAAAGCCGCATGAAGCTCCCTTGACATCGGACGACTACTTACCAAGTGTCATGACCTGTGTCAATTATCTTAAATTGCCTGAGTATAGCTCCAAGTCTATCATGAAAGAAAAGCTACATACCGCAATTCAAGAAGGAGTTGGCAGTTTCCACTTATCATAGTTGTATTTCTTGTCTTCATCGTTTTTACACTCTCACGGACATTGGTATTCTTCTTGTGCTTAGTTACACTAACGTTGGAATTAGACGATCATTTCCATTGTATCTTGCCGAAATCGCGCCCAATTTGGAAATCTGACATTCATGCTGACTAAGCGATTTATTGATGTTAGGATTGTCATCCTTACGGAAGGCTTCCAAGCTTCATTTCCTCCGCTCACCATGTCTAAACATCATCCTGGTCCGTGGTTTGTAGAGTTGTTGGTCCTTTACCCTGACTCTTCTTCTATAGATCTTATAATGTGCAGGCGGCAGCCTGGCATTGGTATATCTCTGTTACTCTACATATATTCATTTATGCTGACTAGTTTGGGGCAGCTATTGGTCGCCTTTGCGAGAAATGTGACGGAAAATGGTCTATGGTTCTTTCTTGGCGTGTTGTACCTCACTGAAATACTACTACTTTTTTTTTTTTTAGCCCTGTCTGTGATTCGTATGTTAGGCCGGAGACTCTGGTGCGGATTTGTGACGAATGTAATTTCGGTACTTATGGTGGCCGTTGTATCATTTGTGGTTCTCCTGGTATATTCGTTCACTTGTTTCTTTTTCCATTACTTAGACTGTTTTGCTTAGGGATCTCTGATGCATATTACTGTGCCGAATGCACCCGCCTAGAGAAGGACCGGGACGGATGTCCAAAGATTGTGAATCTGGGGGCTAGTAGAACAGATTTGTTCTATGAGAGACGTCGGTTGGGTGCGTTTATTGCCAAAATATATCATTTTTTTCTTCTAACAAAAGCACTTTAGGATTCAAGAAGGGTTAACCGTTTGTATTTTACATGGTGTAATCCTCTTGGCACGTTCAGAAAAGGGTTACAAGCTAGAGATATACTTTTGATACACAGGATATGGAACAATAGGTGGCTTGGGATTTGAACTGTCTGTATGAAGGTACTGCCTGGATATGATACCATTGGCTACATGGAGTAGTCCATGAATTCTATGACTCACCTGAAAACTTGAATATCAACCTAGTTGTAGTAAATTGAGTATACAGAAGCTCAAATGTTAGTAAAAATACTCACAACGGATTTAAAGACCAGGAAGAAGTGGGTATCATCATGCGTATCCAGTGCTAGGCAGGTGTTGCATAGATCGCGGGGACAGTATACACATCTGAACCATTCTCCCAAAATTGGTTCAAAGCAACAATCACACATGGCTGAAGTGTGTAAAAGCTCTCGCAAATAATCTAGAAGGATATAAGCACCTGAATTCTGACCTTGTCCTTTATCTAACCTTTGGGGCCATATCGTATCGAAAGAAGCCTAGAAGGTCCTGCGGGTGCTCTGTACCTAGAGCAATAATGAGCACTCACAGTAATACACATAAAGTGATACGCCTTACATGATCTCAGGTAAAAATGGCGTACCGGATTCAAGGGGACGGTCGACTGGGCGAGGCAGTCTGAAGAAGACATGAGATGGGTTATGGAGTTCATATGATCGCTCTTCGCAGTTCTGGCACTGATGAATCGGAAGAAATTAAGAGAGGAGCCTAATGAACAGATGGCAATTGGTTCTCACGAGATTGAAACTTGCTGGCAAAGAGGGGCAATTGGCACATTGGTACCATACACTCACTATCAGCTGATGGAACGAGTTCAGCGCTATCGAATGAAGTGCTATATTTCCTCGTACCTGTCTACAGTGGCTACAAAATGTCTGATGATACTCTGCTGAGTGGTCAAGTGGGTGACTCAGCCCACCACCAGTTGCAACGCTGTCAGGGGAAGCCGCAGAAAGGGCCAACAAACTAGTGTTAGTGTGTCTTATTGTCATTGAATCAGCGGCTGGCTCGAGGCTTCTGGCCAGTCCACTCAGGTGTTTAACCTTATAAGATGGATTAGTCCATGATGGTGTCTGAATTTCAAGGATTACCTTCCGAGCATCCAGATTATAGGGGATCTAGTTGGGAGTATTAAAATAATAATTGATAGGATTGAAGTACTAAGAACCTTTAACATGATGTGAGTCGTATCATGACCGTTCAGATTTCCAGGCAGTCCCGCTGATTCACAATTTTGACAGATATCGATATCGCAATATGGACAATGATAGCGGGCTCCAACAATTTCCCTAAAGCAACTACAGCAAACCTTTAAATTGTTGACAAGATACTGATCAACAAAGGCACATACTGCACACATTCCACACCACGGTGGACCATGGCTATGGATCGCGTCAACTGATGCAATATAACCATAGAAGTTTAATTGACTCACGCTCCTCTTCTTGGGGAGGATTGACTCGGAACGACAACGAGACACGGACATCAGGGACAGCAATAAAGGCGTGCATCGGATGCAAGTCATGGACTTGGCTACAGTGATGGTATTTAGTACGGGAAACTAATTTTGTGTTGATTTATCACCTGTAACACGATTGGCACATGTTTATCTTGGGGCATGTCGCGCATTTGTATCGTTTCTTATCTGTGGCATTCCCGCACATGGAACATTCGCGAATGCTGCTCTCGTCCTGTTCTTTGGGTGGCTAAGAGTACGAACTTTTGCTGCGATTGAACACTCACGAAGATCTGTCCACTTGTTATTTGTCCACACTTGTTCTCGGAACGCATGGCGCAATTTCCCCTTCTCGGGGGCAGACCTATGCCATTCTGATGCGTCTGACAAACCCCGAATGGAGGGTGACGAAAACGAACGCGCTATAGGTGAGGATCTAGGATCTATACCTGGCTGTATTGCATGGTTGACACCGATATCTTGTACGCACTCTGAACAAAGCTCATATGGGATAAAGCGCTCAGATCCTGCCTGATAAGTAGAAGTAGCCAGAGAAGAATCGCTATTGCTAGATGGCAGGGAAGGCAACGGTTTTTGTTGAGCAATGTCTGGTTGTGAGTCAGGGCCTCCAACAATTGTAAGAGATGAACTAGGAGAGCGCAAATAAGCGTGTTGAGGTGTGGGCGGATACGAGTGACTACTTCCGCTTCCAGATGATGTTGATCCATTGGCAACACCAGGACCATTGATAACATCTCGTATGGGCAGCTTTGGGCCACAAGTTGAGCAAATATAGCGAATAGTTTCAAGTAAAACGCCGCAATGAGAACAGGTCGTGACTGTATCGGCTGGCGGAGAGGTCGAATGATGAGGAATGAATCGCTCATAATCTTGATCTATATGCAAGGCAGTATGATTGTTATGTGTGTCGCTAGCAAGCTCTGCTTCATCATATGCTCTTGAAGATGAGTCTTGGTAGCTATTACCGGAGAGAATTTGTTGAGAAGCAAGCCACTTCAGATGCATAGGTGACGGCCGGGATATTGCTTCTTGTTCATCAGCAATGTTTGTATCATGATCGCGCGACGAAGTTGGCGTATATGCGTAATAATATTTGCCTCGCATGTCCATCTCGAGGGATATATCACTGATGGAAGACTCGATTTGAGAGGAAGCGTCGTTTGAGTAAGGTTTACCCATTTGACCAAGGTTTGCACGATTGGTCAATGATTGCTCTCGAAGCCAAGCAGTGTGGCGATTGTGAATAGGGGGGGACTCATTTATACTTTGGAGGTCCTCCGCAGCGTCTTCTTCATAAGAACTGGTGAGGTATTCCTCACGTCCACCGTGTCTTTGTGGGTTCGTATCATGCATCCTGAACTTGAGTTTTGAGGTAACCGAGAACTGCTCATTCCTAGCACTACTACCCACAGGACGGTCTTGGTTTGAGGTTGATAACCATGAGGACTCAGAGAAGCCCTCCGATAGAGGATCCATGTCGTTATTTCTGACTTTGCTGCCTGACATTTTTGGCACGGTAATATAATCGCGTGAGCTAACTGTGATAGAATCGTCTTCGAGTTCAAGAGGTGATGAATTCCAAGAAGGGGATAAGTGACTGTCCTTTCGTTCGTAGAAATCTTCGAGACTGGCAGTATCGGAAAGGCGTCCGTCAAACTCAACATTGACCTCGACAATCATGGTAATCTTCCTAGAAGAGCTGCTGCGCCCGGAGAAGAGCGACGAACCAGAGGAAACAGGTTCATCACTTCCATCGTTGTAGTAGGAGATAGCCTCAGCGAGTTCGACATCATTTGTAATGGGAGATTCTTCTTGATCATCGTCCTTATATGTGATTATATATGGCGTACCACGTAAAGAAAAGCCTTGCTCGACCTATTTCCTGTGTCAATGTGATGGAGGCAAAAGAAATAGGTGGGGGTGCAAACCCTTGCCCTGAGAAGGGAGTAGGTACAGTTTCGGGCGGAATGAAAAGATATTTTCTTGTTTTTCCTGTTAAACGCGCATCTAATAATCAGTGGCTTATCTGGAAGACTTGGATCGGCCATTCTGCGGGGCAAAGCTGCGCTACACCGTCGACATCTCTCAAGATGCGCAGTGCAAACCCTAACCTTAATTCATGGTTATATCTTGTCCGACTTTCGGCACACATCCGCCCACCCATAACAGATAGCCGGATTTCTCTTACATCCCTCATGATTCTTCCTCTTCTCCGTCGTTCACTTTTTCCCCTTCCCTCATCGTCCCTCCTTGTCTTTCGTTCAATGTCTACCGTAAAATTATCTTCCCGCCCTGCCAATTGGAAGGCAGCAGCTCCAGAAGCTCTTCCCGGCTCATTAACCTTCGCCTCACAGCAGACTTTGCCAAAGCTCCCAGTTCCAGACCTAGATCAAACCCTTTCTAAGCTCAAGGAATCATTAAAACCAATTGCCTGGTCAGATCAAGAGTATCTGGCGGTAGAACGGAAGATCGACGACTTTGCATCTGGGAAGGGTCGTGAGCTCCATACGCAACTCCTCAAGCGGGCCCAAGAGACCAAACACTGGCTCGAGCAGTGGTGGGATGACGGAGGATATCTTGGTTACAGAGATTCGGTAAAGTATCGATATATTGTCAAACATCTCCACTCAAATTCCTCCAGGTCGTAGTTAATGTCTCCTATTATTGTAAGTGTCAGTGACTTTGGTGTTCCTTACTTGAATGGCAACTATCTAGATGGTTTTGATAGTCAACCTTCTCATCTGCCGCAAACTGCAGCTGCTAGGGCTGCTGGTATAGCCCGTGCTGCGATGATGTTCAGAAAACAGCTCAAGCAGGGTACAATTAAACCAGACGCAACCAAGGAGGGGCCTATTTGCATGGATACTTATCGGTAGATGGCTGTTCTCTCATTTCCGAATCACTGTTGAGACGCGCTAGATGGATGTTTGACTGCTGCCGTGTCCCTGGTCCCCAGGGTCTAGACTGGAGTGTTACATACGCACAGCCAGGTGATACTGGTGACTCTGGACACATTATTGTCATTCGTAATAACAGGGTTTGGAAGATTGAAGCGACACACGATGGCAGAATTCTCAGCACAGCAGAGTTTGAAAAGTCAGTCACTATACATATCGAGCGAATTCCTTCCAAGCAATTGAACATTGTGATCTTTATAGACAGATACAATATATATATGATAACACTATGCAAGAATACCCTGGTGTTGGTGTCATGACAGCATCAAATCGTGATGTTTGGGCAAAGGTTGTTTTGATCTTCCACTCAATCAAGATAATATTATAATATGAAATATAGGACTACTCGGATTTGGCTTCTTCGCCTCAGAATAGTTCTACTATTCACGCTATTCAGTCTTCAGCATTTATTATTTGCTTGGATTCATCAAGGCCCACTACTGCAGAGCACCACAGTCGGGCCTTATGGCATGGTGACCTTGTCGACGGTATACCCATCGGTCTCAGAAATAGATGGGTAGACAAACCTTTACAGTTTATTGTTTTTGACAATGCGTACGCTGGTTTTATGGGCGAACATTCGGTTATGGATGGCACACCTACTGTCAGGCTTTGTGACGAAGTTCTGGACATGCTGAGCGATCCCTCGTTTGATCATGGCTCCAATTCGGTTACTTTAACGCCGACCCCTTTAGATTGGGAGATAACGCCAAGCATTTCAAAAGCCATCTCAAAAGCGGATATTGCAGCGAGAGAGCTCATCGAAAGCCAGGCACTGAATTTTTATTTGACATCTTATGGTAAGGCAGCCATCAAAGAATTTGGTGTTTCTCCGGATTCGTGGGCACAGATGATTGTCCAATTGGCATATAGGCGATTACTTGGAACTGAAAAGCGCGTCGGCGGCACATATGAGGCTGCGACAACAAGAAAGTTTTATAAAGGGAGGACAGAAGCCATACGTGTCGTCACTAGCGAGTCGGATGAGTGGGTACGCAGCATGGATGATCCGAATGTCGATGATGAAACACGTATGAAACTTTTCAAGGCAGCCACCAAGAAGCATGTTTCCGTCGCTAAAGAGGCCGGTCTAGGGCAAGGCATCGATCGCCATTTACTTGGTCCGTAACAAAACTATGAATATGCGCATGTCCTGTTTGACTTACTTTGCGTAAATCATAGGATTGAAGAAGCTGTTGCAGGCAGGAGAGGATATACCCGCTTTGTTTACTGACCCTGTTTATACAAGGGCAAGCTATTGGGTTTTGAGTACATCCGCCATTTTCTCCAAGCATTTCCCAGTTTACGGTTGGGGAGAGGTAGAATTATTGAGACATGTGCATTTCATAATACTGAGGTTCAGAACAGGTTGTACCGGATGGCTTTGGAGTCGCCTACATGACAGGTTATGATGGTAAGACAGTACCCCAGTCTTTTTTGATTAGTCATTCTACATTTACTTCAGATCGCTTGCAATATACCCTCACATCAAGAAAAGAAATGCCAAACGCCAGTTTTTGTGAAGAAATTGCTAAAGCCGCCGACGATCTTTATGCATTGCATTGTAATGATGTTAGTATGAAGTCCAGATTATGATTGTAGCGGTATCATTTTACGTGAGCGGCTCTCGAGGATATCATTCTAGCACAAGTAGAGTATTTTATTTGAATCCCAACAAATTGCCAAACAATTATATCACAACTCCGAGTCTGATTGAGCTAACACTTCTCACCACTAACATTAATGGCAACAACCCGGTTCGAACCCTCTCAAATCAAAAACAAGATTAAACGAGAAGAGATCACTCGCAAAAGAAAAAAGGCCAAAAGTCAGGATAAGCTGAAGAAGCGTTTAGCACAAGCTAAAACCGAAGCAAATGACCCTGCCACAAAGAAAGCGAGTGAAAATCAAAGCATGTATGAATAGCGAACAATGAAACTAATACTGAACTAGCAACGGCTGGCTGAAAATGTTCCCAAAACACTGGATAATATGCGCGAGCACGATCCATCTATGCTGTCAAACGAACAAGCAGCTGGTTCTTCAGACGAGATTGGCCAAAATGAGATAGCACAGGATATCGCTTCAGACCAGTTCGCAGAATACTTCTCTGCCGACGATCCAACTTTGCCGCCGAAAATCCTGATAACGACCTCTCCCAAAGCGACACGAGCGACATATGATTTCTGTGATGAATTGGTGGGGATATTTCCAGGCGCTGAGTTCATACGCAGGAAGAAAGGGAAGGGATTCGAGATCGGGAAGATAGCATGTTGGGCGGCAGGGCGTGGATACAAGCATCTGTGTGTTGTTAATGAGGATATCAAAAAACCTAGTCAGTTATCCGTCCGTCTTTTGTGGTCCTCGTTAAACTATAGGATCAGATGCTATTACACTGGCATACCTACCTCATGGTCCTACGGCATACTTCAAACTTACTTCTGTCGCACTGACAAAAGATATATTCGTATGTGTTTTGCCTCGTCCTGTGAACTATATATTCACCGTCGTTAGGGCCATGCACGAGCAACACCATATCACCCAGAGCTAGTGTTGAACAACTTCACAACGCGATTGGGCCACTTGATAGGACGAATGTTCCAAACTACATTTCCTCCGATACCTGAGTTTCAAGGTAGACAAGTTGTCACCCTGCATAACCAACGTGATTTTCTTTTCTTCCGGCGTCATCGGTGAGTATTCACGTTTATGGCCCTTGTAGTGCTTTTACATATATACATGTTTTAGTTATGCATTCCGTTCAACAGAAAAGGTAGCGTTGCAAGAAATCGGCCCTCGTTTCACGCTCAAGTTACGATGGCTGAAGAAAAATATACCAGCGGTTAAGAACTTTGGTGAAGCACCTCAGCCACTCAAGTTTGACACTGAAGAATCAGAAACGGGCAACAATGTACCACTGCCATCACCAACTCCAAAATTCGTACCACCAAAAGAGGATGAATACATCTGGCAATGGAAGGTAGTGTAGTGATATTACCCAGTTATGTGACGCATCCTGCTCATATTCCTTGTAGCCCGAACTGGAAACAACCAGGAAGACATTCTTTCTCTGAACAAAAAAGCAACAAATTCACAAGTTTGCAATATACTTTTATAGACTAGTTTTAACTGCGCGCATGACTCTGCTGTTGCATACAAAGGGATATTGTACAACTAAACGAGCGACGATAGCAATTGTGCGTGATCAAGGACTGTTGCTAATATCTGATTATTAAGGGAATCTGCTTCATTTGCCTCATACCCTCGAGAAATAATCAAAGAAGGTCCTGCCAGGTACGATGTTGTAAATGGGTGGCAGTGGTTTAAGTTTACAGTTCGGATCCGGTGAATATGGGATGAACATCAGTCCATAGGTGCTGGAATTAGGGGAAGTGAATGCTTCCTTCGTTGTTGGCATAATCACTCGTAACGGACCCATGGTGTTCGATACTGGTACAAAGTAACGTCGGTTACCAAATGAAGGAATTTGGTGTGTGGTGAACGCACCTCTACACCGCTTGCGTCGCCAAACGTAGAGGATATATGAACCAAACAAAATTACAACAAGTACAATGCTCCCGATGATCCCCCAAATGATTGGCATGGGTTGCTTGTTGTCTACTCGCATAGCAGGGGTTCCTACACCGTCACCATGAGAATAGATAGTCATGCCATTAATTGAGAGTGTCGCGTCAGTCAAGAGACTTATGGAGAGTGTGTGATGACCCCGAAGGAGGGTTGATGAAGAATAAAGGACAGTTGTATTTGAAGCATTGAATGAGAATGTGTGATCCTCCTTGCTATCAAGGATATATTTTAGAGATCGTGGAACATCAACTTGAGCCTTGACCAGGCTTCCAGTGATGGAGATGGCGGACCCTTGGTGTGAAGCCATATCATGTGCGTGTGCAGAAGAGATCCCTGTCAATCAGACTTACCATAAAAACTGAATGTTGCAGTTGCATACTGCTCACTAGTCGAGTGGGACTCGGAGTCGGGGAGCTCGATCCAGTGGCCACTGTAGACTACGCTGCTATCACGGTGGTCCACAGACAGAGTATGACTCATGAGTAGAGCGGATAGAGCATTCAGGACAGGTCCGTTGGGAAGGAAGGGGAATAAGAAAG
Source organism: Amanita thiersii Skay4041 (assembly GCA_002554575.1). Lineage (NCBI taxonomy): Eukaryota > Fungi > Basidiomycota > Agaricomycetes > Agaricales > Amanitaceae > Amanita > Amanita thiersii. The sequence continues at coordinate 254,726 of KZ301984.1, forward strand.
AAGGGAGAAGTTTATGTAGGGGCCCATAGAAGAAGCTCGTTGACGAGACGTGTCAGTAGTTGCACGCCGTCAAGGGAAGATCAACAGCCTTCGATGTTACGGTAGGCAACATGGATGGCTATGCTGTACCCGAACCAGAAATGCAACCCCCCTGTTTAGCAATCTCGCTTGCAGAGGATATTGTAGCCGTAAACGTGTCTGAGGATTGTAACTTTTTTTGATCCAAACACTCCTGATACATGACCCTCCCAGTCAAGAATGAAGAATACAATTCAAAAGAATATTGGTATCGTTCACCATTTGATCTTGTAAAGTATACACAAGTCCTCATATCCAGAAAGGAACCAGAGATATGCCCAGTCAGTGCTGATCCACCCCTACATGAAGTCAATCAGTCAATCAATCCAGAGAATCAGCGGATGGCGTCACATTCGACTGGTTCAAATCTTACTCAGACCTAGCTCCTCTTATCTACGATCTGATTCCAGACAGATCCTCCCGTATCTTGATGCTTGGTTGTGGCAACTCCAACCTATCAGAAGAGGTAGAGAAAATCTCCTCCCGCGACAGCAAAAACTTCCTTTCACCAGCCAAAACCAGATGTGGAAGGATGGATTCAAGAATATTGTCAATATAGATGTAAGCCCCGATGTTCGTTGTACCCTGGAAATAAGAAACCGAGAAGGGCAGTATTCCCCCACCGTCATCGAGCAAATGAGCAGGCGCAACCCCGAAATGGAATGTATGACACTCATTGTTCTTCCTTACCCTTCGTGTCCTTAAAGCTATAATATAGGGCATGAAATGGATGTCAGAGATTTGCAGTTTGGTGATAATACTTTCGATATAGCCATTGACAAAGGTATGCAACAGCCACAGGCGCAGTCACTTCTTGACCACGGATCATAACCAAGGAACCATGGATGCTATGATGACGACAAAAGGGGATGTCTGGGTTAGTTGGTTAATGTGCTCCAACAGTGTTCCTCATTAACAACTTGAAAGGACCCGCCACAACAGGTAATAGACGACTGTACGAAGGAAGTTGATGAAGCGCTCCGGTGGGTCAATAACTCAGGGTCATGGACATGGTCTCAACAAATGAGTAGAGTTATCCGCAAAGGAGGTAGTTTCATCTATATCACATTCGGACAGCCGCACTTTAGGCGACGCTTTCTGACGAGGCGAAACACAACACTGGAGATCAAGCAGCTCGGTGAAGCATTCCATTACTATTTATACATCGTGCAAACTTAAATAGAGAATGTCAATGGTCCCGCGAATCAAAAAAGGAACTTGACGTTTTGGTAGAAATCTAATAACGGATTCTCTCCGCTGCGTAACCTCGTCTTACTGAGATCTCCATACGTTGTCATGAACTCAGAGTGCGTAAAGACGTTTGATTTCCGTTCCCCAACAGGAAGCCCAGATGCAGATGCCACCCCATCCAGCGGTCTCCGTCTGTCGTTGGGTCGGTGTGAGAAGAAGAAATCTCCACCTAGAGAAACAGAAGTCGAGCTTGGCGATAGCGGCGAAGTCCAGGAGGGATATGAAGAATCCGAATTCGCGTCCGAATATCCTCGAGAGAGTATGTATTCGTACATATCTCTCAACTGCTCAAAGTTGGTAGGAAAGAAAATATCAAAGTACCCTTGCCTCACGAGCAGCTTCGAACATGGTACCGTCACATTTCGAACGCGTGTTTGCACCACAGGTGCGTTGACCCCCGGGATCGTATCAGGTAGAGAAGAGAAATCGGATAATAGGAGTCTATGCCTCGGGAAGTAATCCCGCAGAATTCGCAATAGACTCAATAAGCGGGTGGGGATGTATTCTTCCACGGATAAGTTTGGCGCAAAGGGTAGAGTTGTGAAAAGCTTCCTAAATGTTTCAGAAGCTCTGAGAACGCGACTTATTGGAGGGTGGCGGCCTAAAGTTTTCCGCACTTCCAGAAAAGAATGGATAAGGGGATCAGTAACTGGAGTATACAGCATATCAAATTCGCCATCCTTGTCCACGGTCACTACACCCTGGTAGGGCTCCAATGTTCTGAGGTCGTACCTCACGACATCATGTGCAAAATTATCCTACTCGGCAGTCAATTAAATATTCTGCATCTCAGATTCAATAATGGCTTACCACAACTTCCATTACTATGAAAAAACAAGGAGCCGGTTCCCGCTTACACCAGTGAAATATGCTTTTATGTGTTACTTTAGAGCACGGGTGGGTTTGCGAAAGCTTTTGCCTTTGTAGTCGCGTCAAGCTTTCACTGATTTCAATAATGTTGTACCGAGTGCGATCATAAACATCAGGGTACTCGTCTCGAATGCAGTCGAGGATGTTAGATGCTAATGTGCCATTGCCTGCTCCAATCTCATATAATATGAAGTCTTCATAAGGGAAGTACTTGAGGAGGTATTCCGAAACCAGACAATGGGCAATGGCCCGTCCATACCATGGCTGAGAAGTGAATAAGAAGACAAGTTGGATTATTGTCGGTTATCTACCTTGAACAGCTCTGTGGGTGTATGCCACAATTGTCTACCTGGTCCATCAGGTCTATCCATGCCATACGCAGAATACCTCTTAGCAACCTCTTCTTGAAACTCAACCGAATCTTTTAAGGTTGTGAACTCGAATGACGTGTCTTTCGAATTAAATATAGTTGCTTGTTTCACGAAATAACCGTAGTTTGGGTTGTAGAGCGAGTCTTCGATGAAATCGCGTGCCAGCATTTTAACACCGCGAGGAGGAACTGACTCCCTCTCGAGTTGGTTTGCTGTGACAGGCTTGAAATCCTTGTAATCTTTGTCGGGAATTTCACTAAAAGAGGCTTTATTGTAATTCCATTTATCTTTTGGTTCGCCAATAACACTCTTCCTGAATGGCTCGCGGTGCCTGGATTTGGTGGAAGAAAAGGTACGTACGAGGAACCTACGACATTGGAGGTTGAAGAGACATCTCTGATTGGGCCCAACGCTTAGAAACGTCATAAGCGCTGCACCCGGTAGATGGTATTGGCGCAAGTGGACGGGTGAGACAAACCGTCGAGGATGACGGGACGCCGACTGGGATGGTTAGCTATAGAGCCTGTGTTCTGTGAGCACGTGAGTGAGAGCAATAAGATAACGTCACCTGATTCGCGATTAGCTTCACACCAGTATAACCCAGCCCTTTCGTTGCTCCAACTCTTCAACGCATGGAGTCAACTCAGCGCTTGGTTCGTACCTGGATAGCCACTGGAAGGGAACAGGAGATTGATGAAACCGTGTCAGGCATGATGGCCCTATCTATATCGATAATTATATCTGCTAAGATTAACAGGTTACAGAAATCTCAAATGGCCAAACCAGTCTCTTGAATGTTGTCAAAGCTCTTGGTGATTACTTGACCTCAGAGGAAGAAGACCTCAGAAGCAAAGGCATTGTATCTCAATAATTTTTATAACCCTGTCATTTAACCACAGCGCACAGGCGTGGACTTTTTATCGTCCGTCATTTCTCGCTGTCCCCCTCAAAAGTTTAACATGTCTTCCGGTGATTTAATGCATTTTCGCAATATTAATGGAGGTTTGCTTATCCTCATACTAGTTCGGGTACTTACATCGTTCTACTGTGACAAACTCGGTGATACGGAAGCAATCGTACCGAGCCTCAAAGGCCTTGTTTCATTATCCATGCTACCCTCTATTTCTTCTGCTGATGCATCGGCAATCATTAGAGCGTGAGCGCTCATTATCCCGTTTCTCATAATCTTGTAACCCAGCCTTCTCTAGACTATTTGAACACATTAGAATGAAAGCCTTGGTGCAGTCCGTACGATTCAATGTGTTCACTATCGTCGACACATTGATGGCAAAGCACAGAGACGGTTCGCCCCCCTTGATAGCTATCTGTGAGGCCGCTGACATCACTTTTCTCAGTTCTGAAGGAGATAAACAATGAATTCTTGGACGGATACATATCTCTGGCTGATGGAGAAAAGGATCCACGAAATTTGCTTGTTGCATTCGCAATTGCACGAGTAATATTAATTGAATTTGATATCACACGACATGTAGAGGTATGCTGTGTCCACTAGTGCCTCCAGCTAGCGGCAGGCGTTAACCCGCTCCCAGTCACTATTCAACATTACTTTCTGTTACTTCCCTATTACCTTCCGACCTCCTCCTAATGACCCATATGGCATCACTACTGAGCAACTACGAACTGCACTTAGGTATGTGATATAATCAACCATGAGGGTTTGCTCAGAATCCATTATATTAAGATCATGCTTGAATGGAACTCCAGCTTTTGGTTCATTAGCTATACCCTTGTTCTTAGAGAAACTGTTGGCCGGTTCTCCCTCTACAAAGGTGTCAAATTTAGTCACGTATCTCGTGCTGAAGCTTATATGTTCCAGAGAGACACTTTAGAATCAATGGCAGTATGTTTGCCTGTTTATGGCCCTGCTGTTGCACGTTCATTTGCACGGAAACTCTGGAGCTCTATAAAACTCGAAGTACGTGAAACTCATATTGCAAGCAACTTCACGTCTCATTTTTGTTCAGATCTTTCAGCCCACAGATCCACTTACTGAGCAAGAAGCTTTGAAGGCAATTCAAGTTCTTGTGACAACTATTCATGCACCAGAAGAGCGTGCTATTGAGGACGACGAAGATATTCAAGGCTTTGCCCGTGATGCATGTATCGAATGTCTACAAATCTTGAAAGAACCTGAGAAGAGCCAAGCCAAACCCGCAATCAAAGTTCTCTGTGCCTTTGTATCTACCATCCGTATGTCACGTGATATACGATAGGACATCTATCTCTAATCTAGCCTTCTAGCATCTATCGCCAGGTACACAGTATCCCAAGCAGTTTCGCATCTAGTCAAGCTCTTCATGAGTCCAGATGAAGTCCTAACAAGGCCTGCCATTATGCAATTATTATTAGAGTTGATCGCGGCTATCCGTGACTCTTCCCTGAAAAACAACTTAGAGGTCGTACAACATCTGGCACTCTTGGGACCTTACAAGGATGAAGTATTCAGCGTCACAGTAGTAGCTCTAGGGACTGACTCTACGAGGAGGTTTGCCCTGTTGATGCTGATATGTCTTGTGATGATGAAAGGACTACTTTCTGATGATGAAATCGGAATGGTTGTAAATATTGCCAACGATATATTGCAAAGCAACCCTGATGAAGATGACAGTACAAGGTGATCCTTTATATACTCTCATATCCAAACGCTTACAGACTTTCTCTGGATAAGTGATGCACTGATTAGTCTATTGGCTATGATTGCGACAACCAATTCTCGCCTCATTGAAGAATCCACGCTCCCAATATTATTCAGTGCCCTTCCAGATGATGCTCCTACTCGAGATGCCAATGTCGAGCGTGCAAAATGCTGGAGAATTTTGAATACACTCAGCAAACTTTGTCTGCAGCCAGACCTTTTCGAAACTCTAGTTGTGCGTTTGTTGACAAAACTAGATTTTGTCTGTGTGCCAAGATCAGATGCTATGCTAATGGACATTGAGCCAAATTCTGCATATGCTCATGCGATTCTTAAGACAATCTCCCGTACACTGTCTTCCAAAGTGGAAAAGGGTCATGCAGATATTCAAAAACACATAAACCGCTTTATCCCTCAGCTCTGTAACTTGCTTATTTACTCTGCGCTTGTGTCGGATGAACAGGAAATGCCAGCTGCTGATCACCGAGTAGTTGGAGCTGCTGCTGAAGTCGTTTCCATTGTTGTACAGACATTGACACCCAAGTATATGCCTGATGGTTCATTTTAAGAGGCGATTACTGACTGTTCGAAGTCAACAGGAAGTATTTATGACGACGCTCATTAAATTTATCTATTCCAATGAACTAGAAGATCACTTCGAGGGTTCTCGAAAATTTCCTCCTGGAAAAACTCTTAACATCTTCAATGCGAGTTGTCTGTATTCTTTTCTAGTCAAGTTTATTAATTGATCGACTTAGGGTTCCTGTTCAACTCCTCGGAATAACCTGGTAGCGTTGTTAGCCGCAGGATTGATCCCGTTACATGCCCAGGTAATATCCTTATTGCACAACTAATCATTCGCATATTCATTATTGGTCATCGCCTAGGTTACAATATCTGTTCCAGATCTTAGTCAGTTCCTACGGGACATTCGTATATGGTGTATTAACTATGCGGGCAATGACCTCCAACATGAATCTGCCTGGCATATCATGTCAGTCATCGTGAATAAACAGACAGAAGGCCTGTACCCCAAATTTTCACATAAATTCTTGCTGACCGTGATTTAGGTGTAATGGAATTTTTGCAGGATACCTTAGGGAGCTTTTGGCAGACTGAAGTATTGGATAGCGCTAAACCAATACCGCATCGTCAGGAAGCCATTCGGGCTTTCAAGTCGGTCGGTATCAAAGTTACTCCCCTTTTTTCTGTTCGCACCAACATTCCCACTTTTAGGTCGCAAAGGGGTTATTGGTCAATGGCCACTCACTTTTGTTGCGTTTTCGGGATGCGTTGTTCGAGGTTGTCAAGAATGAGGAGATCGGTTGGGAAGCTGCGAAAGCCATCGGAGAAATCGCTGTTATTGATAATGTTCTAACGAAAAAGAACCATGCTGTTGTTAAGGTAAAAATGACTACTTTATTCATTTATGTGTGCCCTCAATACTGGTTTCAGTATTTGTATTCTCAAAAATATGTCAGCCAAGCCCTTCCTCGAATTGTTGCAAATTCGAGGGATTCTGATAGTAAGCTACACCTCCGAGCGCAAAGACTTGGCCACTTGAACTGAGTAAACTAGACCCGAGCTCTCAAATGGCCCACCTTGTTGCACTGACTACTGTCATTCGAGCAGTTACCAGAGCGGCTTATGCACATGCTATGCCTTTAGTGAGCTCCCAAAAGACTACGCCAATCACCGTGTCTGAAGCGTTACATATAGCTTATGCCGTTATTGTTGCGTGGACTCGTCATTCCAGATGCTGCAATTCGGGCTAGCATCATCGACACATTGTTAGATATAGCAATAAGTGGCGAGTCGTTGGAGCAAAACATTATTTCTCAACACGCTACCTCCCTAGTAAATGCGATGCTGAACAACTGCGTGGATGACCAAGTTCAATCAGTGGTAAGTAATGAAGAAGCGAATTAGTATAATTGTAGCTCTGAGTTTCTTTCTATAGCGAGTACGTATAGCTGCATTACGCCTTTTAGCTGCCCTGCCTGGGCTCGTACGTTATGATGTGTTGCACCCAAGTAAGCCAACGGTACTTCGGGAATTGGCAAAAGCATTGGATGATCCAAAACGCGCAGTGAGGAAGGAAGCCGTAGAGGCGAGGTGAGTATTGCCTATAGTTCTTCTCTGCTGCCCTTATTCATTCGGCACTTAGGTCAAATTGGTATGACTGATTACAAACCCTGTAGGTAACCAAGCTGATCACCACCAGGTTCAAATACAGTGGGTAAAGAGGGGTAACGAGATGAGCACCGGATTGAGGGGTATATATAAAATTACTATTTCCATCTAGTGACTAGGGGATGGTGAAAGGCAGTATATGGGTACAGTAGGCAAATAGATGTAGGACTAATGCGACAATTACGGGTATGTAGATGATGTGGGAGATGGTATTGAATCATATAGATATGTTGAGGAAGGCGATCAGGCCGGTGACTATCGTGCCATGATGGCTTGAGTTTTCAAGGAAGCGTCAGCCAGGGCGCGTTCGAATGCATGAAGGTGTTCCTGTACAATTTTTCTCCCGTCGACTCTTTTGAAGGTGGGTGGGCGTGTAGGTGCAGGCGATGCTCTTGCATCGATATTTGTATCATTTGCATCTGCCATTCCCGCCTCCCATCGCTCTATACGTAGTTTACTACGTTCTGTACTGTCCCATTCGGCATACATCCCGATCATCTTGTGCTTCAGGGAGCGGATCTTCCTTGCAGCTTCCGTTAAGCCAGCACCATTAACCTGAGCCTGTTCAGAACAGGTTGCTAGCGATGTTGCAAATGAACTAGTGACAGTTCGAAGATGCGCCAATTGTGGGATAGTTTTTGCCGGTGTGACTGGACCTTTCAGTGGGGGAGGTGGAGGAAAATTGTCCCGATATGCTCTATTACCACTGTCCCCCTCTATTTCAGGTTCCTCATCCCCCAAATGATTTCGGTCCGGATCAATTTCCCAATCTTGGGAATCAGATACAGGGAAGGAAGATTCCTCTTCGACCGTCTCTAAGTGGGGTTGTCTAGGTATGTTCGGGTTGGGTTGGACGGGGGTCTTTGGGTCTGGAAGGTCGGATTCGCTAGAAATGGGCTCAAGGGCTTCTAAGTGGGCCAGAGCATCGCTGCCGCCAACCTCACTAGCAAGATGCCTAAACTCTCGCTCGTACTGAAGGAGCTCCCGCACCTGCCCTTCTCTATCCCTAACAGTCTCGTTGATGCGTCTGATGGTATTGGACGCGATCTGTTCCACTGTCAATTCTGTATCAAGGTTCTGCAGCGTTTTAATAAAGCGTGCATTAACTTCTAAATCTCGTGCGAGGCTTTCTGCCATATCTTGTTCTGGCCGTTTGTGCTCCTTTTTTTCATCTTGAGTAGGTGATGGAATGTCAAACTCGGGATCGAGCTGAGGAGGGGACTCATCATTTCCTAATGTATCGTTATCAAGAGAAGTTTTAGTGTCTGACCCCCCTGAGACCTCGTCCGCAAGCACCATTGCATTCCCGTTAGAAGTAGTCTTGGGCTGATCCTGGTGCATCCATGATGGTTCATCAATACCTTCCGCGCCTTCGTCGAATTCGAGACCGAGCTCTTCCGCGAGAAGCTTTGAGCCAGCTGTAGGTTCTGGCATTAGGGCCACGGCAAGTTCGTGGGCTAGGGAACGGGCACTTGTTGGATCGTCATCTTCGCCATTGTCGATACTGAGTGGCTTTCGCTGGGTGACGCTGGACTTTCTGTTGTTACCATTTGTGCCTTTCGAGAATGACCTCCGTGAGGATAGAGATTGATACTGGGTCGAAGGGCCGAATGGACCGTCGCCAAGGTCGTATATGGGCATTATAGAGGTAATTGGAAAGAAAGAGGACTGCAGGTGTCCTAGGTTACTCACCGGCAAAGACCGGCACAGCCACAATTCAAGTACTTTCTTGTGAATACTGTACATCTCCCAAGCGCACTCATTTTATCATGCATTTGTCAGCCTCTTTGCCGTCTTGATGCTGACCAATATTCCAGGAAAAATTACTATACACACTTTATTGTAGTTCACTGCTGGCAGGAGTGGATTTATCATGCAGATAAATCACCAATGATAAAGGTCTGATTCATCCAGAGCCAGTTTTCCTGGCCAAAAAACCTTGGGTTTTTCTTGAAGATAAACCTGTGGTTTCTCCAATATTTATCATATAGATTTTTCAAGAGGTTTTTCCAATATATTTCACCTGAATGAACATATGATTTTCTCACAAGATAAATCTCCTCTCATGAAAAACATATAATTTCTCAGATTCATCTAAATGAAAAACCCCTTCAATACAATTCCCATTGTTCAGATTTTTCATAAAGTTTATTTGGAAAATAAACAATTAGTTTTTCTTCAAGATGAAGTGTAAGGGACATCTATCTTAGTGCTCAGGCAGTAAGCCAAAGACCAAGTATAGGACTCTCAAGGATAGTGGCAATGGTGAGGTGACCACTGCTTAGATAAGATAAAGATATGTCTGGTCACTAGGTAGAGCGATGCTCTAGGTAGATCCTCAGACAGTGAGAGTGAGATGAGAGTAAGGGAGATACTTGTATTGAAAGCCTAGGGGATCCTAGGCAAGTAGCTACTGTTTATATACATAAAGTGGTAGCTAGGGTGAACTAGAATAATGCAATGAAACAAGTAAGAAGGTAAAGATAGCTACTACTGGTAACCAGATGAGTAAGTAGCTTGGTGAGGTGATGAGTAAGGATGCTTGGGGACCAGAGTAGTCCAAAGCAATAGTCAGCGATGTTGACTACAGG
>KZ301985.1:0-258893 GCA_002554575.1 Amanita thiersii Skay4041
GAGCCTCTGCCTCCTCTTGAAATTGTCACTACACACTACTCTCTCTGCTGATTACACCACTCTAGATTGTAAGTGAAAGTCTTACTTAACTAGCTGCTGCATGTTGCTGTTGTCATCCTCTCAACACACCTTAGCTACCACTATATGTATATAAGTAGTAGCTACTTGCCTAGGATTCCCTAGGCTTTCAATACAAGTATCCCTCTTACTCTCATCTTGTTCTCATTGTCTGAGGATCTACTTAGAGCACATTGCTCTACCTGGTGATCAGACATATCTACATCTTATCTAAGCAGTGGTTATCTTGCCATTGCCACTTACACCAAGAGTCCTATACTTGGTCTTTGGCTTACTGCCTGAGCACTGAGATAGACATCCCTTACACTTGCACTTATCCAAGGTTTTGGCACTTATTCTATCAAGTTGTGGGTTCAAATCAAGGTAAGTGAAAAAGAAAATAGAATAAAATATTGAGCTCTGACAACAATGACAGCAAAGATGATGATGAAAACAACTGGACCAATGACAGCCCCAGTGACCAATCCAACCCATGATCCAGTGTTGCTTCATGGGGCTGCACCTGGTAGTTGTGATGTAGTAGCTATCAGCTCTGAAGTTATACCAGATGACAGTGAGGTCAAAGTCTGCAGTCATATGAGAAATTCAGGTACATTTGCTTAGCCAGAGGACATACCATTTCACTGGAAGGGCTTTGTCAAAGGATCAATGAGCAGGTGGAGCAAATCACTAAGGAGAAAGTCTTACTGTGAGGCTGATTGCAGAGATGTTATTGGAATCTCAGGTGTTGTTTCGTTGACTCTGATAGACTCTTTATAAGCTTGGAAACTTTGTATATGCTGATAAACTGACATATATACTGCATAGTCAAAGTTCATATAGAAGGGGAACCCTCCGTCTGTGAGGATCTCGAGTGTGTGTTCCTTATTTTCTAAGCCTACATGGGCCAAGGCCAAATGGTTGTATTCGGATTTTGACGATAATGACGTGGGTCCTGATAAAAAGATTTGGGGAGAGAGTTCTCCATCAAGTGTGAAGCTCGAGATGGTAGACGTATTTTCTGCAATGATATAGAAAACATAAATAGCGATGGCTATAAATGGGAGGTTTTAACTGTGTCCATCAGAGAAAAGATGGTGATTACCCTTGAATTCCAACGTTATTGTTATATTTTTTAAATCAGGAGAGTAGAAGGCAGCAGTCCAAGTACCATTGAATCCTGACCCGGGATCGGGTTTGATTCCTGCTTTAATACCCTGTTGCGACCATACGCCCGGTGTGTCTGGTGAAAATCGAGGTTTTTTACCAAAACCTCATCGCCGAAAGTATCGTCTATTGTCCTGTTGATAAAGATAGCAAAAGCAGGAGATGATAGAAATACGAAACAAAGGATCAGCTTCAGGATGTGGACAAGCGACATTGAGTCAACATAAAGACGACAAAAGAGATGGACCCCTTTCTTGTGCAGAACTGCTGCAATAATAAGGGAAAATTGTGTCGAAATGATAATCATTCGAAACAACCAGTCATCAAGATGAGGTCCTAGGCATTAGGAGCATCGAGGTAGCAGATGATACCCGAACAAGTTGATCTTTCTTATGGTGGCAGTTCGTCACTTGTTTTGCAGTGTAAGTCAAGTTAATGAATGTCCGAACAGAAACAGCCTAAAGGTTGTATCCGATATCTGGGTTTCTGTCTCAGCACAAAACGGAGCATTTCATTGTATGGTGCATTTGTCACACGTATTCGGTGATCATGGTCTGGTAAAGGGTTGATAACAACGACACGAGCTCTTCGTTTTCTGGTTATGCAGAAAGCGATAGCAACAAAGAGGATGACAATGAATGGACCAACGACAGCCCCGGTAATCAATCCAACATGTGATTCGGTGTTGTCTGGTGGATGTGAAGTATGAGCCGTTGTCCCTGAGGTAGAGGCTTACAGTCAGACACCAAACGTGACAGGTATTCTTCTGATAAGTTCCTGTTCAGATACATTTTGGTTAACTAGAGGACATACCGATTCATGAGGGCTAATGGGGGTTGTCGCGGATTCACTGGAAAAGTTTCGGCTGATTAATAATAAGTGAGTGACCTGGAAAGACTTACTGCGAGGTTGTAGCCGGGACATCCGGGATATCAATTGTTGATTCGTCGACTCTGGTAAACACTACATTAGCATCGCAATGTTTGTGTATCCTAAAGGACTGACGTATAGATTACATAGTCAAGGTTGATATAGACGTCAAACAGTCCATATATGATGATTTCAAGTGCGTGCTCCTTGTTTTCTAAGCCTGCATGGGCAAAGACCGGGTAGCTATATTCAAGATTTGGTAACAAAGACGCAGGTCGTATATTAAATTGATCGGGGAGAGTGTTCCCATCGAGGGTGAATTCACATCCAGAACTTGAATTATGTGAAATAATAAAGAAGACATAAATGGCAGTGCCTGTAAATGCAAAAAAAAGACAAAAGCTCGCGCCTGACTATGACCATCTGAGAGTAGATGGTGATTACCCTCAAATTCCAAGGTTATGGAAAGCCTTCCAAAATTTGGGTGATAAGCTGCAGCGGTCCAGGTGCCATTGAACGCCCGCACAGGATCAGGGTTGATTCCTGCTTCAATACCCTGTGGCGACCACACACCCGGTGTGTCTGGTAGAAACCGAGGTTTTTACCAGTCACCTCGTCGCCAAATGTATCGTCAATTGTCCGGTTGATGAGGATAGCAAAAGCAGGGGACGATAGAAATAGAAAATTAAGGATTATCTTCAGGAGGTGCATCTTGTTGACGTATAGCTGACAGAAGCTTCGGGTGTTATATGAATGGAGTATCTCGTTATGATAACCATTCTTAACAGCCACAAATCATGACAGGGTTTCCTGAGCTTTGGGCTTTTAGGTAGTAGATGGTATCATTGGTATCCGGTAGCTGGATTTTGGCCGTAGAACAATGTAGGAGTGGATTATTTCATTGTGTAATACACAACCTGTTACTAAAGAAAGAAGGTACAATCAGAAGGGTGTCCAGTCCGAGCAACTCCGTACTCCGTTAATCCATGTGCATCATGATGCATAGGCGGGTGGCAAGTCCTCAAATGACCCAAGCCGTGATGTCCTATCTAATCGTTGTTGCACTTGCAATTGTTCGATTTGCTCCCTCAGTATCTGTATTTGCTCCTGCAATCGCTCGTTCTCCTGTTCAGCTACTATTCTGCCCTCTTGCTGCCCCTCGGAACGTACGATCTCCCGGTTTGCCAAGCGATCAATTTGCCTCTGAGCATCTTGAATCCGCAAATTTATTTCTCTTTGGCGTCTCTCGCGGGTTTTCTCGAGCTCTCGGCTCACCGGCGGAGTAGCCTGCTGTACTAGGAATTGTGTCACGGATTCGGGATCCCTGTTGTCTATGACACGATCATTGTTCATCTGTGACACGTGATATGTTAAGGGACTCTCAGTTAAGACAGAGGTTCGTAACATCGAGTCTCGTGGAACAGAGTCATTATCGGAAAGCAAAAAATTTCTGCGTGCAATTCGAGCTTGTCGTCGTCTGAACAGGTATCGTATGCGGATAACAAGTACGAAAAGGGGGAATATGCCAATAACAAAGCCAAAAATCAACCCATCACGTGCTACTAATAGTTTATTCGCTTTGTTTTGAGCTGCGTTTTGAGTAGTGGCGACACTAGTAGGAACAATTTGGGTCGGAGACCTTGGATACATCAGCAAACGAAAACCTGATTATTTATAAGGAGCTCTACCCCCGGTTGCTCTGGAATGGCAACGGTTGTGTAACAGTTTGCATTATTGGTACTGATGGGCCATCAACGCTATTGGAAGATATGAACATTAGTGAGAGCTCTGGATGTTCTGAAGCACTGACGTATAGAGAGCATAATCAACATTGACATAAGAATCAAGTGGACCAGTTGGGACGATTGTCAGCGTGTGATTGCCATTTTCTAAACCTGCCTTTGAAAACGCAAGCACATCGTACTCCAAGGGTTGTGTTGATTCATCGGCGATATGACTATAATAAGCCGAGTACGGATTGTCGCCATCAAGAGTGAATATGCACGATGTATTCGTTGAAACACCGGGGCCTGCATTATTTGCTGTAATAAAAAAGACATAGATCGCAACCCCTGTACATCAATGAGCACCGTGAGTCGGCATAAATGCGTGTGGGGAGGCGGAGATTACCTGTGAAACGTAAAGTTATTATAACTTCGTCCATATTTGGGTGATATACAACCGCTGTCCAAGTTCCGTTGTGCGCAAGGCTTTCGTCGGGCTTAATGTCACATACAGTACATGTCCTGTTTTGCCATACGCCCGCTCTACTTGGCAAGTACAAAGGCTTCTGCCCTGTGACTTCATCTCCATATGTATCGTCAATCGTCCTATTAACTATTGTTGCAAGGCTCGGAGCTGCTAACAACACACAAAGTGTCCAAACCTTTCCAAAGCAAAGTAGCATTTCAGTGCATGCAAAGAGGACAAGGGGAACGAGCAGTGGTCTCCCATGAAGCCTGGAATATAACATTATGAAGCATCCTAGGATTCCTATATTGTATGACAGTTCATCATGGCGGTGAACCCTTTTATGGTAGAACCCTCTTCGATGGTGTTTCTGCAACGCATTTTGGTTATTCTATGCTTCTTGATGGACAAAAATAACCAGAAGAAAGCGACGCCCTCTCGTGAGTCATGATCAAACTCATGCCGGGATAGTCCATATACCTATAGTCGCGTATAATTCTTCCGTACTCGCAAACAGTACCATATCTGATAAACTCACTAATTTGGCCTTTTTGCAGCACCCGTGACATGAGTAACCCGCGCGGGCTGCGCAATATCTTCTCACTCTACTGACCATCTATGGGCGGCTAAATCAAATCAGTCAGTCAAATCAAACCCTCCTTGCTCTGGGTATTCCGTGTCTGTATATTACCTCCATCCAGTATCTTTTTCCATGTGCCTTGTTCGATCAGGGAAGTCCATTCCGCGCATTCAGTGCAGAAGCACCTTACATATGCATCAGATCAATGGTCTCGTTTCTGCTATCATATATATCAGCTCGGCAATGCCGGGACACTTATATAGATTCACGTTGCAGACGTGTTTTCTCCGCGAACCATCATGAGAATGGCGCTGAGTAGATAAAGGGATTAATCACCTTCAAATCAACAGCTTGGTCATTATGAGTGGCAACAGAAAATTGGGATGAATATGAACTTGAATGGGCCAGTAATATTGCCTAGAGATGGAGTACGATTGTTGGCCCTTGCTATAAGGTTGGCAACTTCCAGACATCAATGGTGCAATGAACTGTATAAAATAGCGGTTGTATAATAACAAATTGGATAGTCAACCTACCACAGATATAACTACACCTTCGTACTCCGCCTAAACCGCTCTAGTGCTGATGGCAGCCTTTCTCCTTCATGCGTATCTCCAGATGCATTAAGTTGGGCTCTCCTCCTCTCTTCGCGTTGTTTATCCATTTTGGCTCGCAAAGCAAGCTAGATAACGAAAACGTTGAGTTAGACATAGCTGAACAATAGAGGGGAAGGGGCGAATACGCACCACTTTAGGATCAATAATATTCTTCTTCTGCTTCCGAAGGTACCTAGAAATAAAGGCCCATGATCTCATCACCGCAAAATCACCAAGGTAGGGTAGGTCCAAACCTATTCAAACTCTTATTTCTCCCCCTCATCTTTTTCTTTTCTTTGAGCTTCTTCCTCTCCTCTTTCTCGTTAGTCTTCTCGCCATCTTCGTCTTCCCCATCCGTATCTGAAAAATCTTGTTCTTCAGTGGCGTCTACCTTTCCAGAGGCCCGTAGTCTCTCATATCGAGGTAATCGTGCATATTCAATTTCGATACGTGGTTCTCCGCTTGTGGCAGGAGCATTTGGATCAGAAGACGTGGTCCGCTTCGAAGGAGGTGCGAGTGAACCAATAAGTTCCGAATCAAGCGTGATCATATCCGGTTGAATCTACAAAACAATGAGGTCAACAAACCCCTGGGTCAATGATGGAACACAACTCACCTTCTCTAACAACCCTTTAACTTCCCTCTCTCTCTTTGCCTTCTTATTCTCAAATGGATCTGCCTCTCTACTATCAAAGTTTGGCTCACCCACGCCAGGCACCAAAATGCTCGACAAGCCCTCCGCGTGTCCGATCGTCAGCACGTCCAAGAATGGCGCAAACCTCACGCCCGTCAATGGTCGATGCGGGATCGCATGAGTGAGATACAATGGTGGTGGAATTGCTTTCGACTTTGTAACGAAGGGTGTGTGTATCATTGGAGGCGCGTACACGTTGACAGTGCCAGAGTTGGCGACTGCAAGGTGGCCGCGAGCACTCCACTCAAGCTCGATATCTCCGGCGCCACGAACTAACCATTCCCTTACTGTGCCTTTCCAATTCCGACAATCCCACACCTTTACCATCCCATCCCGACCTGCAGTTGCCATATACCGACCCCCCTGACTTGAATCCACACTTGCACTCACTACAGGCCCTAGATGGGCGAGTAGCTGCACGGCTGGCTGAGGCAGATTCGGAGTCCAGAGGGTAACACGGCCGTTTTGGTGCCCTAGATGTATAACGGCGTTATGTGAATTTTGAGTCATGGTGTTACAAGCACCAAATTTTGTGCGATGTTCTGCGATGATTTTTCCCGTTGATGTGTCTTGGTATTTCAGAAAGCCAGTCATGCCAGTTGACGCGAGGAGGAAATGGTAAGGGAGGAACTCGAGGCGGGTTGGTTCTACGTGGGATTTTAGGCGATGGAGTTCGACGCCGTTTTGATCATAGATGAAGACATGGGATTTTTGTGCCACGGCGTAGTAAGCGTGGTTGTGTAGAAAACTAGAGATTTGATAGGTATCTGGAAATAACAAAAGAGAAGAGAGGTACGTACGTGATATCTCGACAGGTTTCTAGTAGTTGTAGTTCAGAATGTAGCGTACCCGTTTGCCAATCGAACGTTGCGACATGGCCTTTACGACCCACAATCGCTAGATGTCTGCCAAGATAGGGATTATCAAGTCAAAAGCGACAACAAATGATTATAGCTCACCTTCCGTTCCTCGCATACCGACACCGATACGGCCCACCATCCAACTTCAGCTCTCTTCGCCCTCTCGCAGCTTCTTGTCCGGCACCACCGACAATTTCACTTTGACCCACTCTCCAGGTTTTCTCCAACTCTCCTTCCACTTCAATCATCCCTGGCTCATCAACCAACAACATATCAGCCGCATCCTTCAACAATGCATCTGCCCTTGCATTCTGCTGGCTCTGTCTGTGTAACAGCGTTCTCAGCCTTTTATTCGCGATGTGTGTATGTTTATGAACATTTTCAGGTTGGGGTAAATTCCGCAACGATTTTGGAATGGAAGTACTCGCAGAAATGGATTGGAGGGTTTGTGTCGAACTAGTTTGAGATGCTGTCCGCGACTTTTTAGATTTTTTGGACTTTGAAGTTGGGGAGAGGGCGTCGGCTTTGGCGATAAGGGAGTCCATACGTTTCCAAAAAAATTCAATAGGCCCGTTTTATTGGTCACGTGCGGGGTTTATGGGCTGTACAAAACACAAATGGTATATTTACATGCTATGAACTCTGTGTATGCGCAGGTGGCAGTTTATCTGACAATCCTAATCCCCAATCCGACTCCTTCTGTACCTGAAGGTACTCAATCTGGGCTTTCAGTGCTATAACCTGCTTTCTCAACACCCCCACCTCCTGTTCTGCTTCCGCCGTGCTCTCAACCCTATCCCATAGGCTGCTTTGGGTTTGTCCACCCGCCGAATGCGTAGGGTACTGTAATGACTGGCGTGCTGTAAGATTGTCCATCTCACGTTGAGCAGTTTCCAAACGAGTGTCAATCTCCATCTGACGTTGAGTACAGAGTTGTTCACGGCTTTGTGCACCCATAACAACCGGGGTTCTGGGTATTTTCCCTAAGTATGAACTGACAGGCTCTATATGTCGAAATCTTGGAAAAGAGTTGGATAAAAAAGGATATACGTTGTCGGATGTCTGTAAGACTCTACCATCGGTGTCGAAGATTGGCGCAGGTCCCTTGCGGGCTCGTCTTTTTTTGGAGAGTAAGCATAAAGTGATGAGGCAGGCTAAGAGAGAAAAGGCAAGTACACCAAGGACAATGCCTACAATGGCACTGACTTGCAGTCCGCTTTTTGTAGGATTATTAACGGCAGAAGTCGTCTGGGTCCCCGAAGGTAGTGTCGATGACAGTGTTGAGGATACCTCATCCGGCTGGTCAAAGCTGTGACAAGACCTCCATATTCAAAGAACACCAGTATTAAAAATGGCAACGTACGTGTAGATGGCATAATCGAAATTAACAAAGACAGCGTGATCTACATCGTTTGTAGAGATTACCAACTGGTGCGTGTTATTACTTAACCCAGTAACTGTGAATGCAGTAGCATCATACTCCAGATTCGTGCTTGTAAGGTCTGGTTGATGAGTAAATGCACGAGCATATACTCCATCCAGAGTGAAGTTGCACTCAGTATTGGCCGTAGTACCATTTCTTAGGCCACCATTAGCCAAGATGAAAAATACATATATAGCGACACCTGACACGTTGCGCGACTATCAGCCAAGTAACCCACAGAGAAAAGCAGTAGTGCACACCAGGAAACTCGAGCGTGATCGATATGTGCTTCAGCTCCGGATGATAAGTTGCCGCTGTCCAAGTTCCATTGAAGGCCCTCCCTCGATCTGGCTGAATGAAGCAGCCCTTGCAAGTTTGGTCCTCCCACACACCAGGTTTGGTTGGTAAGAATATTGGCCTAAAGCCAGTCACTGGATCTCCAAGACTGTCATCAATAGTCCGGTTTACAAGACGCGCATGACATGACAAAGACCAGAGAAGGAGAAGAAGAAAGATTTGTGCCATAGAACACGTAGAGTGCGCATAAACAATGGGAGCCCGAAGAAGTGCAGACATACGAATGAAGAGAAGTCATGAGAATACTTTGGAGCATCAGTGTTGTGAGGCTGGTACCCCGGCTGTGTATAGCACCGTGTCTAAGTGAGGAACTTCTCGAGTAGACTCAGACCAGGTGTTGAACTGATTGATAGAAATCAAGGGTCAAGATCCCGCAACTGCCGAGATCTCAAAATAGTGCCGTGGAAGTATGTCAAGACCCAAATTCAAACCACGCGATATCAACGTCTTCTGTTAGCTGAAATGTTTGAGGAATAGGTTCACCAGTACGCCAATTAGTATATACATTATCTTGTTTCAAACATTATTGCATGCATATTATGCATAGGCGATGACCTGGCAATCGAGCCAATAATAGTGAGACAAACCGAGGCCATTTACCTCGGTGGCTGAGCGAATAATTGCGGGATAATAGCTATACAAATTCATCATTGCCGGTACAAAAGAGTGATGACAGCAAACACTGGGAGTAACGCAGGTAATGAGTAGTAACAATGATTGATATTTAAACTTGTGGCGTACCAATGGGATGTGGGTAGAGATTGCCAACGCTGTGGTTTGATTGTTTTAAAAATAGAGAGATAGAAATAATTGGCCATGTCAGAATGCGCTTAATCCCAGTTGAGTTCACTACTATGAATAGATCACATAGAACGATTTTACAACATCCAATTTCCGACTACACGGCGACAAAGCATTGAGGTGTCGGAGAAGTGTTTATAATGTTATTGAAGGCTGACCCTATACAGTACATCCAAACCTTATATCCCAAAAAAAAAACCCTATACAATACTGAATGTGAGACAAATTCATTGAACGACAGCTAGTCTCAGGCTATAGATGTCAAATTGCTTTTTTGAAAAGGAATAACAGAGGGCCATCAAACTTACAAGATTGTAAAGTAATGAGAGATACTTCAGTATTAAGGACAGAAAGAAGACTGTTCTAAGTTGCTAGTAAAGCGATATTTCGAACAACAGGGCACAGTATATGCACCTGTGCCTCACAACCGTCAATCACGATGATGTACAACGCAGAGCTAGCTGTGGGATAGGGCAGTAATGTAATTTAACGCAATGGGTATCATTGAAGTTGTCCGAAGAATAAAAGACAGGGTAGTATCAGTGGTGGGTGTCCTTGGAGTGCATAGTCAAAAATGAGGGTGTGAGAGTGTACATTTTATGTACAGAGAATTTCAAGAGTACAATGGTGCGGATGCATATGTAGGCGGCGATGACGCACCAGAATGTCTCTCAGTCCAGTCTGGTTGCTGCTGCGTTTGCGTTTGCATCTGTTCGACCAGCTTTCTTAGAGTTCGCAGTTCCTCGCGGAATTCCTCGCATTGCAAATTTTCCATTTCTGACTGTATCGGTATCTGGGTTTCAACCGGAATTCTTGACGAGCACCCACAAGGCTGCACGGTCAACTCCCTGAGGATATTCAGGGTGCTTGTGCTTGTATTTGCACCTATCGTTCTGACTCCCTCAAAACTAGGATTACCAAGCGACATAACTGGTTTCGTGCGAGGCAATGGTGGAACAAAGGTAGGGCTCTGTACAATTTCGCTTGGGCGACTGATAGTTGAAATCATTTCTGTTGAACCATATGGCGAGAGTGTGTGATAAAATGGCGGCGCTCGTTGCATACGATTCCGTAGCATCGAAAGTCGACTTTCAAAGGTAGGTCCACTGCCCTCCATGGCTCGGCTACCGTGCTCTATCAATGGGCTGACAGTTACACGAGCTCGTCGCTTCTTGTATAAGAGGAAAGCAATGACAGCCACCAGAGAGATAATGACGGGGCCTATAACTACTCCAGTAATTAACCCTATATGTTGTCTATTATTTGAGTCCGGTAATGAATCGCTCGAGGGAGGCAATCTTTGTATAGTTGTTGACGGATGTCCGCTGGTAGTATCAGCGGGAGGTGGAGTGGAGGCTTGGCCGTGTCCAGATCCAGTTGAAGTAATGATAACCATAGGTGAAGAAGTCGAGGTACCTGATTCGGGTGAAACTGAGATACTTCCTAATCCAGCTGGAGAATCTGAAACCGAAATTTTTGGGTTAATTGCAGATATTGTCCTAGAAGATGTGATTGTTGGCTCCGAATGTCCATGGGATTGAGAACTTGAGCTTGATGTAGTGATTATCAACGAATCAGCGTACCGACTTGATACATGGCTGAAGCACCTACGTGTACATAACGTAATCAAAGATGATCATACTCGAGCCCTCAGGGACGATTACGAGCTTGTGATCCATGTTTTCTAGACCTGCATGAGCAAATACAAGAGCTCTATGCTCTAGTTTCGTTGATGAATAGCTTGTAATCGGCTTTGGAAAAGGCTTCCCATCAAGTTCAAATCTGCATTGCGTATGCAGTGCAGGTGTCAGGATGAAGAAGACATAAATTGCAACACCTGTGAAGGTGGGACCCCAGTCCTTAATCAGCATGTATTCGACGAGCGGTTAGCTCACCTTTAAAGGATAAGGTAATTGAAGCATCTTGTGGGCTAAGGAGGGCGGAAGTGTACATGGTCCAAGTACTGCTGAACACCAAATTCGGGTCTAATTTGTCTAATTCGTCAAGGGGACAGTTAGTGCGTAACTGGTTATTGTAGCACCATGCGCTTGGTGGTCGGAACTCAGGTTTGAAACCAGTAATCTTGTCCCCGAACCAGTCATCAATGGTTCTATTGACAAGCTCAGAACGTGTTGGAAGCACTAGCAGAGACAAGATGGCACAGGTTTGTAAAGGGAGGAAGGGCCACATTGTGGACAGTACGTGCACCAGTTGAGGGGTGTACGATTTGGCTTGGATAGACGGTCAGAGAATGTTTGGGATATCTTGAACAATTTATACGACGCCCCCTAGTTCATCGAACACTAGATGACATCCACATTGCAACGGGCTGTAGATTATTCAAGTGAGTTACTGGTTTCTATGCGAAGTATCATATATCGAACACAAAGATCATAGAGTGGAGAAAGAGTGGTTGGACGGATTAAGCTATTGAATTTTCAACTCAGTCAGTATATTCGAAAATTATATGCGGTGTAGCCTACCTAGCAACGGGATTACAAGTTTTGTGTACCTGTAAAAGAATGCCGTGAAATATCAGAATTACAATAACCACCAACCTCGGATGTAATGAATGCACATTATATCCAGCTCAACTCCTTACAGAACTTTGGGGCATAATGAAAACCCTTGTCTTCCACTTCCAAAGAGTCTGATGACAGTGTCAGTGGTATGATCAGTCGTTATGAGAATGAAGCTAAAAAGCGATGAATTTTCCAACATACGATACGATATCAGAAGTTTAGTCGTCGGGTCCAGGTCCTGCCGGTGCAACTCATCATCACTGACCAACTTCAAGTTCCCACGCGTCTGCACCTGGGCCCGGGCCGCAGCAAAAGTAGTATACTGCCAGTGGCACTGGCAGTAGTGGCAGTACATGGCAAAGACTTCACCCTAAGAGGCAAGCATGATAGAGTGGATATGAACAATTTACCGAGAGAATCTCCCAGTTCAAAACCATCTCCAATACTGTGCTCGCCACCACTGGCAGCGTGACAGGTGCGCTATTGCCATCATCTGAAATATATTCTTATAACGGATGAATATCGTAGGTCACAGTTGACTCAAATATGTCTCTATGCATCATGTAAGCTCCCTGTAAGAACCAGACTCGAGCCACCGAACAGGGTTTATGCCTTTGGATAACCATCTAGGACAGATCAAGGGTTGTTAAACCCTCATTCCAACATGAGTTGCCCTGCCCCACAAGCCGCATGAATATATTCTATGAGAAAACTTTCTTGAGCAGTCCCAATGTTGTTGGGTCCTTTTGTGATTTTCGCACTCTGCCAAACTCAACTTCCAGCTGCTCAGTTCAACCGGACAATTGACGACACTTTTGGAGATCAAGTCACAGGCAAAAGGCCACTGTTTCTCCCCAATACCACTGGAGTGTGGGGTAACAAGACATGTAACGAATGTAAGATCCAACCAGACCCGGCCCTTGCCTTCCACGGTACTTGGGCAGCTGCAGCCTATCAGGAGGGCCTAGAAAACATATCCATAGCTCTTGATTTCACTGGTAAGTCTGTAGCAAGGTCAAATCAACACTCTTGCTTCCTTTCATTGTACCAGGAGTTGCCATCTACGCTTTCTTTACCTTGTCTTCGGATGCTGTCACAAATTGCGAGATCGTCCTCGATTATGGGATTAGAGATCTTTTTATTCACTGGATAGAGCCAACGCTGAACAAGATGGAGTATAACACCCTCATATATTCGAAAACTGGTTTGGAGAATAAAGCGCATCAGTTGCTGATTTCCACCGCTCCCTTGTTGACCGGCTATTATTTGAGCTTTGACTTTGCCATATACACGTAAGACTAACAAGTGTCTTATTTGCAACTAAGGCCCGTTCATCTTTTCTCTAGAACTGATGATTCACCAACCCCAAACACCACGATCCCTCCATTCCGAACATCCCAGACGTATGTACACCCTTTCCCACCTAGGTCTATTTTCATAGCGTATCATGGGATGTCTTACTCTTGTTGTAGTTGTCGGTGTGATAATCCTCGGAATTGGGCTGGTCATAGCGATTTACCACAATCATAACAAAAGGCGAAAAGATTTCATGGCAACCTCCTCACATTCGTCCAATCATTCCGCAAATGCACCCAGTGGACCGGCCAATGTCCACCCTTATGAATCAGTTTCTTTGGCAATTCCACTCAACTCTCCGACACATCACAGTATTCCGGTGACAACTTTATATTCAATTATACCCCCACAAAGACAGCCAACCAGCGCGTTAAATGGGACCCATAACCAATTTCCGGCAACGCGCCAGGTGCAGACAAATGCATATATGCAAACCACTCCATTGGTAACGGATGGGCTTGCAGCCCAATTTGCTATTCAGCCACCGGGGCTTCAAGATTGTCATATAAATGGTATTAGTAGGCTAGCCGAAACAGAGCAACAAAACCTCTCTTTACGCGAGCAAGTGCCTATTTTTACAGGACAGATTGCTTCTTTGCATGCTTCAAATGAGATGCTACCCGCGTATACCGCAAAACCATGAATATTGTAGCTAGTGTAGTATGCGATAAAAGTATCCTGTAGAAATGCGACGAGGATGGGCTATTTGTACAAAATGCAAAGGGTATCTTGACCCATCCAGAACTGTATCAAATCACGAATTCTGTGTATACGCTGGTGGCGGTTCATCTGACAGTCCTAATGCCCAATCAGATTGCTGCTGTGCCTGAAGATAATCAATTTGAGTTCTCAGCGCTCTGATCTGCTCTCTCAACGCCTCCATCTCCTGTTCTGCCTCCGTCGTACTCTCAACCCCATTCCTTGCGCCACTTCCCGTTCTGCTACTTGACGAACGCATAGAGTGATGTAGTGACCTGCGTGTTGCCAGGTTGTTCATCTCACGCTGAGCAGTTTCCAAACGAGTGTGGATCTCCATTTGGCGTTGGGAGCGAACGTGTTCACGGAATTTTGCGCTCGTGACAGCAGTGACAGCATGCGTTTCGGGTGCCATAGGATCGCTGGACAGTGTTGGACTGGTAATCAGATTCGGGAGAGAAGGCCGAGTTGTGGGTTGCTCTTGTAAAGAATGATAGTACAAAGACGAAGTTTCGGGTTGTGACATTGTTGTTGAGCTTTGAACGTGTGAACTGACGGGATCTGCGTAGAAAGATGGTGTATTCGGAGTGTATTGAATGAACGTAGGTTGGGAATTTTGAACCGAGTCGGATGGAGAAAGGTGTGCATTCCCGGATGGTTCCAGGGCTCTTCCATCAATATTGAGAATCTGCGGGGATCCTTTGCGAGTCTGTCGTTTGTTGTGAACTACGCATACAAGGATGATGATGATAGATGCTAGAATAAAGGCAAGCACGCCAAGGGCAATCCCCACAATTGCACCAACTGATAGTCCGCCTCTTTTTGAATTACCATTAGAAGAAGTTGCAGTGTGGGACGCTGTAGAACGTGTAGATGATGAGGTTTTAGATACCACGTCTGGCTGGCTGAAGCTGTAACAGGGATTCCATATGTAAATAAAGTAGTGCTTGGAAAAAATAACCCACGTGTATATGGCATAATCAAAGTTGACATAGACGTCATGATCTACATCGTTTGTAGAGATTATTAACTGGTGTGTGTCGTTGCTTAATCCAGTAGCAGCGAATGCAGTAGCATTGTATTCCATATTCACGGTTGTAAGGTCTGGTTGATGCGAGAATGCACCAGCATGTATCCCGTCCAAAGTGAAGTTGCACTCGGTAAGGGTCGTAGTACCTTCTTGTACACCACGATTGGCCAAGATAAGAAACACATATATAGCGACACCTGACACGTTGTGCGACTATCAGCCAAGTAACCCACGGAGAAAAGTAGTAGTGCATACCAGGAAACTCGAGTGTGACCGATATATTCTTCAGTCCCGAGTTATAAGTTGCCGCTGTCCAAGTTCCATCAAAAGCTTTCCTTCGATCAGGTTGAATGAAGCAGCTTTTGCAAGTTTGGTCCTCCCACACACCAGGTGTGACTGGTCGGAATATGGGACGAAAGCCAGTCTCTGAGTCTCCAAGACTGTCATCAATAGTCCGGTTTACAAGACGTGCACAACACGAAAAAGAGTAGAGAAGGACAAGAAAGAGTGAACTGCGCCATAAAGCATGTAGAGCACACATGAGAAATGGCGGCTCAGAAAGGGAAGACACACAAATAAGGGTAAGGTATGAGTAGCATTTTCAGAAATGTCTTCACCCAAACCATGATGTGGCGGAGCCTGGCAACCGCCGGGACCGCGGCTGTGTATAGTATGGTGTTTGAGGGTGGAGCTTCTCGGGAAAGTTGTAGTGGAGTGATTGATTGTATCAATAACAAGTCAGTAGCGCTGTGTCACAGTCACTGAGGGGAAAGACTGGCATCTGTTGGAAAGAAATGGAAGAAGTGATATTCTCGTTGCATTTCAGACAGTTTTATCAGCTGGTTTGTGCAACTAAAGAAGGTAGAGAAGGTCAAGGCCAGTAACTAACATCTTAGAACGGATAAATTATCACTC
The DNA here is from genome assembly GCA_002554575.1 of Amanita thiersii Skay4041. Lineage (NCBI taxonomy): Eukaryota > Fungi > Basidiomycota > Agaricomycetes > Agaricales > Amanitaceae > Amanita > Amanita thiersii. The sequence continues at coordinate 16,115 of KZ301985.1, forward strand.
AGCTCCCAGTCACTTGGATAACTGTCAACTTCATCATAAAAATTGTTGCCGTCATCATTAACGTACTAAGTACTTGATGTTTCGAATACACTAATCAAGAACCAAGAACCACGAATATTACTCCACTGTGGTAGATAATGAGACGGTTGAGACCAAAAGAGAATTCCACTGGGATCCGTAAACGTAAGTAATTTACCTTACCCCCTCACGAATGGCTACAATCGCAAGCTGACAAGGGTACTTTCTGTAGAAACATGGGATCATAGCAAGCACAAAAAAGACTAACAGCTCAGTAATCAATCAGATATGTGGTTTGTTATTCATGTCCTTGATAACACTGAGAGTTGTGGAATCGGTGTCTGCAGTTTAAATGATCCAATGTATAACCGAACTACTTACGTACATGCCGCTGAAGTCAAACATGACAACGAAGCATAAGTACAGTATAGCAGTGTTGCCAGGGATGTCCATGTTGTATAGACCTGTTTGGGCAGTAGACACCGGACCGTACTCTGCTGTATTGGGTAGATAAGTGGAGCGGTTTCAAGAAAACGTTGCCGTCAGCTACAGCTTGTGAGCGCCCTATTCACTTAATCCCACAGCAGAGAACATATGAGATTTCTGGTTGAGCCGTACCTATACTGAGAGAACTAGTTGCGTGACTTACGTGACCACGTGACATTGATCAACTATTTGGGTTTACTTGTAGCTGCTTCTACCAGTGTTGAATTGCTTCTGCATAGCATTCTGGTAAGAGATTCCTCGCTTGGAATGCCTCCAGTATATAAAGTATGCCAAAGATTTGGTGTATCTGTAAGAATTAAAATATCAATAAAATGTAGTACTATGATATGGAATCAATTTCCAAAAAAGTGTCAGACATAAACTGGCATGGAGTTGAATTAGGTCTATCTACAAGGAAAGGACTCGGAGGTATACCCATTCACGTTTTCAGTATATTCACAGGTAGGGCTTCATCCAACAACCACAGCACCTATTATTGTGCACAAAGGTGTTCAATCCCTTTGCTCAACGCCCACCACCGTGCTTTCAGTCTCAGCCCCGCTGCCTTGCGTCGCCAAACGTGGAGAATGCTGTAACGACCGCTGAGGTGTCAATTCCTTATCGAGTTGGGCGCTCGTTTGTTCCTGTATTTCGACACTGGGGCTAGGCATTGAGGGTGCGGATGCAAAAGAACTCCCTTTGGTCATGATTGGATTACCCAATATATCTAAGCGAGGTGATCGGCTTTTCCCCCGTTTGTTAGAGCTTGGTGACGCTGAGGTTCCTTCGAGTTTATGCGTAACGGAGATTGGCAAAATCTTCCTGCGAGCTCTGCGTCGTCGTCGCTTCTGGTAGCGCCGGTAAGCAACGGCAGAAATCGTTATTACAAATAAGCCGAAAATGCCAAGTATAATTCCGACAACGGCCCCGACGTTTATCTTGCTGTGTGAAGACTCGTTATCAGTAGAAGCCGCGATTTGGGGTTTTTCAGACTGTGTCGAAAACGACGGTGACGACACCGTAGATATCCCATCTGGCTGATCAAAGCTGTGACAACATTTCCATATATAAAATGATGCAGTGCTTTGGTCAATGAACGATAACTTACGTGTAGATGGCATAATCGAAGTTGATAAACGCCTGGTAATCCAAATGGCTTGTTGATATTATCAATTGGTGTGTGGCATTCTTTAGCCCAGTGGCAGTGAAAGCAGTCGCATTGTATTCTAGATTCATGGTAGAAAGGTCTGGTCTGTGTATGAAGCTCCCAGCAGACACTCCATCCAAGGTAAAATCACACTCAGTGTTGGGGATGGTGCTGGCGTTCTGATTATCATTAGGTAATATAAAAAACACGTAGATAGCGACACCTATCACATTACACACAAAGGAAGTCAGTCCAACGAACTACAAAGGAATAGCAGCACTTCTACTCACCGGAAAATTCGAGTGTTATTGATATATTCTTTAGATCTGGAAAATATGTCGCCGCTGTCCAAGTACCCCTAAAGGCCAATGCTCGATCTGGTTGTACAAGGCAGGTTTTGCAAGTTTGGTTCTGCCACACACCAGGTATGGCCGGCAAGTACAAGGGTCGTTTTCCCGTCGTGGAATCTCCAAGACTGTCATCAATGGTCCGGTTGACCAGGCGTGCACGGCATTCGCTGAATAATAGAAACCAGAGAAACAGAATTTGGAGAGGATGCTGCCACAGAGCACGTAGAAGACGCATGGACAACAACGGCTCAAAGAATGGTGGTCATACAAAATGAAGGGAGAGTTCTGAGAAATACACCGTTCGTTGACAACAACAAAAAAAGAAACGGGATAAGTGGGAAAGAAACCATCATGTTTTACAGCTGTGTATAGAGAAGCACAACATTTGAATGAGATACCTTCCCAGGCGAAAACAGGCATTGAATTGAAGTGATTGATAGCCGTCATGGATCAATGATACTCAGAAACCAATCATCGTGATTCCGTAGTATTGTATCAGAGTGGCAGGAAGCAGACAGGTTATATTTTTAGCCCAGTTGCTCAACTGAACGTCCACATCGTGTCCTAACCAGGTCGTTAATAGTAATAACGTTGAACAAATAAAACCATACAATACTGTCAGCAGGTACACTCTCGCCCTGGATGATGTTTCATTCGCATCATCACTGAGTCACTTTCAACACCGTGTAATGCCCTCGAGTGTGAGCGAGGATCTTCCGTCACTCGGGCATACACAGTCAACCCAAGGCACACCAGGTTGCCTGGGTGTGAGACCATATGGCACTCGGCAAAACTGCTGATTGACACCCTCACTGACATATTGTATGGGCAGGAAGGGATAAAAATAAACCGTTCACTGTTAGGCGAATGGAGAAAAGAATACAGTGTTCCCAGCCACACAATGAACAAAGCCCAATTCAGTTCAATATACCTACAATGGTAGCACATCTCGAAAGACGGAGGACAAATCGTTAATCGCAACCTTGTCACATTGGTGCATTATGTTCGAGTCCTTATGGTACATATATTCTTGAATAGCCTTCAACGCTAGGGTTATGAATGAGTAAACAATCGGGCTGTAGATCAAGCCACCTACTTTCTACGACAGCAGGGACATCGATGCTTAGCTGGTGCACTTCTTGATGCCAGGACATCCCGACAACCATCACACATTGATAAGCAGCTAGACAAGCCAGTCATCACCATAAGCGTCTTACAGTGAAATTTTGTGACTTACCGACAAGGCCAGCATATAATCTCCCGAATATCGACTGTACAGATAACACAAAGGTGTCGCGTTCTCTCTCTCTCATCATCTTCATTCATCACACCCAGCTTCCGATACATCATTTCTTTTCGAAGGCTCTCGACCTCATCATCTTCCCTATCATCTCTCCAGCCTTTCCTCCGTCGAAAATCCACCACACTCTCTAGCCTTCCTCTAGTGAGAGGTCCAACAGTCCGAGGGTGAACCATATGTGCAAAGAGCATGGATGCCTCGTCATCCAGCTGACTATCAACTAGGTCTGAGAATAGTTGCATGGCTTCCTCTCTCAACGCTTCCCATTTCCAACGCGAAAAAACGGAAGGTCCTTCCCTATTACTGTGAATTAGGCTCAGCTCCTCACCTGTCTCCTCATCGTCCTCAGACGGCCCAGATTCCGAATCGGAAGCGCCGTCGGTATTATCGCTGAACGTTGAGTCGTCATCACTTACATCCTCGCCTTGTAGGAATTTTGCATAGAGGCCATCCTCATCTAAATCTGCCTCATACTCTGGCTCTGGCTCATCACTGATCAACCCATCTGCGGAGTCTTCCTGACTGTCCACCTCTTGTTCTTTCTCAGTGCCCCTGAGACGTTGGTAGAAGGGGTCTCTTCTCCCGCGGACCAGAGCCCGCAACCATAGATACACAAGCATGACAAACCCACGAACCGCAGCCCATACTGCACGGATAAACATACCAAACGCACGTGTCCATCGTCGCTCAACTGATAGTCTCCGACCTCGTCCGTCTTCTTCAGAAACAGGTGATCGTTGGGAAGCATCATTGACGCCAATATCGATAGAGCGTACTTCATTGTGATATCCCTTGAAAGGCTGTCTGTATTCCTTTGCTTCTTTGCCTCTGCTTCTCATTGGCAATCTCCTGACCACAGAGCCAGCTCCGGACCATACAGCCGTGCTAAGTCTGCCGGGAGATATGCTTTCTACACCCATCTTCCCCATACGCATTCGACCGTATGCAACTTCTTGATTGTCCTGGGGTTGTTGGGCATTGACTGGGGTAGGCAGTGGTGCGGTGACAGAAGCAACCTCATTAGCCCAACCTCGAAGTCCAGTCGCTTCAATACTTGCAGTGCTCATACGCAAGAGCAGAATACCAAAATCCTCATCCCAGGGTAGATTTCGTAATGAGGCAAGCCATCCACTCGAGGAACGGTCATCATCTACCAGATGTTGTTATATGCGCTCAACTGAAGATAAAACACGCATACCACTCCGGTTTGCAATTCTAAGGCCAATGAACGGACGTTCGATTTGACCACGAACAAGCAGCTGAACGATCACATTTAGGGAAACAGTAAGCAATATTGTTGACAACAGTATTGTCTCGAATACATTAGGAATATAGTTGAGTAGAGGATAACTTGAATGAAGCCCAGATGTTCCCGTTCCTCTTATCGTAGTCGGTCCCTGAGATGTAGGTCCAGGCATTGGAGCTGATGAAGTAATCGTTACTGGCGTTGGAACAAGAGCGGGTTCTATATCTGAAGGTGTAGGTACCTTCAAGAGGAAACGAGAGAAGATAGTCAGATGGAAATGTGTGAGAGATAGGAACGAAGTAAGTGCTGTTGGAATAAGACGATGAGAAGACAAGCGTTTGGAGATTGACAAGTAATGGAAGATAGTTAGCTGTGAAATGAGTTAAGTGATCTGTATATCGAAATACGTGTCTCGCACCTGTAATAACGGTATGGTGATGGTTATAATCACATGTATGTCTGGTCTCGAAGGGAGATTTGCAGGTTTAAGATTGTGTGATGCAGGAGAAGAGTATATGTGCAAAAGAAAGGCATAACCAATCTACAAGACATTCAGAGACTGATCATGGTAAATAGTGATGATAACGCACCAGATTGAAAGGTGACGAGTTGGGATTTGCGCTGCCCCCTAAGCCAAACGTATTACCCATTCCATCCAAGGCCCGTATGAAAGCTTCAACACAGAAAGCACTTCCAACGGCACAAAATGTGGACCAACAGATATCGGTCATTTCTTTCTGTTCGCTCCAGTGACCTAGGCGTTGTGCCCACGACCATGATGGTAGGAGATCGGACGCCTGAAAAATAAGCAAACACCACAAGAATAGCATCTTAGTGAGAGCGCACAGGGACGGAATGTGAAGAGCCAGACGGGTAGTCGTTTTTGACATGTCAAGTGGGAGGAAAGCTGAATGTATGCGCCTGACAAACAACTGGTAGCCATAACTGGACACTTGCCATCGACTTGTGCGATTCTCGTGGTTGAAGGTCTGGAGGAAATGCAGGTCACGACGGCGCCTGGGCGGCATGCGGGAAGGGATAATGATGTTCTGCATTCGATGGAGTAAGAACCCTATCAAGAGTAAGCCAAGCATATACCCAGACGTAAAGAACGCCCAGGGCCCGGGAAAAGCTGCTTGTTGCACTTTTTCAGGACGGGGGATGTCGGGGGCGGTTGGATCTGATTGCATGGACCAGCCAGTCTCCTCCACCAAGGAAGCAACAGCACTCGTCACGGTGACTGGTAACGAGGTCTGGAAGTCATCAATCGAATGTCTTGAATGACCGCGACGTATGCGAGCGATGAGACTGGATGGTAAGATGTTGAGGATGTAGCTCAAATTGAGAGATAAAGTGTGCAAATTGGAAGGGATGTGAGTGTCTTGCTCCATGAGAGTGTCGTCAACAACGACGAAGGTGGGGTGTGATCTGTGGTGAGCAACACGTGAGCGTAATAACCTCCGGTAAACGACTTTGCGACCTTTTTGCTTGCTACAACTTGTGCTGTGACCATGCCCCAGATTATGTAGCACCAGTTTCTGATTTCAACATCCACAACGTTCTTCTTGACTCAGCAACTCACGTTCTGATTAGCGCCCAAATCTTCATGACAACTGTCCAATCTAATAATGTTTTCTTCCCTCCTCAGCTCAGCCCTATCTTTGGCAGTGACATATCACTACTGTAAACAAGAGTACTACAAGGTGAACCAGCCATCAAACACTGTCTAAAATTCCATTTCCTTGCATCAGCGCGATGGGAAAATTGACGTTACACCCCTTTACCTAATACTTGGACAGGTTCTAGAAATTTTAATATCTAGCTCCATGGCCTATTATATATATCACCAACACGACAAAGTTCTTTGAACCCAGACCCCACCCCATGCGTTTCCGGATGCACCTCCACCCTAATTAAATTCTTCACATAAACCCTGTCCATCCATTTCGTCGTCCTCATCGACTACGTTATGGGTTCGCTTGTCAACAGGACAATCGACAACAGATACGGCGATGAGAAGACGCGTGCTTCCCCAACGTATCTCCCGAGAATAGGCGGGGTGTGGGAAGACGAGACCTGTGGTGCTTGTGCATTGAAACCCAATGCTAGCCTTGCATTCAACAATAGCTATATCTCAGCTACGTATCATCCGAACTTTGAGAACATCTCTGTGAGCTTTGATTTCATTGGTAAGTAGTACTCCTGACCTTTTTCTTTGAAAATTCTGACCAGGCATCTTGGAATAGGCAACTCGGTCTACTTTTATTTCACCCTTGTAGATGACCCAAGGCCAGAAATCACCTCGAATACTGAATGCAATTTTACGATTGACGGGGAACAAGTTGGGTATTTCAGGCACGATCCCGATCGTGCAAACCCGAAATTCTTGTATCAACAACTGGTGTACTATAACGAGACGTTAGAACACGGGCCGCACCATGCTTCTGCAGTAACATATGGTCTTAATTACAGTGCCTTTCTTAGCTTTGACTTCGCTCGGTACACGTGAGTCACCACTAACACCTCCATAAACTTTCAATTCATGCATACATCGTAGGGTCAACGAATCGCTTGAGGCCCAGATTACCACTAGTTCACGTTCAAGCCCGACATCGAACACTGTTACATCGGTTCTAACCACTGCAACAAGCTCGAACCACCAATTATCCTCTCACTCGGCATTGATTGGTGGGATTCTAGGTGGCGTTATAGCGCTATTGCTTGTCTTATGCATAGCGGGGTGGCTCCTGATTCGCGGGCGGCGGAGGGCTCAACAGCATACAGGTGTGTATTTCAAAGTTTGCTGTACGTGAATTGGCTGACACATCCTGAAGAAGTCGAACCACCAGGTACTATGAATCCGAACACAAATAGCAGGGTAGCACAGGATCATCTAGTTACGACGGGATATTCGCATCACACAAAGCCTGCATCAAACCCAAATCTTCACTCACAACTTGCCAGCCCCTCCGATTCAGCACCTTCTGGGAGTTCCTCGGATGTAGCACCCCGATACCCTGAAGCGTTGGCCCGCTACCAAAGGGGAGAAGCCGCCACCCCAGAGCCGCCTCGAAACCATGAACCACTAGCTGCAGGAGTAGCCTCCCAACAGCGGTACTCTCGCCAACGATCCTCGTTTGACGACCCACCCCCAGATTATTACTCTACATACTAACTGTGTACATGATCAAGGTTTTTTTTTTTCACTTTTATCTTGGTTCTCATCTACTCTATGTTTCTATAGTGTAATTATAAACTGATACTGTCCTTCTTTGGATGCTTGGTGCATTTTTTCCCTTACATTCAATAACACGTACAACCATGCTTGACTATCTGTGATACTAGCTGTATACAAGTCCTATCATCGTTCTGAATCACTGTACCCAGTGTGCTGGCCCAGGAGCATATGAGATACAATGAATGAAAAGTTCAAGTTGACGGATCATGCTCGCTTCTTCCAGCGCTCTGATTCTCGATTGTGCCTTGCCATCTGATATGTATATCACTATTGATGAGACCATACTTGTATTCTTTGATTTCGATCACGAAGGGATGTACAGTACAACAATTGCGCCACAGTGCAATGCCACAGCGATTTCATGGAAACCAAAAAAATTTCATGCATGAAGTTTTCATCTGCTCAAACTGATTGGCACCGCCGTTTAGGGAGTACATGCAGGTGTGTAAAATATCAGACATTGGCTTCCATAGGCGCCGATACAGTGAGCGAGGTATTAGTACTCGTAGTTTAGACCCTTGTACTATACGTTTAAATATGCAGTTGGATTGGAGCGGGGAGCTGAGTGGTCGATGGACAGAAAACTGATGATATCTCTGGGTAAACTTCTTTACCATGGGCGCCGAAGTCAGGTGAACCCGCCCGTTGATAGTTCTCGCACACAGGAGTGATGCCTTGGAATATTGGTGGGAACGCATCTATTGGTGTGGTTGTATCTTTTCTCGTATTCAGTATTTTATTCTGGTCGCTTGTCAACTGACTGCGACAGAAAAGGAGGTGAGAGAAAAGTCGCGAATTGTAGTCAATGGTAATTTCTTGTAAGAGAAACCTAGTACATGAGGTTGGTGGAATGGCAATTGAAGTAGAAGTACAATAGCGATATAAATACCTCAAACAACGAGCGCGGAGAAAGTGTCACGCACGCCATCTTCTATCGTAGACGAACCAAGCACTGAGCGGAAACTTCAATTCGGCTAGTTGTCAGGCGTGCGCTTGAGATGCGATCAGAGGTTAGTCCAGGGGTCCTGGCAGAGGGTGGTTCTCGGAGTTGGCCGCATTGCTCATTCCACAAAGTTAGATCACGAATAGTCAGCTGTATCAGCTATTTGGATCCTCGTACTGTAAGTACAGTACATGGTTTAAAGAATACAGCTCGTGCTGTGGAGGTGTATACGCGCTTTTGTATGGACGAAGTGTGACTGTGAAAATACATATAGGGCGTGACACCGTGACACTCTTATGATTCCTTCTGCTGATCAAGAGGTGGCTATCATGATGTGAGCGGCGTGCACTGTCTCTTTCATCACTGGATTCTCCCGCTCTACATCATGATGGTTGTCGTGTTTTTCACTCATCTTGTTCTACTTTGGGGCATGATGTATGGTGGCAAGTTTTCTTGCTCCGAAACGAGGGCTGGACTTCCTGTGTAATTGTGCTCTTGACAGTTGGTTCTGATTTGATGGGAACCTCTGAGAGAGATGTTACTCGGCGAGGGGTACTGGTTGATATCGTTCATTGCTCTCCTCTTCCTTGGAGGACAATCCAATGTCTCCAGCCTATGCATTGACCCTCAGCATGATTTGGAGCATCTTGCTGTTGCTCAATACTGCCAACGCTGCCACAAGGCTGGTCAATCGAACCATAGATGATAAACATGGAGACGAGAAGTCTGGAACTGCTCCAACGTACTTCCCTTTACTTCCAGGAGTCTGGGCCGACCAGGATCATAATGGCAGGATTGCACCAGATCCTGTCCACGCATTCCAGAATACTTTCATTGCAGCCACCTACCATCCCGAGTATGGCCATACTTCTGTTACATTCGACTTCATTGGTAAGCATTATCATTGCATGGTGATGGAAGTGATGCATTTTTCCTAGGCTCCGCTATCTACGTCTTCTTTACAATTGTAGATGATGCACGAGTCGAAATTACATCGAAGACGGAGTGCAATTTCACGGTTGATGGAAATATCGTTGGATATTATAATCACGATCCTGACCTCAAGAATCCAGCATTTCACTACCAGCAACTTGTATTTCAGAAAGACGACCTGAGCCCTGGTCATCATACATTTTCAATCGTTACATCCGACGTTCCCTACCATGTTTACATCAATTTTGATTATGCTATGTATACGTGAGTCCATGTCAATGTTCTGGTTGGTTTATTCTAATTTGTAACAGAACTGAAGAGATAGTCGGACCTCCGAGTGCCAACCCGCTACTACCAGTATCAACTAGTAACGCAAAAATAACATCCACCTCGACGTCGCTTTCAACAACTTCCAGTGGTTCAACTGGTCCAAGCTCTATATCAATAACAACCTCTATCTCGAACTCTGGCTCTCCGCCCATATCTGCTACGCAAAGCACACCAACAGTAGATGGACCAACATCCTCCCCCTTCAATAGTAGTTTAGCATCCTCCTCCGGAATGAACAATGCGAGCTTCATTGGAGGTATTGTTGGAGGCTCTGTCTCGTTTGTGGTTGTGATTGTCCTTCTTGTCTGGGTATTGCTCTGGAAGCGGTCCAGGCGCCATCGAGGTACCGTAATCTTATACCATACCCATCAGCCAACTAACTTTTGTATTCTAGTCGAGGATCTTCCACCACATTATACTGCCGATACAAACGGCATGTCTTGGACAGTACAGTCTTCGTCAAGTAAAGGGACTACTGAATCCCGAATGGCGCCATTTGCTGCTTTGCCCAGAGTCAATTTCTTCTCGAAAAGGAACATGCCTGCGGAACACGACGGTGAATCGAGTGATGTTCTGCAGGAGACTGTGCAGGAGGAGGTGCGTTCGCAGCGCCAGCATCAACTTACTGAACGTCTACGTATCATGATGGAAGAGATGCAAGTATTGCAGGATGATCTTCAGGTAGAGTCTGTGCCGTTGAATTCTTCTGAAGAACAAGGGAATATCAGCGACTCGTCATTGTTACTGAGGGCGCAGATCGTCAATATGGAGAGACAGATTACACAGCTCCGACAGTTGTTCCAGTCTTCGTGGGCCATGGGATTGACGGATGATCCGCCCCCTGAGTATACATTATAATTGATTACGAATGCTGTTTTACCATCGAGGGCTCTCTCAATTATATCCCAGTACCACACAGCGTTGGCTTCTAGCGGTCTTCTGGCTTGTTCAACTTGCTTGCCACTGGGCATTAATGCGCTATTACCACTAAGGCTTGCACTTGGATTGTTTCGAATTTGTAGTCTTCCTTCTGTGCTTTATATACCAGCATTATATACCTTCCATATTTTCTCAGAACAAGACTGTTCAAGGCTGTTCAATCCTCGGCCATGGTCTAAGCATGTCCAGCAGGTCATACGCCTGTTTCAAATCTCACCATTGGCATCCAGCATGATCGGCTTAAACTCAACTTAGCTGCTTTGCTTTTATATAAGTAATGGAGTAGAGTGTAATGATGTAGAGTGTATGCAACTTGAAGGGTAAATCGCGACTAGTATGACCAGGAAATTAAAGCGTGACAACTGTGACACCCCTTCCTCGCGGCGATGTACTCGATGCAGTGTCAACAACAGTCACAGCAGTACTAGCAAGATTCTCCCGTTCTATATCATGATGGTTGTTGTCCTGCCCCTCCTGTCATCTAGCCATGCAGTGTGGCGTGATGTATGATGACAAGCTCTGTGCCATAAAACAAGGATTACTAATCCTTGTATAGTTGTATTCTCGTAATTTTTGATTTGATGAGGAATTCATACCTTTGAATGAGGGAGTGATTCTTTAGAGTGGAGTCCTGGTTGTTATTATTCATCATTGTCCTCTTCCTCAGGGGACACTCCCATGGTTATGGTGGGTGCGTTGGCCATTAGCATAATCTGGAGCATTTTGTTGGTACTGGATACCACCAAGGCTGCAATAAGGCCAGTCAACCGAACCATAGACGATACATACGGAGACGAGAAGACTGGCGTTCCCCCAAAGTACTTCCCATTGTCTGTAGGAGTCTGGGCCAACCAAGATAATAATGGCAGGATCAGGCCAGATCCTGTCCATGCATTCAAGAATACGTTCATGTCATCCACCTATCATCCGGAGTATGGCAATACTTCCGTGACGTTCGATTTTGTTGGTAAGTCTTCGCCTACTGCTTCTTTGCGACAGATGTGATGAAGTTCCCGGATCCTTCAGGTTCCGCAATCTACATCTACTTTACAACTGTGGACGATTCAAGAGAGTATATTACATCGAAGACGGAATGCAACTTCACAATCGATGGGCATAAAAAGGGGTATTATAATCACGATCCGGATCTCTTGAATCCAGGTTTTCAATATAAGCAACTTGTATTCTTTGATGAACATCTCACCAATGGCCCTCATACCTTTTCGATCGTTACATCTGGCCTTTCTTACCACGTTTACACGAATTTTGATTATGCCATGTACACGTGCGTGCATTTTGGAACTCCCAGATTGCTCCTTCTGAGTCCACTTGTAACAGTACTGAAGAAGAGATAATCGAACCACCGGCTACCACCCAACCACCGTCTTCTCCTCCACCATCCACCACTCCATCCACCACTCCATCCACCACTCCATCCACCTCTAGATCCAACAATGCAAGCCTCATTGGGGGTATTGTTGGAGGCGTGGTCTCGTTTGTGGCTGTAATAATCCTTCTCATCTGGATATTGCTTCGCAAACCGTCCAAGAGGCGCCATCAAGGTACAGTACATTCAAGCCGTATATAACAACTTCGCTTAACTTCTATGTTACAGTCGAAGATCCTCCGCCATACTATTCCGCCAATTCAAACGGCATACCATGGACTATACAGTCTTCATCGAGTAAAGGGGCCACCGAATCCCGAAATGTTACATCTACTGTTTTGGCTAGAATCAACTTCTTTTCGAAAAGGAGCACAGCTGCAGAACACGCAAGGCGGTGGAGCAGTGCTCCTCATAATACTGAGCAGGAAGAGCTGCGTTCACAGCGCCAGAATCAGCTTACGGAGCGTTTGCGTGTCATGATGGAGGAGATGCAAGTGTTACAGGATGACCTTTGTCAAGAGTCTATGACGTTGGATCCTTCTGACAATCAAGGGAATATTAGTGATTCGGGGTTGATGTTGAGGGCGCAGATCATGAATATGGAGGGGCAGATTACACAACTAAGGGAGTTGTTCCAGTCCTCGTGGGCTATGGGATTGACGGATGACCCGCCTCCTGAGTATACGCTGTGATTGTTTGCATACGTCGTTTTGATTTCGGAATTGATACCCTAGTGCAGAAACTTTTTGACCATTCGGACAAAACTGGTGGTGAGTTTATTAGAACACTAATGATTCCATTTGGAACAAGTGTATTATGCCTTTTGGCGCTCATCTACTGGAATTTATGCTTGTAACCTCACATGGCAAACTGTTGGGCGTATATGTCTGATTGCCGAGCATATCATATCGTGATTATATCTACTCACAAGAGTTGTTTATTTAGTAACGTTGAAGGTCAGACCAAAAGCCGTAAACGCGCTGTACCCGTGTATACTCGACAAATAACTCGCTCATGTAAATCTGTAAAAGAAAATGTTCCACAGACTGTACTTACATAGAATTCTGTATAATTCCGGAGATGGCGTAAGAAATGGTACGTGGATCTTGATTTTCCCACTTTAGGTTATGATGTCTAAATCAGATGGCAAAGTGTTGAGGGTAGCAGTAAGGTGCTAATGTCGATTGTTTGGGGATAAAAATATTGCTGATGCAAGTCGTCTTCGACTGTAAGGACGTCATCAAGGTATTCCAATCCTGAAAGTTTGCCTATAGTGTCTCTGGGAAGGAGAGGTGTCAGTTATTACTACTTTGACAGTGTTGGGTGTAGAGTGCAAGAACTTCTTACCAAGTGACCTTCAGGACGTCGCCGATTCTTTGAACATCCATGAACTCAAGCAACGTGAGCTTGTGGACACAGGACTCTGCTCAGACCTTACGGCGGCTGAAAAACAAGATAGAAAACATGGGAATGATGAGACGCATTGGCGATTGTGATCTCCAGAAAATGTGGAAGCAAATGTCGCTCTAGCAGTGTGACCATGAGCTAGGGTTTTATAGGGTTTGGAAGGGTTTGCTTAAGATAGTATGGCTATTGTATGTGATAGCCGTTGAAAGGGTCGTTGGGCGACGCACAGGTAACACTCGCATATTTTGAAATGGGAGTAATCTCTTAGTCTTAGGCAGCTGGTATTCAAAGTTGCCTAACTGATGCTGTGACGATTGTCACGAAACACGTGGATGGTGTCACACCGTGTATCACATATCTCTTGGCCCATGGGAGTTTTTTGACTGGAAAACACGCCTGGGCCAACCCAACCCCAAGTTGACCAGCCTTCTGCCTCTAATATCACTTCTCGTTGTCCCCCTCAAGTCCCCTTCAACAATATCTAGTCACTGGAATGTTTTATAATTTGTGAAGATCTTCCATGGAACCAAATGGTCGTACTATGAAGCAGTTAGTCTATGGGGGAGAGTCCTACAGCGAGGATGACTACGAGCTCATGCTCGACAAGCTCGATGACTTTCCTCGTGATGCAGAACCAGGGTGTAGGAGACCATCCCTGTACCTTCAGTTGTTTGAAGGTACGTCAAAGACTCTTGAATCAGGGGTTCAAAGTGTTTGAGATTGTAGAGTTTTGCTGAGCCTCATGATCTCTAGATATGATCAACACCGTATATGAACACGAGCCCCATCTGCTATCCCCAAGTGAATGGGACGTTTTCGCAGTTTTCAAGTCATATTGCTGTAGGATGGCATATCACTTTCGTTGGCTCTAACTCACGAATCTTGACAGACAATGCGCGCTACTGTCTCATACGGCTCGTTTTACGGAAGCCAGATCAATGGCATGCCATCTCAGCATTGGGGGGCTACAAAAAAGAAGTTGGCGAAGTCGGCCTCATACGCGCTATAACTGACCTCTGCCGACCATGGTCGGAGGTGGTCAGTAGCCAGCCGGATACTTCAACTATACCCTCTACTCCCCCTCAGGAAGGGGTCATTGACCTTTCTTTTGACACTGACGGCGATGTAACGCCTCCTGCTTCTATAGGCAGCGACCCTAACATGGGACCTTCCAACTCTGTTGATGGTTTATTCACTTCAAGCCAGCCAGAACTGAGATCACCTGCAGTCAGTCAAAGCTCCCTGGATGGTGCAGAATCGCCCTTTGAAGCGTTCTGCTACGACGAAAGTAGCATGAGCGTGCTGGATTTGTTTGGTCGGCTTTCGGTGAAGCAACTTCAGCAACTCGTAAGGGATACCAAAGTCAAGCCCAGCAGGCTTACCGTGCGTCTTCCGCGTTTATACTCGTCCTTGTGGGTTAGTTGATTGGGAGGGGAACCCCATCATAGAAGCTGGAAATGATTCAAGCTTTGCTGTCTCATGCAGCTACTCAATCTGTTCTCTCATGTATAAGTTCATCTAGTGAAGAAAATTGTAGAGAAGATGAGCCCACGTCGTCTTCCAACGATACAATTTCAGGCAAAGGAAAGGAACGGGCTGTCCTTCAGACTCAGGAGAGTAGACTCATTCAAATGGCGCTGCAAATGTTAGGTATGTTGTTAACATTTGGGGACGGTGGAGGCTCAAACCTATTGTAGGCAAATGCATCAAGGTCAACTCTGACTTTTACCGTCTCGTTCGACGACTACATCTGATCTGTTTCCGATGTACCGAACACCCTACATCGCTCCTTTTGCCTGCGCTTCTGACATCGTTCAAGAAGCGTTCTTATCCGCAGTATCAGCATGCGCGCGATAAGACCATATGGCCCACCAGGAAAGAACTGTTAGCCTATGAATGCGCCTTGGAACTAGAGGCCGCTCTGGAAACCATCGATTCTGGCTCAGGCAAGAGGGAACCGAGTACTCTGACTCTCGATAGATATTCGGTTGTTTCAATCGGATCTGGGACAAACTCGCCCACAAGAACTCCTAAAAAGAAGGTTGAGGCCGGACCTTCAAGAGTGGGGTTGGAGCAAGAGGAAGAATTGCCAGATGTAAGTGCTGAGGTACAGTTAAATGCAGCAGAGGAAGAGGAAGCGAGTATACGCAAGGCAAGAAAGGTGAAAGAATTGTTATATGAACAAATATACCCGAAGTGGAAACTCTTAATTGCGGACAAGACTAAGGAGGGAAGCGTGAAAAGAAAATCCGGGTTGGAGCGATTCGAACCAGGTTAGTTGATTAGTGCACGGAGGGTTGTAAACACTAACGTTATCTACAGGCTATGTCTATACCCGAATGCTTCACCACTCTGTGCGATCGCTCGCTACGCTGAAAGAGTATGAAGCAGAGTATGAGATCTTACAAGCGTTATTAGGACAGAGGCACTATCGTCGAGGAAGTCGTGCAAGGTGGTATGAAAGGCGGGCGCTCATACAAATGACGTACCTATGTAGGACAGATGAGAAGAAGCGTGACCCGGAGGTCCTCCGTCAGGCGATGGATGGTGTCAAGGACGCGCTTTTGGATGAAGATACTGGAATAGGTAAGTATGTGTCGTTGTCTATGCTATAGCCGCTCATCATTTTTGGCTAGTTTGGCGACCAGGCCTTGTTCGGCGATTACAGCGACTAGAGAAGATGCTTCGTGTCCCAGAAGCGGAAAAAGTCCAAAATGAAGGGGAGTTGAAACAACCTCACCGTGTTTTTGTGAAGGCTAGAAGAGTAGCAAGTCAAGCTGGCAGTGTAACCTTGGAATCAAGTAAACGGATGGTGAAGGGCGAAGGGGACAAGAAGATTTTCCAGAAAGGACTTCATGCATTCTTCACCCAGAAGAGGAACGTAACGGAGACTAGGGTTGAGAACGTCCCCGTGGAGAAGGAGAACTGCAGTGCAAAGGTACTGTTCCTTATTTCGGTGCGCTTTCTGAGCGTATATTGAGACACGGTTATTATCAGACAAGATTATCTAGCTGGAAGGGGAAGTCCCTTTGGATTGGAAAGGACAACGAGGAGGTCCATGTCGAAACATGTGCTTTGCAACACTACGAAACACTGGGGTTCAAAGGGTACATTGCAAAGCTGTGCCTGTTAATTATATCTGACGAGAGATTTAGGTTTCATGCGGAGACTCGGATATTAACGACTATCTTTTCATTGCTGTTTTGGGATGTCATTTTCGCAGATGTTCCAGGTGCATTCGAGACGCCGTATCAGACTGCGCCACTGGACCTAGTGGAAGATACCTTCTACTATACCAGGAAAGAACTCATCGAGGAAAGGATAGAACAAATACGGGATGGCTATGCTCGCGAGATCTTGGAGAAGCACGATCAGCAACACAGAGATAGACAAACATTCTGTATAGGACTGAGGTGGGACATTTGCGAGGCAACTGATCTCGTTGAGATTGTAGAGGTGAGCTAAGGTAGATTGTATTGCATTCCACAGTGGAATAACCTGCTTTAGTGCCTTGGTGGGCATACACTATCACTTATATGTCGCTTGTTCTGTGAGGACTATGGTGGAAGGAGTAGCGGCGTGCCCGATCTGGTTGTCTGGAGCACGGATCAGGGTATCTGTAAATTTGTTGAAGTCAAGGGACCGGGTGACAGACCCCAGGAGAATCAAAAGGTAACGTGGGGAATGTATATCACTTTACCGACGCTTACTTTGACAATAGCTATGGTTTGACTCATTGCTACGAGCGGGAGCTTTGGTTGAGATATGTCATGTTATTGATATCAATGCACCGCCGAAGGAGAAGCGCCAAGAAACTGGAAAGACTCGGAAACGCAAGGCTTTGGCTGCTCAGCTTGACTTACAGCATGAAGTTGATCATGAGGAGGCATATTGGGGGAAGGATGATGATGCGTGGGTTCCTGCAGGCGACAATGACCCTTGCGATGCGGTTGGAATTAGACCCGCCCGCAAGAAGCGGAAGCAGTATAGTAATGACTCCGCACAGGATGGACTGCCTGGAGTGTCGTCAGGCAGTGCAGTGATTGCCGGTTCCTTAAGGGATTGGGCAGTCCCTCCGTATATCGGTATACCTATCACCGACTCGACGACGAAGAAAGAGGAGGGACAAGAGCCGGTTCTCCCGTTGTGAAATCTCTCTGTGATTTAGTGTTTTGGGATTTATTAGGTTGTATGGAGATATGTAGAGATGTATTGATTAGATAATGTAATGCTGGGAACGGATAAACATTGGAAAATACCCTGAAAGTCTAATTACACGCTTTCGCTTAGCGCACGCATGGACATCTACATCGGACACGGACAAGCCGGGGATATCCAGGCAAGATATGCACAAAACAAGTTAATTGTGTACGAGGAATTGCTCGATGTGGTTAGTCACACGGTGTCAGGCAATGATTTGACATCAGCATGTTCACTACTCAAAGCTGATTCATCCTGCCACCAAAAAAAGCAGCGCTGGGAATCCCTCGAAACACACGGACGAGAATGATAGATTTCTCGGATACTTCCCTCCACAGTCATGCTAAACTCGTACACCGCCTTACTATCTGAGCGCTCTTTCCTTCTACCATATACCTCTCGTCGTGGTCTGCCCCGACCATGCCTCCTCCCAAGTCCAGCTTCACTAGATTTTATGAGCGTCTCGTGGCCTTCAATGTCGAGAGTTTATTCACACGCAAGCGGGCCCCTGGCCCGCCACGTACCGTGTACGTCAACCAGCCATTACCCGCTGAGTTCTTGGACCACAAAGGACGAGTGAAGCCAGAACATGTCTATACCCCCAATCAGGTTATCACATCCAAGTATGCCATCATCACTTTCATACCGCGGAATCTGCTGGAGCAGTTCCGCCGGGTGGCGAATATGTGATTATCAGTTCTGCTTGATATGGCTTGATCTGTTCACTCATGCACTGCGTTTAGGTTCTTTCTTGCCCTCGCTATCATCCAGTTCTTCCCTACCTTCACGACTATTACCCCTGGTGTCGCCATCCTCCCGCTGCTCTTCATTATTGCTGTTACTGGATTAAAGGACGGATATGAAGATTTCAAGCGACATCAGTCTGATAAACGAGTCAATTATAGTACTGTTAGGGTCCTCGAAGGTGGTGGATGGAATAATCCCAACGCAATGCAACCCAAACGCAAGACGTTCATTCGAGGTCTACTGCCAACAGGTTCATCGCCACAGCGCGGACCTGACATCGAATTTGATGATGTTTCGGATAGTGATGGAATATACGGTGACAAAAATATGCGCCCTCATTGGAAGAAGACATTATGGGAGGACGTTCGAGTCGGGGACTTTGTAAAGCTGGTAGAAGGGGAATCTTTCCCTGGCGATATAATGATATGCGCAACTTCAGAGGAGGAAGACGTGGCCTTCGTAGAGACCAAAAACTTGGATGGGGAGACAAATCTCAAGTCCCGACATGCTGTACCAACACTTATTCACCTGCGAACGGCAGCCGACTGCGCCGATGCCAAGGCATTCAAAATCAACTGTGATCGCCCTGATAATGACATGTACAGACTCAACGCCAACGTTGATTATGACGGAGTGAAGACCCCTGTTGATCTATCAATGACGCTTCTTCGTGGTACTTTGCTGAAGAACACGTCTTGGGTGATTGGAATAGTCATGTTTACTGGTCTTGATACCAAGATTGTCATGAACTCTGGCAATACACCCAGTAAGCGTAGCCGGGTTGAAAGGCAAATGAACCCTCAGGTGTAAGTCCCCAGTAATATTGAACAATCTGTAGCCTATGCTCATTTGTGCTAGTTTTTTGAACCTTGGCCTCATGGCCGTTATGGCCGTTGTGTGTGCAATAGTTGACTCTGTTCTTGAGACTCGCTATTATCCACTCGGTGCCCCATGGCTATATGGTGATGACAGAGGAGGCGACAATCCAAGGATTAATGGACTCATTACCTGGGCATATGCCATCCTTACGTATGTCCTTTCAACACGTATTGCGTCCCCCGTCACTGAGTACAGTTTCCTAGCTTCCAAGATATCGTACCAATATCCCTGTACATCTCAATTGAGTTTGTACGGACATGTCAAGCCATATTCATCTACCTCGATCCCGATATCTGGTATCGCAAGACCGACCAGCCCACGATAGCACGCAGCTGGAACTTGTCGGATGACCTGGGTCAGATTGAGTATATCTTCTCCGATAAGACCGGTACTCTAACCCAGGTACGTGGCAACCTCTTCTATTTTCACTACGTTGCATGACGTTGTTTGGCCTCTACCTCGTAGAATTTAATGGTTTTTAGACAATGTTCAGTAGGCGGAAAAGCATATCGCGGTGCAAGTTCAAACGAACCTGTGGAAGACGACCCTGACTTTACCCCACAAGTTTCGCGTTATCCTGCTTCAACCGAAAAGTTGGACAACTCGTTTAGCACCGCCCAATGGGAAGCAAAGGCAAAACCATCCGGCAGTTCATATCAACTGAGCTTAACCGACGGCCCGTCTCGGCCGGCAAGTGATGATGATGGTGATGATGTTGTTCACTTCCATGACTCCGAGCTCCAACAAGACCTGGAGTTAGCGGTAACAGTTGATGAAACATCCGAGTTTGCTTCTCATGCCCGAAGCCTAAACGGTTTCTTTACTGTGTTGTCATTGTGTCATACGGTACTGACTGGTGAAGATCCCGAGACTGGTAATATCATTTACAAAGCACAATCACCTGATGAAGCTGCTCTTGTACAGGCTGCAGCAGATGTTGGTTTCGTGTTCCTTGGTCGGGATCGGGAAATATTGCGATTGCGTACACCATTCTCCCCCGAAATTGAGCAGTATGAGCTCTTGAATATCCTCGAGTTTACGAGCGCCCGGAAGCGGATGAGCGTGATTCTCAGGAAGTTGGGCGAGGATCCTAGGATTTTCCTGCTCACGAAAGGTGCTGATAATGTCATCTTTGAGAGGCTCAGGGCTGGGGGAGATGACCTAAAGGCAATAACGGACAGGCATTTGGGAGAGTTTGCAAATGAAGGTCTTAGAACCTTGACTCTGGCGTACAAGGTCATAAGAGGTGCGTAATGTTGAGCCTTTCATGCTCTCAGCTAATGTATCTATCAGACGAGGTATATGAGGCATGGAACTTGCGGTATCGCCAAGCCAATGCAGAACTGGATGATAGGGAAGAGAAGGTAGAAGCTGTCTGCGATGAAATGGAGCGAGACTTTAGATTATTGGGTGCAACTGCTATTGAAGATCGGCTGCAGGATGGCGTGCCAGAGACTATCGCAGACTTAAAGCGGGCAGGTATCAAAATCTGGGTGGCTACTGGTGATAAACTCGAAACGGCGATTGGTGAGTTTCTATGTGCGCATATATGCTCATTTCTCTGACTTAGATTCGTCTAGCTATTGGTCGTAGCACAAATCTCATAACTCCCGATTCAAACATCGTCATTATTCGAGGAAGCAACAAGAGATCGGCGTATGAGCAGATGACAATCGCTTTGCAGCAATATTTCTCAGATTTTGGTGGAAAAGAATCTAGCGGACCTGAGGCGCAATATCGCAATAATGACCCTGAAATTCCCTTGCAAAGGATAATGACTGGTGTTTCTTCTATTGTTGGAGAGGGAAATGGCGAACGTGATGGCGGGTTTGTGCTGGTTGTCGATGGCGCTGCGCTTCTTGAGGTAAATGATTTCTAACTCTCGGACCTCACTCAACTAATTGATCCCTGCTTAGGCTTTCGCTACGGATGAGAATAGGGATTTGCTTCTTCGCCTGGGTACCAAGTGTGACGCAGTCATCTGTTGTCGTGTATCTCCTCTACAGAAGGCGCTGATCGTTAGACTCGTGAAAGAAGGATTGAAAACTATGACGCTGGCAATTGGAGATGGTGCGAATGACGTCAGCATGATTCAGGTGAGCTTCAAACATAATTTTGCATGAGCACGTTAGTTCAACTATGAAACGTCTGTAGGCTGCCGATGTTGGTATTGGTATCTCAGGAGAGGAAGGTCTACAAGCTGTCAACTCGTCGGACTATGCCATTGCACAGGTATAAATAGTACTCTTGCTGTATTCCGATAAATCCTAAAAGAAGTCACAGTTCCGCTTCCTGAAAAGACTACTCCTTGTCCATGGACACTGGTCATATGCGCGTAATGGAACAATGTAAGTGGATTTCCTCTCCTAATTCGGATGAATGTGCTAATCGAACGACAGGATCCTTAATTTCTTCTATAAGAACATTATGCCTGTGGGCGTCCTATGGTGGTTCCAAATCTACAGCGCGTGGAGTGGTTACTAGTGAGTGCCACATACATAATTGCTTAGAGGCGGCTAACGAGTTCTTCTAGTGGCTTTGATTATATCTACATTTTGTTCTGGAATTCTTTGTGGACCATTCTTCCTGTCATCGGCATCGGTCTTTTTGACCGAATTCTTGGTTCGATTTCTAGCCGTTCTGTGTGGCACACGGCTGACTGATGATTATAGATGATGAGATACTCATGCAGTTTCCAGAGCTGTACAGATATGGAAGGACAGGATACTGGTACAATACCAAGTATTTCTGCATCTACATGTTCGATGGTATTGTCCAGGTATGTGCGTCCCCCCTGAAGCTTTGAACTGCACTCACCCAACGTTGATGTCTAGACTGTTATCATATTCTTCTTCATCTTCTATTCCTACATATCGCCTACATCTCGACCTGATGGTTTCCAAATAAACATGGTCGAACTGTCATCTGTACGTCAAATTAAGTTACCCTTATTCCCGGTGCTCACCCTTTACGGCAGACTATGGTGTTCTCTGCTGTCTTGACAGCTGACATTTTCGCTGGGATCACGTCCACAGCCTGGACAATACCTTTGGTCATTGCGATTGCCTTTGGAATTATTGTTATTTGGTGTTTCACTGTGGGTTTTAGGACGTCAACGGTTGTTACATTACTAACACCCTGCTCAGGCAATCTATTCTCTCGTTCCTCCTACCTATGCCCCTACGAACCTCTGGGGACTCGACGAATTTATTTTCAGATCAGCTTACTTCTGGCTTGGACTTCTGCTCACGTTTGTTCTCGCTATCTCCCCTCGCATTATTGCAAAGGCCTGGAAAATCTCGTTCTTCCCAGACGAGATTGACATTATCCGGTCCAAGTTGAAGGAGGATCCACACTTTGATCTCTCACAACTCAGACTTGGGCTTGAGAGGTTCAAAAGACCACCGTCTCGGCCATTTTCGCGCTCTTCGATGCGCTCGCCTGGACCAACACAGGATGTGCGCATGGCAAGTCGAACAGACATGGCTACAGGGCTTGCCTCGGTTGATCGAGGATTCGATTTTGTCACTGAGGAAGGTGGCGTCGCCATGCGGCGGATGCAGAGTCGACTATCAGAGCAGAAAGTACCGCAGAGACGCTCGTCACCAAAGAAGGGCAAGGGAACGATCTCACATGTGTTCTCACTGAGACGAGGGCTGCTGAGAAAGAGCGCCTCGATACTCCGGAAAAGTGAGTGAGAAGCAACGGTGTGAAGGGTCTCTGTTCCATGTGCCTACTCATGCTTTCATACCGCTTTCTGTATTGTATTACATTCTCTACGGTGTTGTTGTTGTCTGTACCACTGCACTCTGTATTGCTACCATTTAGATTTAATATTTAACGGGGATCTTTTAGATGTTTTGCAATCTGGGCATTTCAAAGTTGTTTTTGACTGACCCTTCCCTGACTTGGCCTGACTTCTTTCCCTCCAACTGGAAATGTTAACAATCGATAGAGATAGAACGCGACTATGCTGATTTGTCCAAGTTCTGCCATGAATGCATCAGGGGTTGACTTCCATGAATGGATCACCAAGATCTGCACAAGCATTTAACTGAGCAACGCCAACCTTTAAAACATCAAGAAGGGTCATTTACCTCGCCGCAGCTTGTCCACAACATGCACATCCACGAGCTCATCCTTATCCTTCCTGCTCCCTCCAGGCCCGTCCTTCCCATAATCCCAGTTACTACCAGGACCACCCGCCGCTCCGCTACCTCCCGCCCGTCCATGGTCCCCACGTTTACGTGACTTGGCATCCCTTGCAGATGACCCATGAGCCGGGTGTGGCTGCCGCCGCTTCACCGAGGACGCAGCAGAGCCAGCACCAGCACCAGCACCACCACTACCGGCGTTATTGCCCGACACACCCGCAGCAGCAGCCGCCATCGCCGCCGCTGCTGTCCCGCCTAGGGTGGCAGCGACGTGGCTCATGAGCTGGCTGATGTGCGACGATGCGCTTGATATTTGACCTGCTGATCCTTGCGGGTGTGCCTGGAAGTTGACTTCTTCGGGTGGTGGTGATTCGCTCGAGGGTGTCGAGTAGGCTGGGGAGCCGAGGTCGGGTGGGGAGTTCATTTGCTGTTGGTAGTGGTGGTAGTGGTGGTGGTGGTGGTGGTGGATTAGTGTCTCACGGATGCAGTATGTATATCCTGTATGTGGGGAAGCAGAGAGCCTTCGACTTCAACGATGACATGATTTCAACTTATTTACATTGTTATTATTTCACAATTCCCATACTACAACTCAACCCTATCAGATACACCACAATGAAAGAAAAAGCTGGACGAAAGAAAATCTAAAAAGATCGTGGCCAACGTGGGGATCGAACCCAAGACCTTCGCGTTATTAGCACGACGCTCTAACCAACTGAGCTAGTCGGCCGCTGTTAATTGGGGGTTCAATCTGCAAATCACCGCTTTGCCCAACATCACTAGCATTCATTCGCCGACTTCCAATTCTTCGCTCTGAACTAGCCATTGGAAGCAATGCCAAGCCTACAAATGAGGAGTTATGCGAATCAACTCTTGGATTCATAACCTTTGATGAATTTAGGTAGACAGTCACTTTCTAATTCATATAATCACGCTGACTACCATCGTCATCGACATGACGTTGCCTAAATTAAGTCGAGTCTGTAAGGGAAGTAAAATGGAAGCATAGTTGTATACTCTCAACGCTGGTCAAAGCCAAAGAATTGCTTCAACCTCGATCCATCTACAGACGAGAATAGTATATAAAGAATGCACCATTGAGCTGCAAACGTGCAAAAATTGATATCAAAGTGGACAGATACAGCTTATTTTCCGTCTGTCGTGCGCTCTTTTTCTAACATGTTCACACACACTAGTTGCTTGCCACCAACGAAGAAAACTGAATCAAAAAGGGACTTAATGTAAGTTGGTCTTTTTATTGGATTTCATGTTTGGTGCTTACTCGAGGAATCATCATAACACCTGGTACTAGAACACGAAATCCTGTTATTTGATATGGTTTGACCAAATGTTCAAGTTCAGATCTGCCAGGCCAAGTTACAATACCGTGAGGCAGTTGTCAAACTCCACCTCACCGAGACACAGAGAGTCTACTATCGTGCGTGTATAATAAAAGCCGAGCAGGAGGCCGTACTGACCCACCTGCAGGCATTGGAATTGCAGGAATGCCTGTGTTCTACCGGCGTACTTCCGAAGGACTTTGTTGTCCCTCCCCTCCGAAGAATTCCATCCCCAGTCGAATATGAGGATATTCCTACTTTTAACGAGGTCATTGGTTCCAACACGTTTTTTTGAACGTCACTGAGAAGAAACGAAGCGGCCGACATATCGAACCAGTTAAGAGTGTTTCCCTAGTAGTTCTCTCCTCTTTTCTCGTTACAGAAAACCAAAATGATTAGATTCTGTTTGTTGGAAGCTCAATTCTCAACTAATAAAGTAATGTTTGTTTTCCAATTGCACGAGTCTGACACTTGAACTCCCTACTCAACTTGTCTACAGTCTGCAGCCAAACACGGATTTCCATGGGTTTTTGAAAGTTTTGCTGCAATGAAGAATATCTCAAGAGTTGATAATGCGGCCATACGTTACTCTCAGTTGTCTTGCCGTAGTGGGCTCCTCCAACTTGACGAAAGGCAGTTTTTTTTTGTTTTGGTGACTCGGATTAAGTTGGTATAGTAGCTCTTTCCCTTGTTCCCATGATATGTTCTTCAGTCCCATCAAAGTTTACTGAACTGTATCATTGTGGCTTATAGAGAAATCAAAGAAAGAAGCACGATGACCCTGTCAGTTCCCAGTCTATATACCGAGCAAAAATGAATCTGCGAAGACAAATTACAATATTGAATAAGTGGCTATTATGCAATTACATTTCCCATCTCTTGTCGAGTTTTTGTTACGTACTATCTCATCATTCCTCCAACTTTTTTTTTTGGGAATGGTACTGATCCAAGTAAGTTATCTATTTGTTATGACCGACAAATTCCTATACGAGAGCATGCTGTCTTTCAGGAGTCAAGGAGGATTACGGCCATCATTTTGCTAATCCGTCGAGAAGTGCATTTCGAATCTAGGCGTTATGACCCTCCAGGTCCTAGAAGCAATGTCAAATCAATCAGTTTCTGTCAACTGATGACCTGAATAAAGTTAGAACATAACTGACGCCTCCCATATAGTTCACAAGGTGGCTTGAATACATTCGATTATACAAGCCATCGACAAGTGGCACCGACCCTCATATGTCGTATACCTTGGTACACTACCGGTATCAGCTTCCGGCCGCTTTCTATACCAGATATAATTGATTGATTAAGCCTCTTTGACAGCATGCTCAAACCTACTTTCTTGTCATCCGAACAATTGTCTTGTTTCAATTCGTCCTCATTTGTCACCCTCAAGTCCGTGAAATGCACTATTAGTATTAATGTGTTCGATGTCCGGTATCTTATTGACCCTAGTCTCAAGGGTAAGCCTTGAGATTGATAAGATGTAAAGCATTGTAAACTTTTCATAATCGCGGTGATGGTGTGGGGTATGCCCTTTCTTCCCAATTGAGTCTATCTAAATTCTGACAGTATTCACGCAGCATGCAGGTCGTCGTCTATTTGTTCGACTAGAACCGATGTGTTAGTAACGTTTCATATGATAGGCAAATTCCGCTCCTTCTAGCGTCATCTCCGGAATCATCACAAATTACATGTCCATTCTCGGCCTGAATATTATGGCGGAAACATACATGTTCACCTTTGTTCCCGGACCGACAACCTGGACAGGATGAATGCAAAAATCACTTAAAAGGGCCTCACAGATGTACTCCAAAACTTCAGTTCGCTCTTGAACCCCAGCTGAATATTCTTAAACCTCTCTCAAATGTCCTCCAAACTCGTTCTCTCTTCATTGACCTTGTTGGCTGGCATTTCTGCCGCCTCCGTCATTATGGAGCGTGAACCAGTAAGTCGAGCGCGACGCCTGCACCGTTGCCGTTTGGTCGTTGACCGACGAATTCTCTAGACTATCTCCCCCTCCATCATCATCTGCACTGGCAATCTTAATACATCCAACGGCTGTCTCACTGTCCCTGTTGTTTCCGCCGAATGTATCAATCTCACAGGAGGACTCTCATTCGCCAACGACGAGCTCAGCACCGCAAGGATACCTGGCGGCCTCGTTTGCACCTTCTATGAGTAAGTAGCATTCCATCACGACGAATGGAGTCCTTTTTCTCATACCTCTCTTTCGCACAGTCAATTTGGCTGCAGCAGTCCAACAGGCGAAGATACAGTTGTTTTGACTGGTGGAGACTGGAGTTTCACCAATGCTCCTGCTGTTGGCGGTCCTGTCAACTTTAATGACAGGGCTAGCTCCTTCACCTGCTCTCCTCTTTGACAGACCAGCCCTTTTAGGCCTATCACAATGTGACGTATATTTCGCTCTTACTCTGTTAAATACGTTTTCTCTTTAGTGGCAATATGAAGGTGTTTTCGTAGGCTGCACTATAGTTAACCCAAGTCTGCTTTCATGTCTGTCGCTGTTGATACATCTTGTCAAATCTTGTATGGTGAATGTGAATGAATAAAGTGTGACTTGTGTTTTGTATGACGTTCGGATGTGGATCAAAGTCCTAATAGCATAGTGCTGAGCGAGAAAACGACAGATAAACATGGCAAGGTTTCGGCAACCTTTGGTCCCTCACCACCGGACACACTGTCCATTCGAATGGAGCAGAAAAGGTAGATTTCTGTTAACGCAGATTGCCAGTGTCATGCCTCGCGCCTTTCTCTGAAAGAACTTAAATCCCGGCAACGGTCAGGATTATTTACTATAGTCATTATTTTCCGCTCACACCTATTACTAGTATAACAGGATAATCACCTTTCTATGCTAAGCCATTCATGTCAGTATCCTAGCAAGTAGACCAGCAAATTGTGTAGACTTAGAGCAAGTTACTAGCTTTTCTATAATAATCCAAACATAGTTACCTAGAAATGTACAGTACAGTACAAGTACTCTTCATTTATGCTGTATGCACTCCAGTTACCTTCTTACTCACTTGTCACTAACATGTAGCGGTCAATTTATGACCGCTATCAGGTGAATATTTACACCTACTATCTGGAGTGTGACGGTCGTTAACTGACCACAATCAGGTTAAGGCTTGTTTTCTTACCTTTGCATAGATTCGGTATCTGCTACGATTCGTCCTGTCAACTTGCTTCGATAACCATTCATTGCAGGTACAGAATCCAGAAGCGCGGATTCCCTGGTGTATATCAGAGAAGTACATTTCAAATCTAGGCGTTATGACCCTCCAGGTCCTAGAAGCAATGTTAAATCAGTCAGTTTTCGTCAGCTGATGATCTGAATAAAGTTAAAACATAACTGACGTCTCCGATACAGTTCACTGGGTGGCATTGAATACATTTGATTATACGATCGAGTCATCGACAAAGTATCATACCAACCCTCATATGTCCGTATACCTTGGCACACTATCGGTATCAGTTTCTGGCCGCTTTCCATCCTGTACTAGATACGTAATATTTGATCGACTTAGCCTCTTTAACAGCATGCTCAGAAGCTACTTTGATCTACTGTTTTGTCATCTGAACGAATGTCTTGCTCCAATTCGCCTTCATCCATTATTCCCCAGTCCGTGATACGTACATCCGGTTCCAATATGGCCGATATCCAGTATCTTATTGACCCCAGTCTCAAGGGTGAGCTTGAGAGTTATAGGATTTAAAGCGTTATAGACTTTAGTAGTTGCGGTGATAATGTGAGGTATGCCCTTTCTTCCCAATTGAGTCCATCTAAACTCTGACAGTGATCATGGAGCATGCAGGAAGAACTGATTTGTTAGTAACACTTCATATTGATGGGCATATTCCACTCCTTTTACTGTCATCCCAGACTCACCATAAATGACATAAATGACATGTGTCCATTTCGGCCAGAAAATAACGTATATGTTCACCCTTGTTCCCGAACCGACAACCTGGACAGGATGAATGCAAGAAACTCTTAAAAGGACCTCGCAGGTGAATTCTGGAACTTCAGTTCGCTCTTGAACGCCAGTTGTCCACTCTTGAAACTTTCTCAATGTCTTTCAAACTCGTTCTCTCTGCGTTAATTTTGTTGGCTGGTATTTCTGCCGCCTCCGTCATTGTAGAGCGTAAACCAGTAAGTCAAGCGCGTCATGCACCGTTGTCGCCTGGTCGTTGACCCACGAGTTCTCTAGACTGTTTCCCCCTCCATTATCATTTGCACTGGTTCTCTTAGTCCACCCAGCGGCTGTCTCACTGTCCCTGTTGTTTCTGGCGAATGTGTCAATCTAACAGGTGGACTCTCGTTCGCCAATGATGAGCTCAGTACCGCAAGGATACCTGGCGGCTTCGTCTGTACCTTCTACGAGTGAGTAATATCGATCATGACGAATGGAGCTGTTTGTCTCATACCCTTTTCTTTCCAGTCAATTTGGCTGCAGCAGTCCAACAGGTGAAGACGCCGTTGTTTTGACTGGCGGAGATTGGAGCTTCTTCCGTGTCCCTGGTGTTGGCGGTACTGTTGACTTTAATGACAAGGCTAGTTCCTTCACCTGCTCTCCTATTTAATAGGTTCGTCCGGTTATGCCTATGCAAAGTACCACATATTCGCTCTTCCTCTGTCAGATATGAATTTCTCTTCAGCGGCAACATTAGAGGTGTTTCGTAGGTACTATAGTTACATAGTCCGCTTCAAGTTGTTTCGTGTTTATTGTTGTTGTATGGTGAAGGTAGATAAACAAACTGTGACTTGCATTTTTCATGACGTCCGGAGGTGGATTCAAGCTTACTGGGCGAGAAATGTCAGATAAACGGGGCAGGTTCGGGTGACATTTGGTCCCTCACCACCAAACACATTATCCCTTCAAATGGAGCAAAAAACTAGACTTCTGAGTAATGTAGACCGCCATACTTCGCGATATCTTCTTCGAAAGAGCTTGATTTACGGTCTTTACAGTATTTGCTCTAGCCATCATGATCTTTATTTTTCGCTCACACCTGCTACGGGTATAACAGGACACCCACCTTTCTATACTGGGCTATCTGTCCTGTCAACTTGCTTCTATGACCATTCATTGCAGCACCGCATCCAGAATCATGGATTCCCTCGAGAGGCTTCGTGTATATCAGTAGCAGAGGATGAGGGGCGAAGAGATGGTGGTGCCACAGCAATACAAATAAAAGACAATATCCCGGAGGTCTACGCGAACCACGTGATCTTCCTATTACTCCATCATGCCAGTTGCGCCGAAGCAGCCTGAGCGTCGTAAACTGGACTCCGAGTCGAGGAGGGCTATAACCAACTATTTTGAGCGTTCTCTGAAAACGAAACGATTTGGATCTAGGCGTTATAACTCTCCGGATGCTAGAAGCAATCTTATGTATAATATTTCAATTCATTATCAGCCCACTGCCCTACCCTCGGTGAACACTGTTTGAATACTTTGATCAATCCAACCATTTGATAGCCATCTTGGAAGGCACTCGAATCCCACCACTTTACTTCTGAATGAGTCGGGAACCTCCTACTGAACCTTTTATTGTTCAAGTTAATTCCAATCTTACTTTCAGTTTCAGTGTTGATTATTGCGATCCATATCCGTGTTCATGCCCAGGCTATATTCTACCCAAGCTCAGAAAAGGACCAAAAGAAGAACAAGTACACAATGTCGCGTGCCTGTGATTTTTTACGGTGATAGTGTGGGGTATGTCCCTCGAGTTGCTAACTTGATATATCACGTTCCCTCGGGATGCAGCCTCCAACTCACCATTATTACAAACATATTCTTTCTAGCATTATTCGACGTGGTTATTACGGCACGAACATGGTTTTCTCCGGGCCGACAATTTGGGCAGGATGTGTCCAAGAAACAGTTAAAAAGCCCGTTGTGCTGAGCTTTGAGGCTTCAGTTCGTCCTTCAACCCCAGTTGATCTCTCTTAAACCTCTTTCAAATGTCTTTCAAATTCATCCTCTCTGCATTGAGCTTGTTGGCTGGCGTTTCTGCCGCCTCTGTCATTGTCGACCGTGAACCAGTAGGTCAAGGACGACGCCTACAGTGTCCATCGTCGCATAGTCGCTGACCTTTGACGTTTCCAGACCATCTCTCCCTCTGTCTTTATTTGCACTGGCTCTCTTAATCCGCCCAACGGCTGTCTCACCGTGCCCGTTGTTTCCGACGAATGCATCAACCTCACCGGAGGACTCTCATTCGCGAACGACGAGCTCAGCACTGCAAGGATCCCTGGCGGCCTCGTTTGCACCTTCTACGAGTAAGTAGTACTCCATTATGTCAAAAGAACCCTTTCCTCATGAATTTCTTCCCACAGCCAATTTGGATGCAACAGTCCAACAGGCGAAGACGCCGTTGTTTTGACTGGTGGAGACTGGAGTTTCTTCAACGTTCCTGCCGTTGGCGGTCCTGTCAATTTCAATGACAGACCCAGTTCTTTCACCTGCTCTCCCATTTAATCTGTGATTCCTTCAATGCTACAGACATTTTGCTTCTCAAGTTTGTCGAATATGCTTTATTTCTCTATTCCCCAGCTATCTGCAGGTAATTCGAAGGCACAATTATGAGTTGGTTTCATGTTCGCTAGCCTGCTTAAGATGTGTTTTTTCATGCCTGTAAACATTATGGACATATTAAACTTGTATGAATACTAAATACTTGTTTTCCTTTCTGAGTCCCATTTATCAGTACTTTTGGAACAAGGCACTTAGCATAAAAGAGACTAGGGTGGGTTCAACTGAAATATAATCGTCCTTACTCCAGTCGTCTATAAAAAGACTTAGTTCCAAGGGAGGCACCAATATATCTATGATACCGAATTTATTAAACAGAAACATCTCTCTACTCATTAGTTTGACATGTCACTAGAAAAGAAACGGAAGGGAGGGCATAACACCATTGAGCAAATCGTAAAAGAAGGGGAAAAAATCAAACATTGCGACCAGGGGGATAAATAACGCGATACTGGAGAAAGAGAGAAGTGTGTGTAACTGATACATATTGTTTAGAAATCGGTAGTACAGAAAGTATGATATGACGTCGGAGTAACCAAAGAAAAGTGAAGGAATTGTGTTAGAAGCATGAGCGAGGGAGAAGAGGAAGGAAAAGAGGAGATTAATGAAGAATGAGATATGCTTCAATTTAGATGTGGAAGCTAGTAGTAGCTATAGAGTATTCGTCTATGGTGAACGTGGGAAGGGGGGAACGCCAGGAATGCGGTTTGAAAGGAGGGGAAAAAATAGCACAGAAGGGTGGAGCGAAACCTGATGTATTGTACACATGGCTCATCCATCCGTTCCCATTTCATCCAGATGGACACTGAGGGAATAGACAAACAGAAAAGAGAAAAAAACGGAGAAAAGAGAATGTTTGTTGGGTGACTGTGTTGTCGTCAATGCGCCTCGTCTTGTGATGGCTTTTTCTTCAAGAATCCACGCCGCACAGAGAGCATATGCGTTAGTGTATCTTTCCGCAGTGCAAATTTGCTCTTGGGCTGCTGCTGCTGCTGTGATGCGTAGCGCTCTGACAGATTACTCTGCATCCGGCGCATCGCCACGCCATTCTCTTCTGTCGAAAAGTCGAATCCACGGTGTACAGATCGCTCGCCAGTAGACATGTCTGTCCGACTCGCTGACCTCAAGTCCATTGACGGCCTTCCAGGTACTGATACCAGACTACTCGCGCGAGATGCCCTTCGCAAGGCAGTAGCAGCAGACGTCGATGGTCGACATCCACTTAGTGGATGTGGTGATGGTGGGTTAGCGCCTCGTGTAATATCACGCTCGGGCTCCTTTTTACAAACATAACGCAGAATATCGATATCATCTGGAGCGAAACCAAACTTGTAGGCCTTGGAGATATAACGTGGCAGTAAAGCAAGGCAGACCGTGAGAGGCAGGCATAACCAAAAGTATGCAGAATGGAAGAGGAACGTGTTGTTTCCAAAAACAGGTGTCACAAACCAGCCAGGACTGATTGTATTGTAAATTGCCTGGATAAAATGACACATAATTAGTGATAAATTGCAGGACATCTCAAACCACGTACAGTATACACCCATAGGAGGACAATTCCAAGGGATACAGCGAAGAATACCCATACAGTCCAGACATTTGTATTCAAACCGTTGAACAGATTCGCAGCGATCACGGTAGCGAAAACAATGGTCTTAACCAAAGTGTAAATTAATACTCATTGTCAAATGATCAACCAACCACATACCGTTGAGAACTCGTACAAGTAACCATCGAAACCGTCAGTTCGTGATGTGGGCGAGAAATAAGTATAGAGGATCAAGAAGAATATGATAGCACTCTGCAAACAATAAATCAATTCCACTTCGCATCCAAAAGCTTCAAATAACAAGTTACCTGAACTACACCATCCATCATATAGATCGAGAACCACTTCAATCCAAACCAGTGACCTTCTCGTCCATAGTGATACAATTCGGGGTAAGTCATCAATACTTTGTCATCTGTAAAACCGCTTCACATAAATGTGCGCGATTTAATATGTCAAAAGGAAACATACCAACTATCCGATCGAACAATCCTATTGCAATAACAGGCGCAATGGTCCAGAAAGAGTTCCAGAAAATGAGATACGTATACTCAAACACACTGCACCCGAACGCTTGAATACTTATTGTCAAATGAGTCAAATGAGTCAACTTACTAAATTGAACTCCAAGCACAATAGATCTGGAACCACCATAGTACACCTATACACACAATATTCTTGTAGAAGAAATTAAGAATCCTAAGTTGTACATCATCAGTCAAACGCATGTATCCGTTTAGAAAAAGGAACGTAAACGTACATATTTCCATTACGTGCATACGACCAGTGTCCATGAACGAACAAAAGCCGGCTCAGGAAGCGAAACTGAAGGAGGCAACCCCCATAAACTGTCATTGTTCACACTCTCCAGAGCAAACTTACCTGAGCAATGGCGTAATCCGAGGAGTTGACAGCCTGTAAACCCTCTTCACCAGCGATACCAACTCCCACATCAGCAGCCTAACCCATCCAAGTTCAGTGATTTACACAATTTACCAAGAAACACCTTAACACACCTGTATCATGCTCACATCATTGGCACCATCACCAATCGCAAGCGTCATCGCTCCCAAGCCATCCTTGACAAGCTTAACAATCAGCGCCTTTTGCAAGGGAGATACACGACAGCATATCACGCCTTCGCACTCAATCGCCAAGCGAAGAAGCAACTGCTTATACTGCTCATTCTTGAGCGCCTATTAGAAGACAGAATGTCAGTTGATATCCTAGATACTGATGGAGAAACTTACATCGTGCAATGCAACACCATCAATCACAAGCACGAAACCACCAGGCCGATCACCATTATTAGGACCAACAATGGATGATATACCCGTATTAACCCTCTGCAAGGGATACTCTCGCTCCCTCTCAGACGACATTCTAGAGCCAGACCTCATGATTGTCGCATCGTTCACAATACCATCCTCATTCAAGATATCACGCTCAGGGAAGAACTCCTCTACTGCATTGACCATCTGCTGATACACCGGCTTTTCGCAACCTCCGCGGATAACGATAATATTTGAATCCCGTCCAATCAAATTCGTACTGTATCCGATAGCTTAAAAACAACCCGTTTTAGTCGAATTCTGCTCCCGTACCCAATGAAAAGAACGCACCAATGGCCGTCTCGAGCTTGTCCCCAGTAGCAACCCAGACCTTGATCCCAGCGATCTTGAGGTCCGCAATCGTTTCGGGCACGCCATCCTGTAACTTGTCCTCAATGGCAGTCGCACCCAACAACCGAAGATCACGCTCCAGCTCGTCGCAAACCGCTTCAACCTTTTCTTCTCGGTCTTCGAGTGCAACAGAAGCTTCGTGGTATCGCTCGCTCCATGATTTGTATTCCTCCTCTGAAAAACACACCAGCTTATCAGATGCCGAGGTCAAAAAAGAGATAGGAAAACCAAACTCTCACCATTTATGACCTTGTACGCCAAAGTAAGCGTCCTTAGTCCCTCTGCTGCAAACTCGCTGAGATGCTGCTCAGTCGACTCTTTGATCCAATCTTGCCCGTTCTCTTTCAACCTCTCAAAGATGACGTTGTCCGCACCCTTGCACAACAAAAACATCCTTTTATCCTCTCCATTCAACCGTCTTAACACCACACTCATGCGCTTCCGGGAGCTCGTAAACTCGAGGATATTCAGAAGCTCGTACCGCTCAATCTCCTCGCTGAACGGGGATTGCATTAACAGGATTTCGCGGTCACGGCCCCGGAAAATGAACCCAACGTCCGCAGCTGCCTGTACTAGAGCCGCCTCATCGGGCGACTGTGCCTTGTATTCTATTGCCCCCGTTTCAGGGTCTACAGAAGCCAAGACAGTGTGACACAACGCAAGAACGGAAAAGAAACCGTTCAGGGTCCGCGCACGAGCTGCATCTTCAGGACTAGCTGTTTCAGCATGGGTGACCGCAGCCGCTTGACATAAGTCTTTCTTGAGTACCGAATCTTTAAAGTGAACCCGGGCTTGATTCGTAGCTTTGATGCCCTGGGCTAAAAGTGGACTTGGAGCTGCCAACTCTGTTTTCATTTCTGGCTTCAGCTCTAACTGCGGACGGGGCGATTGCGAACATGCAGCTGTCGAGGACACGGTACTGGCGTCTTGTGCCTTTTCTTGAATGTCTTTTGCCTCAGCGGAAACGTAGGTATCGGTAGAATCCTTTACCGGCGGAGGAGGGGTAGGAAGAACGATTTGCTCTTCTGGGGGATCACCATGATAAACTTTACCTCCGACTGAACATTTCTGGAAGACCATAGAGTTCTATACATTCCAAAATCCAAATTAGAAGACCCTCAAATATCAGAAGCAAGGGTATATACCTGGGTAAGTGTCCCAGTTTTATCAGAAAAGATATACTCTGTTTGTCCCAAGTCATCGGACAAGTTCCAGCTTCTAGCAAGGGTAGGTTGCTGGGTCTTTTCGTAGTATATATTTGAATCAAAGTAGATGAATGCAGCTTGACATGTTCGCACGAACTCGATGGAGATATACAACGAAATTGGTACAATATTTTGGAACCTGTGAACAGATTAAGTAAGGTCAATTCGAGCACATATATATAATTCATGCCCACATACGTGATGAGCGCAAATGCAAACGTGACGAGACCATTTATGGATGGATTGTCCCCTGGCTGATTGTCCCCGTACAACCAAGGTGCGTTTCGAGGATAGTCGCGATGTTCAAGCACAGAGTCCACAATGGCGCATACAACAGCCATCGTTGCCAGGATAATCAGATTAATGAATCTACCAACAAATCACAATCAACAACGTAATTCCCCAAGATGAAAAAAAAAGAC
Organism: Amanita thiersii Skay4041; assembly: GCA_002554575.1. Taxonomy (NCBI): domain Eukaryota; kingdom Fungi; phylum Basidiomycota; class Agaricomycetes; order Agaricales; family Amanitaceae; genus Amanita; species Amanita thiersii. Next base: position 52,580 of record KZ301985.1, read on the forward strand.
ATACACTTGAGGGTTCATCTGCCTCTCCACCTTACTTCGCTTACTTGGCGTGCCCCCAGAGTTCAGGACAATCTTCGTATCGGCTCCAGTATACATCACAATCCCAATGACCCACTCCGTATTCCTCAACACCGTACCCCTTAACATGACCATCTGCATATCCACAGGCGACACCTCTTTGCCAACCTTGACCGCCGCATTTAGTTTGAACATATTCGTATCAGGGCGATCACAATCCATCCTAAACGAATTGTGCTTATTGGCGCAATCAGCGGCAGAGCGCAAGTGCGTGAGCGTCGGGACGGCGTTTCGCGACTTCAGGTTCGTCTCTCCATCCAGATTCTTCGTCTCGACAAACGCAACATTCTCGTCCTCGGATGTGGAGCAGATTAATACGTCCGCGGGGATAGCCTCGTTGTTCATTATTTTGACGAAATCACCGACTTTCACATCCTCCCACAAGGACTTTTTCCAATGCGGCCTAGTGTGTCTCTCATGGTGCCCGAACAAGTGAGGAAGATGGCCAGAGCCAACAGACGAAACAGTCGCATCATCAAACTCAATTTCAGGCTCACCGCCCTCAATAGCGTTGCCAACAGCAACCCCAGACTCCACTGCGTCTCCATCCGGCGCTGAACCCTTAATCTTCAGTCCCTTTCCTCGTCTTTTACTCCGCATGACGTTGATGCCCCTAACAAACGTCTTGCTCTTGATCCTCATCGCATTCGGATTTACCCAGTCCCCACCAGAAAGCATTCGCACTGCAGTATGGTTCACTCTCCGGTCCGATTGGTGTCGTTTCACGTCCTCATAACCGTCCTTCAGCGCAGTAATAGCGAGCACGATGAGCAGCGGCAGCAATACAAGACCAGGTGATATTGTCGAGAACTTGTTGAAGAATTGCAGTATCGCAATTCCCAAAAAGAAACTGATATCCCAAAAACGCAACAAGTGAACATATGATCATCAGCTCATCGTCCAAACCCAAAACATGAGGAATGTTCAACACAAAAAAATAAAATAAAAGAGAAAATAGTGAAAGTGATGGAATAACAGGTGAATGAACGCTCACATATTCGCTATACGCCTGAACTGCTCCAAGAGATTCCTAGGGACGAACGTGACAATCGTATATTTGGACGTAATAACTTGATTGGTAGCGTAGACATGCTCTGGCTTAACACGACCCTTCTTGTCGAAATACTCTGGAGGGAGGTCTTCGTTTATGAATACAGTGCGCTGTGGACCGGGAGCTCTCTTCTTCACGAAGAGATTCTCGACATTGAACGCGGCGAGCTTTGCGTACCAGGCAGTAATTCGCTTGCCGGGTTTAGAGAATGGCATGGGAGTGAAACAGAGAATCGTGACAAGTAGTAGATATAAGAGTTAAAGTGAATGATAATGAGTATGATAGGGGGAGGATCAGAGGAACATGACCGAGGAGAGTCGCAGAGAATCAAGGCAGCGAGATTTAATTCTCGACTAAGCGGACTGCTCACACTCCTAAATGACATAATCAAGTCCACATCATCCCCCTTTCGGCCTCCACTTCCTCTTTGCCGCTCATCAGTCATCCCACAACCTACATCCACCCCCTACGTCACCCAACGCTCCCAGTGCTCAAGTTTAGATCATGTCAAGTAGTTATTTATTACGGTAACGAGCGTAGCCCCGGGTATACTGAGGCAAAATCAAGAGACAAAAAATTCAAATCAGAAACAGAGAAAGACAGTAATACCAAAGCATGTGCTAGAGAGTCAAGAGGGTTCCGTAGTAACGCAAGCGAATAGTGGGAGGTGGTGGGTATACAGCTATCTGCACATCACTAGTGCCTCTTTTCCATAAAGTTCTATCGTATTCTTGAGACATCACGACCCTTCACTGTGCTCCCTGCGGACGCTGGTTGACATTTTCCTTTAGCGCTAGCAGTTGTTTAGAGCGGAAAGCCTCATAGTGGATTTGTGCAGTTGTTTCAATCAAATCCTGTAGGTGCGTCCTTGTAAGGAAGTTGCGGAGGTGCACAAACTCGCAATGATTTGGGTCTTCAACATTGACAACACCCCAGCGGTTTCTGCGGCCACGAACCGACTTGCCATCAATAATAACACTACTCTCAGAACCAACAATAGCGAAAGGAATGACATCCTGTTTCTATGAGCATTGCACCAATCATATATGACCACGTTGGCTTACTCTTATGGTAGCATTCAATTGAACCTCCTCTTCGTCATCCTCATCCGTGTCAAAAGGATATAGCCGAATGCTATGGTATACCAATTCTTCCCGGATCTTGCAAAAATAGAACAAAATAAGTCAAGTTCTCATCAATGCCATCATATATATTCACCTTTGCCTTGAACCTCTCCCGCTCTTCAATAGTAAGGCAATCCGCCTTGGCGATAACAGGGACCACATTGACAACCTCACTCAGTTTCTTCATCACAATCACATCAATGGGGCGCAAACCATGACCTGTAGGGTTGATAAAGTACAAGCAACAGTGGATACGCGTATCCTGGATGTATCGGTCACGCATTGCCGTCAATTCTTTGCGCAAGTAGGCGCTGTGTTGGTCTTTAATGTATTTGATGATTGGATCCCAGCTATATGCGCGTAATGAAAACCATATCCTCAACTAAATAGCTAAGATACATACCACCCCTCATTGTTGATTTGATCACCGTATCCAGGAGTGTCAACGATGTTCAGTCTCAATTTGACACCATTTTCAACAATAACTACACAAACGATCATCAGCTGCACAAACAAGCTAATTTTTAAAAAAGTAACATACCATGCGAAACAGCCTGAATCTCGGTCGTTTGCCTAACAGGCGTGTCGGCTGCAAAGCGCCCTTTCGAGTCAATAAGGTGGGAAGCGAAAATGGTATTGATGAGCGTTGATTTTCCGAGCCCAGTTTGCCCTGCATAAGTGTCATTCGTCAGAAGTGGCTGCGGCTGAATAATTTTCACAAAGCACCGCCGAAGGTTAGGTGGTCTAACTTTGGGGTACGTAGCATTGGTGCAAAGCGAAATACAACACGCACCGACAAGAATAACATTGAATTGAAAACCACGTTTCAGCAGCTTATGCTCAATCTGTGTCGTGATGGTGTCAAAACCGACGTAGCTCTCCGCACGGATTTCTTCAGGAGACATTGCCGAGGTCACTGCCGCTGCCATCGATTCACAGAATTACTTTGTAAAGTGTTAGAGGGAAGAAGTGTACAACGACGCAAGGAAAGGAGGGAGTGGAGGAGCACGAAAGAAGGTTGGGTGTTGAGGAAGGAGGGGTTTTTAAAAAAAACAGAGGTCTTTGCTTTCGAACGACTTTCCCTGTTAGCAATTTTGGGCTTGTATAAACATGTACATACAATCTGGTGGCGGGACTTCCTCAGCCAATAGGCTGCCTCGTTGGCTGTTGCGGGGTTGCGGGGTTTCGAATTGGGTCCTTCGCGAAAGGAGAGACATTCTCAGTTGCAAAATGAGACAGAGAAAGCGACGAGGAGGGTGAATATGGTCGGTCTCAGAACTTACACATACACAAATTGTTAAACGCCATGTACTCTCCAGAAAGCTTGAAAATGTTCGTAATGTCAATAATGCGTGCTCAAGCGATAACTCGAATTTATTTCTTGGAGTCATCTGTGCATGGCGAGCATGGGATGCTTTGTCGGCTCGAATGCAGGTTAGACCGTGATCCGATGCGGTTGCACTATGCGGTTGCGGTCGTCGGAACCGCTCCTCTCACATACGGGAAAAAGTTTCGCTTCCAAGTAAGATTTTCGGGAGTAGAGCCGTGCTGCGCGTCTGATTCCAAACACAGAACAGCCCTTTGGAAGGAGGGAATCGTATTCAACAACTCTATTCCGAAATGAAATCAACTTGCAAGTGCTCACCGTTCCTTGACATCGTTGTTTATTAGCCCGGTACAGATTGACATTTTGCTACTTCCAGTTGGGAATCTGAAGAGCTCACGTATATCGTTAGCAGTTCCAAGATACACTTTCTCTTGGGCGCTACTTGACACTGAGGTATCACGCGCTTGGGGTACTGAACACAAATCCAGCGTTCAACTATCCTCATGAACATAGTTCAGGGATGATACCCAAAAAACAACAATTGTATCATTCCTCGCTCTTCGTGGGGCCGTACCATGTGATGGATGAACAATACCCTCTGAAATTTGGAGAAAAAAAGTCTCCGCCCCCCTGGATAATGCAATACTCCTCCCCGAATTCCCCATTCCGAACTCTGGGACCCACAAACGCGGCTAAAACAATCAAACACAGCTGTATCCCCCCTTCTCCGTCAAGGCAACTGGCCGTGTTTATCACAGCAGGCTGTGCACTTCTTCGGCCTGAGCTACGCCAAAAAAAAAAAAAAACAGAGGTCCATTCCAAACGGCCGATGATCAGGGCAGAAAATGTGGAGTTCAGGACGTTTCAGAAGCAGGATCCTTGTAAACACATGGTACCACACCATTGCATGGATGTGGCTAAGGTCTTCTGTCTGGTAGAATCCGATTTACCGCTTTTCATGTCCATAGCGGGCAGTCGGTCTTGACAATAACTTGGTAATCGCATTCCGTAATACCCAATGAGTCGTACACGGTCCCTTGCCTCTACACCGAAGCATGTGTTTCTTTTACAATACGCCAAACACCAACGTTCGACGGACAACTGCTGTTTTTCTAGATAATTTCGTAAATCTACACCAACACATCCTCATACGGAGAATATTTGCCCGTTCTTGGAACGGCATGCATCTAATTAATTCAATGCATTCGACACTAAACCAATGCTTCCCTATGTCTTTTCAGTAATTTTTACACTGCTGGATACACCGCGTCTGAACTTCTGGATTATCTTTGCCTTATCAAAACAAGTACTCTTATCTTTAATGTAACCCGAATTGTATAACCTAGGGTCCGGAGTTAGGGCCCAAAACCATCAGGTCAATGTCTCGTAATACTACAACTTCCTCCGTTCAGAGTACATCTGTTGTCTGATAGTCATTCCAAAAAAAAAAAAAAACAAAAAAAAACCAGGGAAAAGAACGAATTATCAAGCTGTGTACAATATCGATCCCGCGAGGCCCAGAGACTTACGGTATTTGTCTCATGGCCAAGTACAGGCCACATTTCATCAGATTCTGAAAGAAATTCTCAACTCCCAATTCGGTAAGTCCGGCTACCATCCTCAAATACGAACACCCATCTGGACCTCTTTTGAGCGCTGGAGTATCTACTTGTTCTATACTCAGTCCGGGATAGCGCACTCAATATATGTATTCGCGCGCACATCTCCAAATCTCTTCAGGGAAAATCGCCAGTAAAAGTATGACTTCGTCAACTTTACAAATATAGTACCTCATTCTTCAAAAGACACTTTTCTAGCAGTGCGCACATGTTCATATGTCAAATGACTCTGTCCTGAATCCGGTACCGTCTAATAAATGCACTTATGAATGCATTTGGTGGCAACACGTGTCCTGGGTTATTACGACAGAATTTGACCAAAACATATGTACAGTACCTGGGTTTATCCACCTATTGCACAAGCGATAGCCCAGATTCCAGACCTAAGGATAGGGGCTACTTAGCACAGAGGAGTTTCACGGCACTCCAGAGTTATCCGGTCATCTCATTTCAACCACGATGTATACTCATTATCAATTTGACAAAACTGGTGCCAATAGTTCCGGAAAGCTGGTTGATGACTGACAGCTCCCAAAAAAAAAAAATAATAACAAACAAGATAGGAGGAGCGGCCCAACGCGTATGTATATCAAGCGCCCACACCGATAATGTCATGTAGTCACCGAGAGACTACAAATGACTCACAATAATTTTCCCTGGATTGTTTATTATGAAACCCTTTGGATTTGACAGACATTTGTGGGAGCTTCCATTTTCGTTGTTGACAGTGAGAATGTGAGAATGAGGTGGTCAAAGGAGTCATTCCGATTATATATATGCATGCATTACCTAAAGTCTGGGGATAATGCTCGCATAATCACGTTAATCACCTTGAAAGTCCTAAAGCGAATTTCTATTGCGTGTACTGTACGTAGTTGAGATGCAAATGTTAAAGTTTTAGTTTCTATTCCTTCTTCCACGGTCGTGGTAGCGGGGGAGAACGATATCATGGAGATGCAGCGGGTACGTGGGAAGTAGTCTTTTTGAGTACGTGGTATGATTTGATTAGATGGGGGCGTAATTGCGTGTGACACTACAGTTCAGATCCCAACCTGAATGCGAGAAGTCAACGCATAGAAGAGCAGACATATTAGTTAATGTGAACAAATAAGTATAGAGGGTTACTTCGGTGGGAGTGTGGAGAAGTAAGGAATCGAGAATGCGGCAGCCATAACGGCGACAGCAATAACAACAGCAGTAATATAGGATCCAGTGCTCTTGTCATCATACTGAATAGCACTGGATCGTTTGTGCTCCTCCATGTACGATGTGGTATATACAGGTTCTGACAAAACAAGTGCTACATACCCGATGGATTTGAAGCCATGAATGCTGAATTTGCAAATGAGTAAAAATAGACAGGAATGGGAAGAGAAAACACACTAATATCCCTCAATATTACGCTTGATTTCATCTTGCATCCCGACGGGAACACCATTCAATGAGAAGGTCACTTTGGTGGAGTCTGTAGATTGCTCAAATGTGGTTGTTAATGTACCAGTATGCCCTTTGTAGCATATTATTAGTAGGGTATAGGGTAAAAGGCGGGGCTTCATAGTACCTGCTGGCCAGGTAGGACTCTTCAACCCCCATGTTTGGACAATCTCCTTGGATGGTGTCAATGAAACGTATACACCACTAACACCGCCGCCGAAGAGAGAGTATTCAGCACCTGGTTCAGGGATTGACTGCGCAAATGTGAATGAGTAGTCGTTGGAGTATCAAAACACGACGGACTTTAGCAGGGGCACGGGTCCATGCAGGGATTCGTCTCTCGTCGGTAAGCAGGGAATATAAATCATCCGCAGAAGCTTGAAAGTTGGCCTCAACTGTAACATTCGTCGTGTTCAGGTTCACATCCTTCCGCTCCATCGGCCTTGAGTTGCCCATGGCCACAGTGGATGCCTTGAAAGCGTTCGAGGTGCTCGAGGTAGAGCTGGCTCCCTGCGCAGGTGTGGCCGAACGGCTTGGTTCCGCGCTTACAGTCAGGTCTTTACCATGTATATCGATGATGGCTTTGGGGAACTCGGCGAACTTGGATTCGAGAGCTGCTGGAAGGTGGGATTTCGCAACTTTGAACAGGGCATCGACAGCAGGAGAGGATGTGGTTGAAAGCGTCCAGTTGTACTGAAATGGATTTCAGAAGATTACTCAGTCAATGCTACGTCACCTACATGTTGCAACGTAACAGACTCACGGTGTAGTCGGACAAGCCGTCGAGGGTAACTTCATGGGACACTTCTGGTATTGTTAGGCTGCCATGTACTTCCGTGCCATCGCTAGCTGTGCCGGTCCATTTCAGTGAAATTTTTGTATCATAAATTGTTATCAATCTGGCGGCACAGATCATGAATAGATGCCCATTTCCCCCATTAGTGGAGTATCACGTACTTGGATTTCCTTTGCCCGAGCTCAACGTCACCTTCGACGTCTGTAACACTCGATACGGACACGACCCCAGCATCTCTATCGCCCTTAACGGTGATAGTCACGAGTTCGCGTTCGAACCACTCCTTGGCCCAAGGTGTAACGTTTTTGTTCTTCCAGTGCCAGTTGGCGGTTGAAGAGGGCATCGCCATCTTGGTTGAGACTTTCAGGGATGATGTGCGCGAGAGATAAGCAGCGATAAGTGACTTTGTACACTTTGCGCGACAAATGTAATCCAAGCGAATATGCTCGAGTTTTATTTGTTGTTCTACAACATTCTAGATACTTCTCGCTTTTTTCCGTATTTCTTCCCATTCTTTTCGCCGCTGGATGTCGTTCAGCACTTTCTCTGCCGAGCGCATATATGCTCTGCGGAATGGGGCATCCCCCAAACAGCTTAGCAGCTTAGCACCTGAGTATTTATGGACATCGAGAATGCATCCAACTCCCCCGCCGTGTTCCAGGATTTTCGTACCAGATCCTAATCCATTGATCATTTTGTTACCACAGTCTTTCGATTCCCTCTTCTTACGACATACTTACGCATATTAACAGCATCCCAGGAATGCAAATCGCGTGCCTACGCCTTGGAAATCGTTGGAATTGAGCTTGATGTATTGAAACCATCACTCCTGCAGAAGGTGTGCTCTAATTGTTCTTTTGAGGCCCAAATAAGTTCCCCGTCACTGCATTCGAGATTCTAAATCAATCCCTGTCTCAGCATTCTTTTGGTATAGTTCCAAACGGGGCCTTGCAGATACGTCATGAATCACACTGCTTGCTAGCCAGCGGTAAGATTCTGCTCTCTTTGACCCCACGTGTTGCCGCAAGAGTCCTTGACTGCTCGAGCATCTGGGTGGCCAGGGTGCTAATTTAATGTGTTTGTTGTCCATCCGCTTTACTCACTGATAGACATCGCTTCCTCCATTCGGCCTCCTCGGCAGCTGTTGCCATGCGTTTCTGCTCCCAGAAAAAAAAACCTGACTCGTTCCATGCATTCTTCGCTCACCGTACATTGGTTCCTCTCTTGAGATTTTGAATGAGGCTAATCACAACTTTTTCTTTGTGCTTGTGGTCATGAATTTTGTCTCGGTATGTACCTTAATTTTATTTTTATTTTGAATTTTTTCCCTTGCGCCCCGACGGCGAAAACAGTTGTTATGATTTCTAGTTGTCGCGCGTGTCGAGATTGCCACAAACTAGCGCCTGCGCAGTCCGCTCGCTTCCTTTTTTGTCCGACTGGAAAATCTTCCATGCTCATGATGACTCTAATCTCTGATCATTTTATCTATAAATTTGCCGACAAGAACACAAAAAGCAATGGGGATTATCACTTGAATCACATCCGATGCCAGTGAACGTATATATTATACGACAGTATCCGTTGTTTTCGTGGCAAATGGTTAGATTATATTTCTCTACAGATGAATATCTAAGCGGTAGTATATTCCGTGATCATGTCAAAAGGTCAAGTAGATCCGATTGTGGTCCGACGTGGTGCTGATATCATCAATTAGTTTCGGCTTATACAACAAACCACAACAAAAACGCAGGATTTACGTTATTCGCATTTTCCGTTGCACATACAACACTACGCCCAGATTGACTTGGTTTCCCCCAAGTTGGTGCGAACCAGTCGGCCTTTCGCATCTTTTGTTCGCAGTCTTTAGTTACCAAGTAGCGGGGCCTGGTAAGCTCGGTATCTATTTCCAAGTTGTGGAACGTGTGCTTGATGCTTGACATGGTTTAGGTGCATGACTGCTTATTGTATCCTGATGCGCATGGGTGAATGTGAGAAAGCTCCATTCGTTGTTATTGTCCTGTTGTGGATGTATTCATATCCGCTCCTTTAGGATTTCTATTGTAGCTTACTCGATCTTGACCACCGGATGTGGTGATGGCAAGAGGTCACCGAGAACGCTTGTACTATTTGAATGGCCATGCATACCCTATCGGCTCAAGCCTAGCAGGTACCTAATTGACCCGCTTGTCCAATCGTAATCTCCCCCAGTTTAGCAAATTGGAATATGCGTGAATGCGTCTGTTTCCAACCTCATCAAGAGTGTGTCTCCATTTCCGACCGAAATGACACCGACATAGTCCTTCAGGGTATATATATCTCATACTGCTGCGTTTAGAACCTCACACACCCCTCGTCTTCTACTACATGTCTCCTACACGTGTCGAAATGGTCGAAAGCGAAAAGCCCACCTCATTCATACTTCCCGACCTCGTATCACACTGCAAGTTTCCTTTGGTTTATCACCCTCAAGGAGACGAAGTTGCCGCGCAGTCCGTCAAATGGCTCGATGAGAACTGTCCTGACCTCAACGCTAAGCAACGGCGCGCATTGTACGGTCTTCAGGCTGGCGAGTTGACAGCATTCTGCTATAACACGGCATCCCCTGAGCGACTTCGTGTTGTTTCCGATTTTATGAATTACTTGTTCCACTTGTAAGTAATGGCAATGGCAATTCTTTTGACTTGAAGACATCTCACGCTAACACGCATTTTTTGCATGGCTTTTGACCTCTAGGGATAACATCAGCGATGGCATGATGACACGCGAAACTAACGTTCTGGCCGACGTGGTCATGAACGCTTTCTGGTTCAGTGGCCGCTATATGCCGACCAAGAAACCAGGCAAGGAGCAGCCAGTTGAGGAGCTGAACCCTGGAAAACTGGCCAGAGAGTGAGTTTACCGTGAATGCGGTTTTCCGTTGTATTCGGAGGAGGGTTTTAACTCACGGATAATCGTTTATAGTTATTGGTCTCGTTGCATACCTGGTGCTGGACCAGGCTGTCAGGGACGTTTCAAGGAAACAATGGAGCTCTTTTTCGAAGCCGTTAATATCCAGGCACGCGCCCGTGATCAAGGCGTAATCCCAGATCTTGAATCGTACATCGATGTTCGTAGAGACACTTCGGGTATGCCCTCTTATTATTCTCTCAGCTTGGTCTCATTTTATTGATGATCTCTTTTTTCTCAGGGTGTAAACCTTGCTGGGCTTTGATAGAGTAGGTTCTGTTTGACACGCTTTCACAAAACCTGTTCCTAATGGAGAAATCATTAGATATGGCCTTGACATTGACCTCCCTGACTTTGTGGCTGAGCACCCAGTTATTGAGGTCTTGAATGAAGCCACTAATGATTTGGTAACCTGGTCTAACGTATGCTCATATCACTCGTTTGTCAACCCTCCAGCCTATTGACGTGTTGACCTCGTTTTCAGGATATCTTCTCCTACAACGTCGAACAATCACGTGGAGATACACATAATATGATCGTTATCTTGATGCGGTACCACAATCACACCTTGCAGAGTGCTGTCGACTACGTCGGTGACCTGTGCTCCAAGACAATCGACCGTTTCATTGAGTATCAGAAGAAGCTGCCGTCTTGGGGACCTGAGGTTGACGACATGGTCAAGCGCTATGTGCAAGGCCTTCAAGACTGGATTGTCGGGTACGTTGCTCTAATAAACGGGGTTGGTGAAGTGGCTTAATGTCTTTGATAGGTCGTTGCACTGGAGCTTCCAGACTACTCGCTATTTTGGCAACGAGGGACAACAGGTGAAGCAACATCGGCTTGTCAAGCTTCTCCCTGTCACTGGTTCAAGCACTTAAATTATCGACTATGAGCTACTTTCTTTAGCAATATGGCATGTGGATTCGGTATTCTACCCTTCGACTTTCTTCTCCGGTAATGATTTTTATTTTGACTCAAGCGTTAAGACACTGTAGAAACATTGTAAATAGATTTATGGCTATGGCTAGTTATGTGCTCCTGCATTGCAAATGACGTCATGCAAATGTCATTGGCTTCTACTCCCTACATAAAACTACTTCGTCCTTCGTTGGTTTCATTCTTGATTAAGGACGCTCTACATACCAAGCTTTACCAACTATGAATACCGTATTTCGTCCATTGCTGCGTTCTGCAGTACTCAGAAATAATAACACGCCTTTCATGATGCTCCAACGTCCGATTCCGCTGGTCCATCGCCTTCATCGCCCGACGGCTCCGCTTAGGATTGTGGGACCGTTCTTGTCTCGTGGCGTCGCTAGCTCGGTTTCCAGAAAGCCAGGAAGTCAAGATCTTGAACACGCTGCGACCAATATCAAAGAAGAAGTGGGAAACTCGGCAGCCGACCTGGCAAAGGCTATCGCTGGATCTAACATGACAAAAGACTCGGTGGACCCAACAGGGACGGCGTCATTCGTAAGTTTTTTTCTTTTCTTTTATTTTTTCACTGCACTTTTTTTCCCTTTTTCTTCTTTTGTTTTGCTGTATGTGTGAGAATCCAAGAAAGTTTTGTCTCATGAATGCACTTTTTTTTTGGTGACGTAGCTGGGAATTACGAAGAATATTTTGGCAGAGGTGCCGACGCCGATGCTGGTATTGGGCTTGGCAGGTGAGGTATTGACTCATTTCGAATATGGAAATGGAACTTCTAATGGTGTTGTAAATTATCGTTAATGGTTAGGCGGTCTTCCATATGTTGCTGCTTCTGTTACGACAGTGTATTTGGCCTACGAGGCAGGGATAGCCACAAGTGGTGTAGTGACTACGATAGATCCCGGTGTTGCGCTGACCGTGTTGGATAAGGCGCTTACCTTCCAAGTGACCTATGGGGCAGTCATGCTTTCTTTCCTGGGTTAGTTTTTCACCGAATGGTATGGCATGAAACTGAGAGGGTTACCTAACATGCAGGGGCGATGCATTGGGGAATGGAGACTGCTGCTTATGGGGGGCAGAAAGGTTATACCCGGCTGGCATTGGGCGCTGCTCCTGTATTGGTAGCATGGTCTACCCTCGCGATGCAGCCAATAGGAGCGCTTATTGTACAATGGCTGGGATACACGGGCCTGTGGTTTGCTGATTCGAAAGCAACAATTGCCGGATGGAGTGGGTACCACAATTTAATTCGCCCTGCGTGTGCAAGAACAATAAGCTGAAATAACGTTTGTTGGTAGCCCCGAAATGGTACTCTCAGTACAGATTCTATCTGTCTCTTCTAGTCGGAACATGGTGCGTAACCTTTCTCGGTCTACTGAAAAGATGTTTGCATGAGGCTCATGATTGTGGTTAGCATCATTGGATCTCTCGCTGGAACTTCCTACTGGGGACCTGTGGCTGGGCATGGTCTGCTCTCTCATGACCTTGACTTGATTCGTGAAGAGAGGAAGAAGATGATGCCTGCCAGATCTGGTGTGATTCCTGGTCTAATTGAAGCAGTTCCCGCTGGGGCGCAATCTGACCACTTTGTTCGTATTCATAACAAGAAGGCGGACAGGGAGAAGGACGAATCAAAGTAGACACAAGTAGGAAAAAAATCATGGGTTCTTTGTTGTACAATAAACTTTGATATGTATTGATTAGGGAAGGCTTGAATTCAAAATTTTTTCAAGGGGTGTGTCGGGTAAGATATTCACACAAATATGGGATTTGTGTCGCGGAGACGAAGGTCAAACAGCACAAAAAAACACTAGCCTATATTGATCCATCATTGTCTCTGCAACCATGATACAGTATGGTGGGGTCTGTGCCACAGAACTTGCGTGCTTGAGTGGCTTTCTCTTCTCAGTGTCTTCCTGCATGTCAAATTCACTGGCGTTTGCTCCAAGGCGTGGGATATGTTGCTCTCAGGCATGGGAATACCGGGTAGTTCAGCACGCCACCATATCTATCAAACTGCACTGCCACTAGGTCCACACTGACTCTGAGCCAAGTGTTGTGCTTCTGACAGGAACACAGATGCGCCACCTAATAACCAATCATGAGAGCAATATGTTGTAGGATTACGGTACGGAAATTTGGGTTGCTACTGAACTACTATGGAGCTCAAAATTGACTTGGTCGTCACGCTTGCGAGTACGAAAAGTAAGGCGTTGCCATTATCAACGAAAGCGCGTGTCCACAACACATCATGTGTCCGGGCCGGTTGAACCAATTAGAAGTTGTTTCATTTGTATCATTGGCTCAGGATGCGGCAGAACCGGCCGGGGGAAGGCGGGAAGATGGGTTGGGACAGTGTTGGGACTGAGGATTTTGTCTGATTGGACTGGTGGGTGGGTGATTGCGGGATTGAGAGTGGCGGCTGGACCGTGCGGTGAGTCCCCGAAATTGGCAAATCGCAGTTGAGGAGCTTCGTAGTCTCTAAACGGATTTTTTTAAAGAAACTTTTTCCACCCATCAAGTCACTTTGACGTTTGACTCTCATTTCTTTACCTCTCTTCTTCCCCTCACCCGCTGCCCCCTTTTATTCCTCCCCTCCTTCCGTCCCTCCGATTAACTACCCGCAGGGTTGGTTTTTGCATTTTATCATTCGGGTACCTAGTGTACTGTACGCTCTTTGATCATTGATTCTGTTGCGCTTGTGCCAGGGTGAGTAGAACCTCTTTTCTCTCTTCTTTGTGTACTGCGACACCTACAACTGATATTATGTATTCCTTGGCATTGTTTTAGAAAAGCGCAGCGCTATTTATCTCTATATCTCTTGGGCTTTGTTTATAACTGTTCCCGGCCCCCCATCAACCACGTTTCTGGTACACCGCCATCTCTTGCAAAATCACTCGTTCGTTTGGAAAGCCTTCTGTCTCTTCCACATCACACACATCACAACGCACGCACTACCTGTAGTTCTAAACGATCAAGAAAAGTATAAGGAGTTGGTATTCTCTCTCTCTCTCTCGATTGTACCTAGTACCTTGGGAAGCCAGAGCTGCGATTAGTTGGAGGCTGTGGAATTTCCGTGATTGATAGGTGAGTAACCCTGGTTATGCGTTTTATTTCGACTTGCTTAATGCAATCTATCTCTGACCCTTTCATGGGCCCCTAATTACAACTGTACCTTGGAAACGTCCTTTTTCGATTCCTGGTCTGGTTGTCAGTTCCAGGATACAAACAAAAACGCTGAGGCTCCTGTATTTCTGCCTTTTTTGTATCGCATACCTTGACCTTGCTGCTGCTGCTCCCGCTGGTGTGGAGCATCACGTCTCATTCCCTTAACCCCACCGACTCCAACGCAGTACCCCCGTCTTGTTTACTCATTCACACCGATCTTTCTTGCGCGCTCTCTCTCACGCATATACTCTTCTCCCTGGACCTATACCGACTCTCTTATTCCTGTGGAACTTCGTTATTCTCTTTCCAATCTTTGATACCACAATGCTTATTCGACTTCGTCGCGGTGTTGAACTCGAAGATGTTCATATTTGGGATGACTTGGCCCGGCGGGATCCTGCGGTTATTGATGGATCCGCTCATGAAGGGTTAGGTCATGGTGGCAATGCCGCAGCTAGCATGGAGGATGGGCCGTTACCGCCAAGTCCAACGTCACCAATGACGCCAATTTCACCAAACTCACCAAAGTCAAGCATAGGAAGCATTGAGCCAACATATATCTATCCATTACCCAATACTTACCCGTCGATGTCTGACGGACCACACTTTACCGTGTTACCTCCTCCATCCATCTCATCTACAGTACCCTCCTCTTCTTCATTGACGGTCGTCTTAACCCCCTCAAGCACGTTCACATCACTTCCTACATCAAGTTCACCAAGGACAGCGCCCTTGGCAACAGGTAGCGGAGGGCTTGGTAACGGTGGTAAGGCTAGCAGTTCATCAGCGCCGGACAATGTTGGAGGTACAAAAGCTTCATCCAGATCGTTTCCTCATGGAGCGATAGCCGGAATTGTCATCGCTGTATTGTTGCTTGCCATTGCGGTTGGTATATATGTTGTGAGACGACGTGCGGTTCATCAGAGAAGGAGAGTTCGAGGAACTTGGCTTCCGAGGCCGTTCTTGGCAACTCTGAAAGGGTCTGACGTGTCCAGTGGCGATGCCAGTGCGATGGAGAAAGCTGAGGGTGAAGAAGGATCTAGAGCGAGTATTTGGGGAAAGAAGTTGATACCCCGCGTCCCACCCCCGCCCTTGGTAACGCCACCTGCATTAGCACATACATCGGAATTACCATACAGCCATGATAGGCTATCTGCTGGGGACTTGGCATCATTGCCCCCGCCGAACCCGCCGTTTGCTCAGGAGGCGCGTCGTTCATTACCCCCTCATTGTGGGATGGTGGTGTACATGTTCGAGCCCACATTGCCTGACGAGCTGAGGCTTTCGATTGGAGAGACGATGCGGGTGTTGGCAGAGTATGATGATGGATGGGGGTTGTGTGAGAATGCGAAGGGCGAGAGGGGGATGATACCGCTAGAGTGTTTGGATCGTGGAGATATGCATGGATACGACGTGCCGCAGACGGGAAGGTTATCAAATGCTGGGTCAATGCATGGGTCGATACAGATCAAGAGAGATAGTAGTTTGGTGGCTGCCAGAGTTTGAGGTTGGGGAGAGATTGATTCTTTGCCCTTTCCTCTTTTTGCGCTGTGCGCGTACCTTTTCATTTCATCTTTCTGGTGTGTTGTCCCATTGCTGGCTTTGGAGATGATAGCAGGATGGGTTGACATTTGCTTTGAGCTGGCAAATACACGCAGCCTCTCAATTGCAGTGGTATCCAGTCCTGATTTACAGTAGCTGGTCTTGTTACCCCCTTATAGCATGTTGTGCATGTATCACCATTTTATTAATAAAAGCCATTTTGTACTGATATAGTAAAACGGTGTGTGATTGGCTGGATGGCATTATGGGAGAGAGATAAAAATAGGGGTTGAGGCGCGCGTCGTTTTTTAAGTGATATGATGATACACGTGTTGGACGTGTCGGAGGGATTACTATATCTAAATCTCTTTCTTATCTTCGCTCCTCCCCCCACAACCACAACCACAACCCACAATCACCCACCTCCGTTCTTGAGAACGTTAAAGCGTGTGGTACGTGTCACATCACATCACCCGTCTCGCCCATCTCGGATCAACTTTGATTCCTGTCTCTGTCAACAACAACCGGTCAGCTTACTACCGTACTACTAATTGTCCTTCTGCTGTGCTGACGTTGGCAACCCCCCCCCCCCAATCACGCAGGAAAGGAGGAGGGAAAGTTCAAAGGCGGGGATCCGGGAGTGTTTGTGTGTCGTGCCTGTCCCCAAGCTGTCACGTTATTATTTGCTCTTTCATTTTCACCTTTGACTTTTTCATTATCTTCCTTCCTCCGCTTGGTTGCCTTTCCACACACACAATCAATCCTCCATTCTCTGGGGCCCCGCCTCAAAGCTTCTAGGTTCAGGGGGGTTGGCTTTAAAAATCTAATCTTGGAATGGCTTTACATGATTTGACGAATAATCACGACACGAGTATGAATATGAACTCTGCACCAAATGGTATCCATGCTGTATCGCCCTTGTCCTCGGGCTCGCCGCTGCCGTTGCCGTTGCCACCCGGTTGGAAACGCCAGCAACAGCATCAGCAGCAACAACTACAACCGCGACCACGAAGGGTGCACACTGACGACGTTTTGTATCTACCTATGAAGATGACCAGTTTCAACAATGGGAGTGGTGGCCCAGGGACATCGCTCGGAACAATATTCGCGAACCCGAAAGAATGCGAAGGTGAGAGCGAGCGGTGCAGATATCCTATTCCTGAGACAGATTTGAGTGACATTGTATGTTTAGAATTGGCGTATAGGCTTCTTGCGGCGCTCCCTCGGTCTCGTCTCGCCTCTGTCCAGAGACGTATCGCTCCGCTGTTGCAGTTTGATATTGTCAGCGTATGTGATATGCGTCTCTTCGTTCTCTTTCCTGGTCGTCTGTGCTGATTTGCAACGCGTTTTTTTCTTGGGTGCCTGAAATTTCCCACTCTACTCCCACACACAACCGCATATATGTATATTTTCTCAGTCGCTACCCACTGAACTTGCGTTGCAAATCCTTGTGTTCCTCCCACACCGCTCGGTACTCACTTGTGCGTTCGTATGTAGACGGTGGAAGACACTGGCGGATGACCAGACGCTATGGAAGCGGTTTTGTCATGCCCGTGGTTGGGAATGGCGCGCCCCTGTTCGGCCCAATCAAAATATAACTGCGTTAGCCGCCGAAAATGCTGTGTCGTTGGACGATGGCGATGACGAAGGCATGGGCGATTCAGATGAAGAAGAGCATGATGTTCGGGGTGATGAGGATGGAGAGGAGTCGATAACTGAGGGAAATTCGACGACGCTGTTGAATGATGATTCGGGCTTTGAGTCATTGGCGTCGACATCGACGTCGAGGATTGAGGGCAAGCCGCCAGCGCTGTCTATTCAAGTTCCACAGACATTCCCATCTGTTGGTAGCATGACAGATGCGAGTACGAATGCGATAGCTTCCCGCCCAACAAGGTCTGCACCTGCCACATTCAAAGCTCACCAGTTGCCATTTTCCCGGCCAAACTATAAACTCCTCTATCAAACGCATTTACGTTTACAAACCCGATTCCTTCGTTCGTCTTACAAGCTCACCTTACTCCAGGACAGGGAGACGCCGTCCAATGGACATACAAACATGATTTACTGCCTTCAGTTGTACACGTACCCTTCAACAGGAAGGCAAGTCCTGTTCACTGGGTCCCGTGACAAGACTGTGAAGGAGTGGGATTTGGAGACGCGCAAAGTTGTGCACGTTATTGAGGGTGTGCATACGAGTTCGGTGTTGAGTATATGCGCGCATAAAGGATATTTGGCGAGTGCTGGGAGTGATCGGTGTGTGGCCTTGTGGGATCTAGAGAAAAATACGTTGGTTAAGGTCATATGCGACCATGAGGATAGTGTGTTGTGTGTGCGGTTTGATGATGAAAGACTGGTTACTTGTTCAAAAGGTGAGTCCCCTCGAGAACTTGATATTGCATTTGTGGTAACAGTGCTTGTTAGACCGTACTGTAAGGACTTATTCCTTCCCTGATTTGGTTCCCCAATTTGTACTTGGAGCCCATCGAGCAGCTGTAAATGCTGTATCTATCTACAAAACTTTGATTGTTTCTGGTTCCGGAGACCGATCCATACGGCTGTGGGACGCACAAACTGGGCGGTTATTACGCACCTTTGATGAACATCATACTAGAGGGTAAGTGTTAAATCTATCGTAGTAAATAAGTGAGCTGAAAGCCGCTCTAGTATTGCATCCATTGACTTCAAGCCACCGTACATATTATCTGGATCTTCGGACAAACATCTTCGCTTATTTGATATGACGACATTGCAAGGGTGGTTCACGTCTCCTGAGACGACTCAGACGACTCCTGCGCCACCTGTAATTAATATTAGTGTTAGTGGGAGCAGTACTACATCTGCCTCTTCTAACGTCTCGGAAACCACTGAAAATGGGTTGAATGGCGGATCGTTCCCGGTGCCTGCCGAGTTTATGCTCGGCGCGTTTGGTTCGAACATGTTTTGGGATGATGACGAAGAAGTCGACGAGGTGGACGCGGCTAGGGGAACTAGGGGAGAGCAACACCCGTGTACATGTGCTGCTAGCTCATCACGATCTCACGCGCGGAGTCAGACGTGCGCGAATTTGGTGTGCCATGATTGTGGGAGCAGTAATGTACGAGTTGCGCCGCTTGGGTGGGCGACGAACACGGTGCGTGGGTTGACTATGGGTATTGGGCGGATATTTGGCCACCTGTCGTCCAGAAGTCAAGTACCAGTGGTAAGAGGAGGTACAGGTGCGGTGTGTACCTTGTGTGGAGTTGCTGCTGCTGCCTCTGGTGGTGTTCCTGGTAACGGTGTCGGGGCTAGTGTTGGGTCTGCCAGAAGGAGACTTGGGGTGGAGCATAAGGATTTGGTAAGGAGTGTGGCGCTTGGAGAGAGGTTTGTTGTTAGTGGGAGTTATGATCGGACTATTAAGGTGAGGTTTCATTCGCAAGCTTTCTTGATGGTGTGCAGCATTATGACCTCTTTTTTTTCCCCTCCTTTCAGGTGTGGGACCGTCGATCTGGGGCTTTGATTGCCGATTTGACTGGCGGTCATGTTGGGAGAGTGTTTTGTGTTGGGTTTGATCGTACAAAGGTAAAATGTTCTAAAAATATATGTGGAGTTGACTTTGACTTTGTAATGCTTCCTATTTTCTAGATTGTCTCATGTGGAGAAGACCATGTAAGTTGCTTACTTGTAATCAGGTTTTCTGATCTCATTATATATAATGCGTTTCACAGAGCATATGCATTTGGGATTTCTCACACGGCATGGATACCAGTTTTATTGAGTTGTCGTGATTGAGACCAGCCTCTTGCTACCCGTCTATTTTAAATCTACCACTGATTTCGCTGTTGTAAGACCCAGAGCCCAAATACACTTGAACCTCTTGTCTAAGCCAACAAATGATGGACATGACTGTAGATTGGTACTCACATACAACCCGGTAATACGGAGCTCTATTATCTGCATAGATATGGTCTGGCACGATAAACTTGATGCTCCCATTCTGGGCTAAGATGTCAAACGGAGGGCTGATGTGCCCGCCCAAATAAGAGCGACCCCTGCGAATCTCATGGTCCCTCGCTATACCATGTTCCTTGTTTCTTAGAAAAAACGTGAGGCTCTAAGATGTTAGCACATACCATGAATCATTGTGATTAGGCCGTTCGTGGCTGATGGTTTTTTCGAGGTGTCCCTGGTAGGGCGGTGGCGTAAGCTTTTATATGGAATATAGTTTTGGTTTTGGTTGGAAGGATAGGCAGGGGGAGGGTAGTAGCTTCCCTCCTCTCCTTCTCCCTCGCAAAGAGAAACACTTACCAAACAATTCGCTGGACGGTTCCAGGTTTTAACACCGCGTTGGCTGCGGGCTCTAGGATCCTTGGGATCCATTCTACATCAACAACAGCGGAGACTGCAGTGAGGAACGAGAGGAGGGCCGTTGCGATGAGGAATAGACGCATGGGTGGGCTGTGTATGACTAGGAGATTCCAATAAAGACAAAAGAAAAAAAAAGAAGAAGAGAGGGACAGAGGGAGCCTGGCAGTCGTTGGTATTTATTTGTTTCTTTTCTTTCCTTTTCTGAGGATATGCATAGGCACGTGCATTGAGTAGTGCATGAATACCTGGGTATTGTTGAGATTGTTGAGATAAGGAGGGGTAGTGAGGGAGACGCACCGCTTTCCCTTTGCGAGCTAGTTGTGTAACAGGAGTTCAATCTCTACCGCACCAAGCCGTATCACGATACTGTGCGGCAAAAAAATAATAATTGAAATAATAATAATAATAATAAGGCGTTACTTACCTATAGAACATAGTAACGATGCCCAGTCAAACCGTAGTCCAGTTGCAGACAATTTTCGATTTATGAGGTGGTCCCTCAGGTTGGAGGTGTGGTGGGTTGTGAGAACAATGCACAACTTGCACTCGTGCCATGTCAGAGCAGCCTTGCAAAAGTCTAAAGTAACAGCAACCGCGCAGTCGAAAACTGTGGTAGTGTGGGTATGTGTGTAACTTTGATATCGACGTCATGTTTAAGATTAGAAAGATTTCTTGTTTTTTTTTTTTTTTTTGGTTTGTCAGTGGGTCCGAGTCGAATACTAGGATTTATACACTGGAAAAACATTGACTGGGTTAAATATGCCTGGGAGAAATGTGTGGAATATATTACGTGCCACTGGGCAGTACGGACAATTGTTCATACTGTAATACAGTGGAACCTTGAATGGAACGTTGTGCTCTCGTTCGGGTTACGATATCACAAAGAGGTGCCAGTTCTATACCATGATTTGCACCATGTCTTGCTGACGTATGGGCATCGAAAGAAGGCGAGTTCCATCTAGTGTTATTGGTTAGGGTATTCGTTCAAGTTGCAGCATATGCCGCGATCACTGTACTAGTTCAACTCGGAGTTCCCACACGGCCAACTTGCTGTTCTTTCCTCTAGTTTCTCAACCGTTAGTTCTTCAAGTTTCTCTATCTCTTCCGAGTCCTTGTGTGTGACGTCTCTCCCATCCACGACAACCGTTACAATAATCCTATACACCAAAGCAGCCTGAGACGCCCAAGAACTGCTGATTAACAGTCCGAATTTTGCCACTCATACTGCCTACAGTACCACCCACATGCACTTAACAAACAAGTGTGCAAAAATGAGGCTATCCAACGCTGAGTATAAAAACGGCCTTTTGATTCATCCCACTTCGCTTCTTAGGTATCAAACTTGGTTATCTTTCCCGGACCTCGAAAGACAAAATGATGATTTTTTAGGGTTGTGCAACAGGGTGAGTGTAGGAGGGGCGGTGTGTCGCTTATGCTTCGCTTATTTTTCAGGGTTTAAGTTGTGTCCTACTGTAGCAGGAGGCACATGGCCAGGTACTTCTGGCCATATGCACGCCGATTACTCACTTTTGCCACTGTTTACTTACTTTCTCCTTCGCTTACAATGTCTCTTAGTTTACCTTTTGGTCCAAGTTACCTACATGTCTTCATTAAAAATCCCCATTTTTCTTACCTGGTGCTTCAGCCTTTACTCACTGAAGTGCCGTACATGTTCTTATTCTCATCTATTCTATCTTTATACTGATTCACCTGTAGTAGTACTCAAGTTACATGCTACAAGGTGAATATACTAGTCTTTACTCACTGAAGCGCCTAGTACTCAAGTTACACGCTACAAGACTGAGAGTCTGTAGCAGTGCTTCACCATTTTATATTTCTGATAATATTTACTCGTGAGACGTGATAAGAATGCCCAACTGTAATAGTTGTTAAGACGGTCGCTGGAGGTGGCCATGAGCCGGGAGCGTAGGGCAACGCATTGAGCATCCGTATCTAAAAGGTTGGGATCATGGCTCAAGCACATCTTTCCGGTATCCGGATGCTTTCCCTAATGTGGTAGTTACTGTCAATACACTGAGTATTTCTCTGGATGTTGCTACAATCCAACGTGACTTTCGTGAGTCCTATTTTCGCGTCTCAAATGATTCTGCTTCAAGCAAAGCAGATATTACACAGGTAGCTTACCACTACTTTGATACTCGGAAAATCAACAGGTGTATATCCATTAACTAAGCAAATGGAGAAGTTGGCCATAAGGAATGTGAAGGAAAAAAGGGACGTGCGCGGCACTAAAAGGATGCTTGGCTGTATGGTCTACGGTCACGGTACAATGGTCTCGTCGTTGGCATCAAGTGGTCACCATCATCCATTTCCGGAGAAAGTTATTTCGCTGCTGACGCATGGCCGCAGCGTAGTGGTAGCATTCCTATTACCAACCGGGGTAAATATATAACTACAATGGCTTTGTTTCCTGAAGCGCAGAGAATTGAGGATTTCGCACTACAGTCATACTCGACTCAGAGCCTCTGCTGTGGCGCTGAAGCATGGTCGCGGAATTTGAGGACGACTTTGCCAAACTGACTCCCCTGACGAATAAGATCGAATCCTTCCTCGGCGTTCTCCAGCCCATCAAGTACGTGCCCAACGACCGGAACGATTTTATGTGCAGACAGGAAAGCAGTTGCATCAAGAAGATCTTGGTGCGACCCCATTGTAGAACCTGTCGACTTGGTCAATTGTCACCATGACAAGTATATTCGAGCACCATACCAAGCAAGTGCTGGTTCTTGAGAACTTCGCGCATGGTGAAGGATATCTTGGGGCTTGCAGTCCTGTGGTAGAGACGTATATGAGGGGTGATAGCTAGGTATGTGATGCGTTTGCTTACATTCCATAACATACAACGCGGCCCCCTTGCTTGAGGTATTTGCTGGTCTGACCCATGATATCACCCCCTCCTGAATCGACGACGACATCAAGGAGACCAGTGCAGCCATTTTCTTTCGCATCTTTGGAAAGTAGAGCCCCAATCTTTGCAGGCCAGTCCTCTACTCAGGTTAACGTTTCGCATTATCCATCGTTCTCATTGGGATTGAAACTTACTCTCTCTATAATTTGCGCCACCTTTTGCACCAAGCTCAGTTGCTCTTTTCATCTTATCTTCATTTCCACTTGTTACATATACGTTGGCACCTTTGGCAACACATATTTGGAGGGCAAGAATTGCGACACCACCGCCAATTCCGGTGATCAGGACATTTTGACCTTTTGAAACCCCTCCTTTGACGATAGCAGCTCTTTAAAAATAATGAACACAACGAAATGTTAGTAAAAGATGTTCTTACCTCCAGGCAGTCAACCCTCCGAGAGGCCACGCAGCTGTGTGAACGTCGTCCAGATGCTCAGGACTTGCAATAACTTGGTCTTTCTCCACAATGACATATTCAGAGAAGCTGCCTATGGGCGGATGAGGCCCGCCGCCCATAATGCCATATCTATCACAAATATGAGCGTATGTTGCGGAAAGGAGCATCAGCACCTACTCTGACTCAGGACCATCGGGGTCATTTATCCACCCACGACCAGGGGCCAAGAATACCCGTTTGTTGAGGAGGGAATCATTCTCATTACCAGATGCAACCACAATACCTGTGGGAATGAGATGAGGAGATGGTAAAACTAGTGTCGAGTTCACCCACCAGCACCGTCAGCACCCAAAGTGTTACCAAATGTAATGCGTGGATATTGTCCCATCCGAATCCACACCTAATTCCCGGTAATCAGTGATCTAACTGACATGATGAGGGGAGACAGTCCATACGTCCTTATGATTAAAAGCAGCTGCCGTCATCTGGACCATTACTTCACCTTCTTTTGGTGCGGAGATAGGCTTCGTGATGAGGACTGCATCGTGATAAAGCGGGGTCGTGCCTTGTGGTGACTGTTGTACCACGATAGCTCTCGTTGTCTGGGGCATCATTGAGTGCCTGGGAGATGTGGGGGAACTGTGAATTGAGAGTTCACATCTGAATGACTGGGACTCAGATGAGATGATGATTGGAATTCCGGTAACTTGCGCCGCTGGAATAGCCGAACAGAACACTCTACAGTACACCCGACTCGGACTCTTACTGGTGTATGACGACCCTAACGTTACCAAATCTCATCCCCCCTCTACTGGCACCAACCTTTGAGCGGATGTGGTCTCAGAGAACCTCCACACAATTTCTCTGAGACAAGGCTTCTCCAAACATATCGATAAAAATGTTTCAACACTTGCGCCCTCACACCGAACAGCGCGCCTCTAGCATGACAAGGTAGAAACTTGATCGGCGCCTAAGGGCAAGGGTGATTCAAGAGATTGATCGTATTAGAAGGAGAAAAGTCGGCCAGCAAGACAAGATGACCGTGTAGCCCGGAAAAGACGGTCAGAAATAATCAGAACGAATTTTTCTCGAACCTTGAAATCAAAAGATAATGGGATCTAGGAGAATACTTCCTGCCGTCATTTCTCAGAATAAACATCAAAGGGGAACCCATTGCTCACACAGTCCCCTCTACGCCGGGATGGGGCAGGGTTCTCCGATTGCTTCCTTCCCTCATTTACTTTAAGAATACCAAATAGCCGTCAAATTTATTCAGGCATTGCTCATCCTTACTGGAACACACCCGATGTAAGTATTTGTTCCTAGTCATGTATTTAAAAGAATGTTACAGTGCATCATGTTGATTACCTATCAAATCGACATGAGGTGGACTGGAGAATTTCTTATGCTTCTCTACAGTACTTGTCGCATAAACCCATTTGGTTAAGGTATCACAAGTGCGGCCAGATCATTACCGCAGGCAAACGTTTTAAAGAATGCTTTTAACCACAACGAAAACTTAGACTCCGAATGGGTATATTGTTACCTCAAGCTCCAATCTGGCCACTTGATACTAGGATTGTCTGCTACAAAATCGGAGAGATGGTCTGTCGATGAACTGACTTACAAGATATCTTCACGCCACTGCTGTAGGTGAGGGACAATAGGCCCTTTTGTACTGATTGCGTCTTGTGTTTATTTTATACAGTTCTTATCATGAAGCACTAAAATAAGGTCCGGTCCCAGGCGAATGACTCTATAGCATGCACTACAAAACCACGATTCCTTTTCATCAGCCTATCCCAATAAAAGGGGACAAAAGAGTCAATGATTTTTCAGTGTTCCGATTGGAAGGCAAGAAGGGTAGTGAGCAAAAGTGGTGAATGAGCATACATCCGTTTTTCTCGGCAAATACACCCCAGGTCTGTCGTAATTTAGAGAATCTAGCGTTTCTGTAAGTTTAATCGTTTCTGCACGATCACTTCCTGATATGATCGCATGACTCTACTGTTTCTCTCGGACCAGATATGGTATAAAAGGTCCGAGTCAAAGGTCCAAGCATGAGTGCTTGCCGTAACTCCCGTCTCCAGCCTGTTTTGGAGGTCCATATTGTGTCATTTGGTGGTACATGTACAGTAGTTGGTGATATAAAAGGTGATAAACACCCTGATTTAATCTCGGAGTCTATTGAAATCAATCAAACATGGTTGCATCCCTAGTTCAGGAGGTCTTAATTACACAAGACGGGCCACTTTTTAATGATAAAAGGCTGGTATTAGACTCGAAACAACACGAGTATACTAGGGCGTATGGGCGTGAGACTCGGATGGAACATGATACGCTAGCGTGTGTGATGGATGGAATAGGTGGTACACAGCTGAATTCGAGTGGCTATTGACACTTAAGAGTTGTCATGTAAAAGCCATATAAGAAGATTCAAAAAGAGCTGGACGGCATATAGTCAAGCAAAATCATGACACACTCCCCTTGCAAGCCCTCTTCCTGAACATCATGTCCGGCCCACCACCATGCTATATTGGAGTAATTCAATGTAAGACGTTCACTCATACTTGAATTAAGAACTGATAGTTTTGTAGTCGACTCGGAAGTACCTGATGCTCAGCGACAAGATGTCGCCCCGTTTCCCCGAAGTTCGATCACATGTGCATCACCACAACTAAATGCAGCCTCTCATCCAGTATCAGAGGAGGCTAAGCCGTTGAACGGCTTCATGCACTACCGCAGTCATCATCAGAAAAAGTATGCGATGAGAGGAATCCCTCAGAAAGACATCAGCAAACGCCTTGGAGAGGAGTGGAGGAAAATGTCCGATGAACAAAAGGAGGTCTACTCATCGTTAGCGAGGAAGAAGCAAACACAGTACATCCGAGAATATACCTTACCTCAGGGCAGAAGGACAACGCGTAAGAGGCGTAACAATGGGACGTCAACCACCAAGTCCCCGAATCCAAGTTCTTCTCGACGTGTTGTGAAACCGAATGAAGGGGTAACTCGACCAAACTGTGGCATGAGCGATCCCAACAGTATTGCTTCGCTGGCAGCTTCCGACATGATGGTGGCGGGGCTCTTACCAGGAACGCAACCTGTACAAGAGATACAACACCAAGCCGAACAGACCCAGCTGCCGATTGTCGAAGTGAGTGTTTGAGATGAGCTCGTATTTATATTGATGACCTGATCAATCCCCGGGCCTAGGCGCTGCCAAATCCCTTACTTCCAGTATCTGCGTATAGTCCTTTTGGGTTCCAATCCGGTATTGGGGATGATTTTGGGTGGCTAAACCAGGTGCCGCCCAGTGGCTTTGGGGGACATATTTATGAGGGATTTTATAACGGCCATTCTGATGTCAAAACCGAATGGCAATTGGCTTCATTGAACACGGACCCAGAAGAACCTAATGGTCAATTCATTCAGAATGAACGATGGAGCACGTCTCGCCTCCCTTACCTTTCCTAATCTTATAGAAACACAATAAGCATTGACCCTTCCTGGTTTGATACGGATTTCTGTCCTTCGCTAGAAAAGCGATACATCAGTAAATAGACCAAGGGAGAGGTGGCATAGATTGAGAGTTATTTGCTGTTGTTTCGACATATTTGATACATTGTCTATTTCAAAACATTCATGACCACATCTCAAACATCGCGACCTAGCGCGGCTTGAGGCCTTGAGGGTGCACTATCGCATTGGCCTGTCTCTCTCTTCTAAGATATGCATCACATTTAGATGTTCATCTTGCTTCCACACTTGTCTGGTTCCAATGCGCTCGCATGAATCAATAGTATGCCAAGACCCAAAGGTCGCTGATTGGGTACTGAAAGCTTGTGGCTTCCAATATTGAAGTAGGACTTGTCTGAGAAGTAGCGCAGGATCGACCATGTTACAAAGAGATCTTGTATTTGGAGGAGACAAACAAGGCTAGGCAGGGGTGAAGGGTATATCAGGGTGTCAAAGTAGGTATTTGGACTACTGCTCAGGGTTATGTCTCTCCCTGACGAAGATCAGATTACCAAATTTGCAGCGCTGCCCGACAGCAATGGTAAACCATTTACCTTCTCAAACGTCTCAAGGAGCCTTTGATTACACACATGAAGAGAACCACCCAGTGGAAAAAAGGTGTGACCGTTTTTCCTGATTGCATCCCTTCTCACAATCTCACTCACCCACCCAAATTCTTGAATCTCAGATGGATAACGTCTTCCTTTCTTTCCTTTGAAACCTTTTAGTACTCACAGATGGTGTCTTCTTGTCTGCAGGTTATGGGCGTCTTGGCTTCGTCGTTTACTTCCGGACAACTTCATCCAGCGGGACGTCAGTGAGTGCGTCACGGCCTCTCCGGTTGAGGCGGGACTCCGAGCTGTCAGCACTGCGATCTCGTGGTTTATTGAATAGTCCTGCCGCAGTCTTCACCGACAATGCCGTAGCCTTGGCAGTTTCAGTCAACCTAGACATCCATTCCGGGCAGGTTGTATTCGCAGTTTATAACACTATACATAACGAGTCCTTCATGGCGGGCATCCAAGACAATGAAGCGGAGTAGGCTCCTTCGAGAACATCCCTTCTACTATGCTTGCTGCTACCCTTTGCGCCGGCTCCAACAGATCCTTCGTCACTTCGAAGTGGAGTGACAACTGAAGACCTAGCAGTCTCTTGCCGCTTTCAATGTTGGGGGCAACCACTTCCGACCTTCACCTGGACATGCAAAGTATGCTGTCATGGAAGTGACGGGCAAATCCTTATGTGGTTTGTTCGAGTTGTCACAGCGCCTGCACCCGGCGTATTCTCCACAAAAGCGAGGTACCCTGTTCAATGTGTGGGCTGGAGTTGCAGGTGAGGGAACATGTCTTATCGTGCTCTCGCAGGAATGTCCCTTCTCATCGCTCCTGTTCTCCTTCTGCTAGGGACTGTCTACTACTCCTGGTCGATTTCCTCAAGCGCACACAACCTGCCAAGTCAACCTTTCAAGGTTGTCCTCTCGATATCATTAAAGTCTTCGGGTCCATGCCAAGGTTCTTTTACTACTATGCATAAACATACGTGATTCCTTTTTGTTTCTACCTTTCCCTACGCCTGTATTGTCTCACATGGAAAAAAAATAGAGTACTGCTACCGTGTGCCATCGCTGTATCGTGTGTGTAAAGTACATAATACATACGTGTTCGACAAAGGGAGGTAGCTACATATTTACCTACAGATTCAATCACAATTGAAGAGAGTGAGCTCAACCGCCCTCCAGCAGCAAAAGGATGCAATAAATGTTCGAAACGGGTTATATGTTCTCTAACGTTCAATATTCATACCAACCCGTTTCTGAGCAATTACTAGTACTTCGAAATTCAGTCAGTGGTGTTCGATGCCGGTGTTCCGGTAACTAGTGTCCATTACCCTCCCACGATAGAGTGAGTCATTCCTGTTCGTGCCCCTCTCCTTATCAACGATTACTTCCTAATATGTTAGCACAATGACCTTATCAGGAGGCCACGAGAGTTAGGCCCTTTGGGTGGCACCTCCAGTGACGGTTTATGTGCGGTTTATGCCAATCCTGATCCAGTGTGGATGTACATGTGAAGCCACAAAATCACGAAAACTTGCAGTGTATGCTGATCTCAACTGTCGCGGACCGCAAAAATAAATTATGGGATCATATGTTACCAGATCTGGTGCTTTGTATTGAACTCAAAGAAGCGAGCTGCTCTGGAATCGATTGGACAAATACTATTCTATAGTGTGGTTGTCGCTATCGATACGACTAATGGTACGTAAAAATTTTGTATACCAAGCCAAGCACTATTTGCCACAAGCTACGAAGGGGTCATTGCATTGTGCTGCGGTGCGGATCGCATCCAACCCGACTCATCTTCACAAAGGTACGGTATACCTTGTGCGAAGCTATTGCCACCGTTCAGACCTCCCTCTGATGAAATATGTCAACCATTATTGCAAGCGGGGCTATGATGGGTTGAATGTATGTCGGACATCCAAGAAGAATGGGTTAACATTCTTGTTGCGAGGTTTGATTTAATGCTGGCCGAATAGGCGGATATCATAAACGTCATGTCATACTCAACATCTGGTAGGGGCTCAATCATCATTGAGCATAAGATTGTCAAAGTATATTCAGCACCTCTAGGCATGGTAAGTAGAGATACCGTCATGGACCTTCAGGGTCCTGTTTGGGTGAGAATGATTCTGCACAAGTTTTCTGATGTGACTCACAGCGGCTGAATAGAGTCTATGCACGTCGAAACCATTTACAGCTAGGATTTCATCGGCGGATGGAACGCAACTACCAGTGCACTGGGAGCGACTCAGTGAGGCGATTTGGTTGTACATTGATCCATTGGGCCTGTGTCATCATATGTGTCGGGGTTCGTCGCTCCCTCCTCAGCCGCTTATCATCCACAAGAGCTTCTGACTGCATTATGGTTAAAAAATGGGGGAACTTCATACGACTGAGTACTCACTTCCTCTGGGGTAGCTGATGCCTGACTTGCGATACCACAGCCTTCATATCTGGATAAATATAGTAGCAAAAATAAGAATGTGACAATATAATACACGAAAGAAGTCAATGGCACGGAAAACATGCCTGTTAATTGAACGGGAGCGAGGTGGTGGCAAATTGATGTGGATTGAGTGGAGATGAGCAAAGGAAGTGTGTCTCGGATGTTGGAGTGGACAACTGCGCCCCGGCTTTGTAGGTTTGAAGCCATTATATAGTAGTATCGGTAGATTTGAGAGGATAGGATAGGATGGGGATGGGTGTCCAAGTCAGAAAGTTCAGTAGCTTGACAGCAGGGGTGGCTTGCTGGCTGTCAGTTCGACGCTGCTTTGTCAAGACAGGTTTCCTCACAATTGAGGATGTCTAACAATGGTCACCGCACCGATTTCTGTCCTCATATTGTTCCAACACTCGTGCAACAGGAAAGAAGCTTCGTAGGATAAGGGCAAGAGTTTATGGGAAAAAAAATCAGGATGAGAGCAGAGTGGGAAGACTGTTGTTTGTTTCTGGGCGGAATATATTGTCTCGTGTTGTGTTCGTCCGCTTTCATCAACCCCCCTCCGCTTTATTTCTGACCGCACAGTTATGCTGATTGACGAAAAATTCCAGACTGCTTGTTCTTGTCTTGAAGCACACAATCATTGCCGCTGTCATCCCCCCTGCTAGTCCAGCAACAACTGGCCAAAATCGATATTACACCATATCACCGCCAGGACACTTCTTTTCTCGCCTTCTCTTGGTTCTTCGCCATTAGCTTTTTTTCCTCCCTTGCATAGCAGCAGAAAATCGTCCATCGAGGAATTCAATAAACGAATCCCCAAGACCATAGTTCAAGGGATTCATTCACATAGCACATGTGGTCCTCCTATATCCCAATCTCACTGCATAGATATCCGTGAATTTGACAAAGTGAAAATCCAATCCTTTGGCTGCGCAGAAGCCACTGTCTCGTGCTCAGACAAGTCCCGTTCTATATATCTGCTTGAAGCGATGCCGGCATCTGGGCGATCGACTCTGCTACCCTTGCCATTTTTGCTGGGTGATGTCCAGTGTCCTACTCATCATTCTTCAAGAAAATAATTTCCCATATCATAAAATTCGCGCAGTTCGACAAGGTGAGTCCTCTGGATCAGTCTTTTCCCTTCATTTGTTCTCTTTCTGTTGATATATGCGCATTTTGATGCTATTGATGTGATTTTGAGGATAAAGTTTGGGACGTGTGATATGTCGAAGTGTTTCTGTTGGGATGGACCCTCACACTATATGCTCATTCATCCGCATATTGCACTGCATTGCGTTCCTCGATTAAATCTTTGACGCAGATAAAATCCAGTTGATGGTGTTTGATCGACTCCCCCCCCTCCTGTGTGACAATGTCACGGTGACATTGAGTCACATAGAGGATGCTCTATAGTCCGTGTTGGGTACGGCCTTAGAGCCATGGTGATTGTATAGGCAATCCAGTCCCATTCAATCACTGTTTTTGATGATACTGGCAGATTTCATGGATATTCATTGGTTGGATCACATGGGGGGTGACTTTTCGACTGATTTCGTTTTTATATCCGAGTTCGTGCACCTGTTCTTGCCGAGTCTCTTGGGGTGTAGCCCTCTCCCTGGTCAATGTGTTCAGCCTGGATGTATTTCAGAACACTAAGACATGTTTATTTTATCATCTCCGCTTATGATCAGGCATTTGTAGATGAACAAGTTGGGTTTCCTATGTGTGTAAAACCTTCAGCATACGTGTTCACTAAACACTTTGTGGATAACTACTTGCTGACGTTGTAAAGATATCAGACGGAATGCGTTGCTTGGTCTCGATGAGAAGATAATCTTGTTGATGTGGAGGCATGTGTCAAGAATCATCGATGTTATTGATGGCAATGACCTCGTCCGTCTTCCTGATGGCCCGATGCTATTGGACGGCCTTTATCGTTCAGTTCGTGTCGTTCTTCACATTGACTGACTAGGACGCTTGAATACCATAGAAGACGCGGCAGCGTGCGACAATTCCTGCCTAAAACTGCTCCCCCGCCTCACCTCGTGTTTGGGGCTTCGGAACTCTACTATTTAAACGGCGCAAGCAATAAAACTGAGTTGAGCGGCCTTTCGTTCCCACCACTCCACACTCATTTTTTCCACTCCTATCCTACTACCACTCATAAACGTTCTCTCTGCTATTCAATTCACTTCACTTCTTAAAATGACATCGCGCGCACCGTTTCCCTCGTTTACAACTGTTATCCTATCCACGCAGAACTCTTACTGCCCAAATTACGATCGTCACACTCCAAATGAAGATTACGGTCCAGCTCACCGTGTCAGGCAAAAGGATAAAGTAGATTTCATGGTGAGTTCGATTTTGCGAAACTGCTCAATAAGAGCATTGAAGATTGTAGAAAACAATTGATCTTCGAGAAAATTTCAACTATAGTTCAAGCTTTTTGTTAGTGCGTTTCCTTTGCTAGTTATGTTGGCCCATTACAGTTCCTGATGTATCTCAGCCGGACTATTATCCCAGACTTGATGAGTCGTCTACTGTAGCTGATGATGATAAATTCTTCTGTGACAAGAAGAATGAACATCTGCGTGCGGACCATCACCTCAGCCATTTGAAGTGGATTTCGGTGTGTAGCTGATAGCGTTGTTGCAAGATTGATATCTCATCTTGTCTCATTATTAGCGTATTTTCTCTTGCTTGCGGAAATTTCGTGGCCAAGAGTTGCAGGCTGTGAAGAATGTTGCCAAACAGCTAAAATTTGATCTGAACAACTGAAAAACATTGCACAAAAAGGCCCTCTTGAAGTGTTTACTGCACTTGGGCGAAGAAAGGAAAGGGAAGGAAAGAAAGATATAATCGTCTAATGTACCTAACATCACCCCCCACTTGATTCTGCTTTGGTTGTTTGCTATACCGATTTGCTCATGCCTTGTACCATGATTAGTTATTGAAATGCATGATTATGCTTGTTCACAGTTATGTCGAAAGGGAGAGAAGGTGCAGGTGAGGGGGATGTGAAGGTAATTTGGGTTAGTGGGGCCCGCAGCACAAGGGTTTATCATTCTGCCTCGAGGCAAACAGGAGGCCGCGCTTCTACTGACTCGGTAATCCCGATGATGGAGCGGTCCCGACGCGTCAAATCACGTCACACATGAAGTCACGTCACACATGTCCTTTTTTAGATTCCCGTGTGTATGAACACACCGTAAGTGCCGTGCTCATGCAGCAAACCCTGCGTCTGACGTGATTAAGTTCTCTCCGCCATCACCGAAGAGCCAAACCTACGAGAAGAAGTCCAGCAACATCAAGTGAGTATATGTTTTTATTCAACAGATCTCGCGCTTCCTGCTTACATTTCACAAGATCCAGTGATTGCTCAGGCGGATGGCCAATATCCCGAGTGGCTTTGGATGATCTTGCGGTCTAAGGCTTGGCCAGACAATGGAACTGGTGGAAAGGCTGAGCAGGTCCAGAGATGGCAGGAGAATCGGCAGGGATGAACGAAAAGAAATCTCATGTCGACGCAGTAGCATAGCACCTGCGCTGATGCTGGGATATGGGGCGTTGGAGGTTGTGTTGAGGCATTGCATTGCTGGTTGTAGGTGAGTTGTTATCCTGATTGGTTCCTTTCTTTTGTTGAGCTAATGTGCTAGGTGTTGCTCGTTTCAGTGCATATAT
Source organism: Amanita thiersii Skay4041 (assembly GCA_002554575.1). Classification (NCBI taxonomy): domain Eukaryota; kingdom Fungi; phylum Basidiomycota; class Agaricomycetes; order Agaricales; family Amanitaceae; genus Amanita; species Amanita thiersii. Next base: position 86,473 of record KZ301985.1, read on the forward strand.
TTTCTTGTTTCTGTTATTTTTCTTTCTTCTGGCAATGAATATCTTTAAAAACTGCCATGCCTGCCAGGAGATCATTAGCTTATGGGTTCATTGCCAGCTATTCTAGTGGCGTCTGTCGTCAATGCATATGCCGACTGTATCATTAACCCTCCTTTACACTGCGATGCATGCTGTTTCTGTCCAGATCAGCTTAGTCTCCGTCACTCCGTCACAACAGTGTAACAATAAACAGTCACATCACGTTACAATTTACACAACCCACGATGATTTCAAGTCCCAGTTATACTCAAATAATAGTTGCAAGATCCGAAAATGTCCACAACACCATTGGCATCACGCTTCGAACAAACGTCCCTCAATGCTTTTTGATATGGAAGAATGGGCTAAAATTGCCACTGTCGCCAAACACTATAGCACAATTCGGTGAGTGGTATCATCCCGAAACTATAGCAGAGATACACTTACAAACAATTTGGTACCGACCAGGTTTGACATCTGGTACCTGGACTGCGATACTCCCATTTTGTTCCGCAAGGTTAAAGGGACCAGTCATATCAGCAACTGCAGGCATAAATTACACTGATCAGGCAACAGAATCAACGAAAACACATGGCGTACCGAACCGAAGGACGACATGACCAACGTTTGTGATGATATCCGGCTGATCAGAAGTGTCCCTGTTTTAATCAGCCTCCCAGCATCATGCTAGGATCAACAATGAAACAAACTCCTCACCAAGTTACCGTCTCAACGTGCCCAGCTCTCCAGTGCGTGTGGGCATTCGGAGTGAGGATCTTCGGCACCCATACGACCCCAGGCGAGCGCTCTTCATTGGTTACTGGCTGGTTATGAACACCGACGACAGAGAAAGAGACCAATAATACAGTAGCAAAGAAGCGCATGTCAGGTCTATGCACAAGGTGGTAAGGTCACTGTTGGCAGATGGACGGATGATAGAGGGCTTTCTCCAGCCTTTTATATCTGTATGATTCTTCGTGGCATCGGTCTTCTCTCCCCGGAACCGTCATCATGGAACATAGATATGCTCACATTCTATATATTAACCATGGACTTAATAGTCTCACATCATATTTTCCTTGCACCCAACGCTGCCCAGTAGCAATGTTTGAAGTCCCCACTTGAAAAGTTCTTTTAACAGGCTCTTGGTGGTTATTATGTTGGATTATTGAGTATTGGTCAATACTTACCGCAGTGCGAACAAAACTTCTGAGGCATGCTAGCCGGGATGGAACTGACACGAGTGACTAGTGACAATAATCAATGAACTTGATCAGTCACTCAGGGGTTGGCTTGTGGGCGATCCTTTTTTAGCAGCCACATCATTGATGGTACCGTTCATCAGCCTGAACTTTGAGGCTATCACGAAAGACTATACAGATCGTCCAAGTAATATCATGATATCTGGTCTATAATTATTTCGGAAAGATTTCTATCATGTCTGCCATATGGATCCTGGCCTCAGTGACCAAACTCAACAACCTTAGTCACTGTTCACATTGTCATCAAGTCTATTCATTTGTTTGATGCCCTAACTTGACTTATATTCTATCCAACTTGTCAGGAACGTACTAATGAAAACACGCAAGCAACGTTGTACGTTCCAGGTATATGAGGAACTGCGATTTGGGTGCTTCCATCCTGTGCCATTGAAATCCGTCAGGTTCGGATGAAAACTGTGATCTTCGTTGATAGTTCGTATCCTCTTGCAAAAAGGGGAACACGCCTAACATTTAAAGTGATGCTAGCTAGTCAGATGTGCCTGTTGGAAAGATACACTGGTATGTCATGGGGTTACAGTCACAGTTGTTGTTTATCAGGTGACGGTTTCAACCTGTTCAAAAGTCCAGACAGTGGCCAACTCGAAATTCGGGATCAGGACCTCGGGAAACCAGACATCTCGAGCCTCGATTCGGAGTTGCTCATTTGCCACTGGTTCTCCTTGAGCAGCACCGATAGCTAAGGAAGCAAGGATCGTAGTACTAGTAAAAAACAGAGTACATGTTTTTGGAATGAGGTGAGCGTGTAAATGTGTGTGAAGTCATTACCGTCCCCAAGGGAGTTCTGTTTTTACAACAAGGCTTCCACATGGGCACGACTTTACCAGATCAGGGGTTTAGGAATTCTTCGAAGTTTAAATGGAGCGGTATCCGAAGTGAGGAAGGAAACCAATCCTTCTCAGGCTGCTGTTTACCATGAAGGACCTACTCGTTTATGAACTCACAAGTGTGTTGTGGGTTTTCAATGCTAGCAGGGAATTTTCCAAGACATCGGAAGTCTGAAAGGCTATTCATCACCAATCAGAACACCTTGGAATCGTGGTACTTCACTGGCACATCATGGGATGCGGAGATAAACAACCAGCCTCCGCAGATCAGTGTGACTCTAGCCATGAGAAGCTACGCGGTAAGTTCCGGGAATTTAACCAACCGCTTGTGGACGCAATCTGTTGCATAATACAATGTTTCGAAAACAAAAAGGACCGCTGGCAGCTGCAAAGTACTGTAGCACTTAGACTAATCTATCATCACCTACATACCACATGAACAACGTTAGAAACGCTCCTTGCTGGATTATCAAGTTCAATGCCAGATTCTGAAAGGTGCATGTTTCTACAATTTTCTTGGCTATAGAATGACTGACCTGCACCCCAGCGATCTCTGAGTTGTGCATCAAGAGGAGCAGAATGACTTGAACGAATCCCAGCATCAGCTTGGTGCGCACTGTCTAATTGCACAATGCTGTCGAATATCAACTTGTATCTCTTATGCTTCAATAATATTTGTGGGATTCATATTGTTCACGAATACAATTCTCAAGGGTTAGTTGATTTCACAATCTATTCATTCGGATAATATTCTCTTCATTTACACAGCTAGGTTTAGGCTGCAACAACCTGGAATGGAGGGCTGAGATTTCCAGAATCACCGAACACTAAGCGACAACAAGCAGTTCGTCAGGAAGCATATAGTGAACTAAGCACCAGTGTCAACTTACAGACAATGTTATACGTTCCAGGGACAACCTGAGGGACTGTGATTTGGATGCTCCCATCCTGTGCCACGAGGTCAAATGGGCCAGTGAGGTCTGTCTGGTTTACGGTGTGAACTACCATAATCGTCGCCTCGTCAGTCTGCGTGCAGAAACGAAAAGAAGGAGGATACTGACACGGCTCGAAGAGCACACGCCCACCATTGGAAACTGATGCTGGCTGGTCAGATGTATCCCTTTGAAAGATACAACGATGAGTCCAATCTTCGCAGGAACTAAAACGAGATTATTGCTCACCATGTAACGGTTTCGACATGCCCTACAGTCCAGACAGTGGCAGCATTCGGTGTCAAGATCTTTGGAGACCAAATATCTCTAGTCTCGAGCTGCTCATTTGCCACTGGCTTTCCTTGAGCAACACCGATAGCCAAGGAGGCAAGAAGAGTAGTGAAGACGGAGTACATGTTTATGCAGTGAAATGCGAGTGTAGAATGAATGTGAGTGTGCTGGATTGCTGATTGTCAAGTCCGCACCATCTTGCTTTTATATCTTTCTGGTATATATTACGAAGGTGATTATTGACCGCTGTGCGATTACAATTTTACTAGCTTAGAGGTAAAACAGGGATTCATCCGGGTAAGTCGCAGCTTCCTCTACTTGCGCGGACTCTGGGACGTATAACCGATAAGTGTTAAGCACCCGGCAGTCTAGGAGTATAACGGCCCGAGCTGCGCAATTTTGTGTGGTCATACATCCTTGTGCCGAGTTAGGTATTGTATATTGATGGTGTATTCCCATCCTGTCATTGGCTATGCCCCGAGTGTCTTTGTCGAAGATTCACCAAAACAGTGAAGTGGCAGTGAGGGTTCGACGGCAGCCATATGGCAACCTTTCTCTCTAAAAATAGCATCAAATGGAACCAGCATATCAAGGCGCCGGGGCACACGGTGGTGGTTAAGCAAAGGCAACACGTCTTCTCTTCTTGACAGAGTCACCAACGTCCGCAGGAGTTTTTTCTTCGACTATGATTCCCTCCACACGAATACGCCTCTTATGAGTCGCAATTTCAAGATCATCACTCTGAGCTTCACGGGACGGTAACCGTGGCAGAGGAAGATGCTGTGACATATCCACTAATACCCCTTCCTGCGAATGATCGGGAATTTTATCCGAGTCATGTAATGGAGTTCTGAAACCTGCGGGCGAAACAGAGCCCGAAGAACTATCCTGGTCCTGTACAAAACGTAGTCGCTTCCTTGGTGGAAGCGAACAATTATCCTGCTTTTGATCCACCGTGTTAGTTTCTCGAAGGTGAGCGTTGATTCGCTCTGGTTGTTGAAATAACGGTTCATCGACACTGACGAGTAGCTCTGGTCTATTTTCCAGGAATTTCGGATTCTGGAACACTGTTAGCCTCGAATTCTGATACGCGGTTGCACAGGAACTAACAGCTATGAAATGGCGCATCCCGGACTCTTCAATAAGCTTGGGTATTTTTTCTCTACAGCCTTTGAGGGCTTCGCGTCGTGTAACAATTCTCTCTTCTGCAGTGCCACGAATAGCGAGCGTGGTAACTACATTGACAATCAATATCTGCAGTAACCTTTCTCATGGAATGCATACCAGTAATATTTTTCGTCTGACCAATCCGATGCGCTCGCTATAACCCAGGTATTCATTTCAAAGAAGGGATACAAAAGAGGCCGGTTTCACCTTTATCGCTTGGCTCTCTACATCAGCCTGCCAGACTGGCTCACAGAAAATGACCCGAGAAGCGGAAATCAAGTTCCTACCTCCGTGTGTCAGTAACTACAAAGTCACCCGTACTGGGAAAGACACGTACAAGCCACGAGCACCGTGCTTAAGTTCCATCAGGAATACACGATACGTCTCTGAAGTTTCGAAAGTCAATACCAACTGTTCGCGAAAGCGAGACTCGATTTGCGCCGTAAAACGCAAGAACTTGATGTGGATCAGCTCTAGTGCTTCTGCAACATGTGCTAGTGATAGCTCGGAATCAGAGAACACCAGAAACTTTTCCGTCGGGGAGTACGTCTTAATCTGGGATTATCGAATTCAGATTGGGGGTAGAATGAAATACTTGATGGTTATACCTCATTGATGATCCAATTGATTTTACTCGATGCAGAGTGACCGATGCGGATGCCACCAAGGAGTGAGTCACTGATCAACGCAGAATACTTTGAATTAGGAGAAGAATAACAAAAGTCAATTTCAGCAGGTTTGTGTGCATCAGTCGTCTCTCCATCTAATCGCGCAATAGATGCGTTGAGCTCTTCCTGCATCTCCTTCAATGTCTCCGGAGCACGGGCCTTCTTTGTTGCAATCTCTGCTAACTCTGACAAGTGGTCATGATGTTGACGAGAAGCTCGACGCGACGCCTTGTTCTTTTGCTTGAGGGACTCCTCATACAGACGGCGAAGTTCCTGGTCATCTTCTGCAATTCGTTTTCCTTCTTCGATCAATATGTCTTCCGGTGCAAGCGGCCTACGAACTACAAAATCATGCATTTTGATCAGCCGATCGACATGAACGAAACCATTCATTAACGGTGTGCCCGGGTCTTTCTGTGGCGTCCGTGTCCAGGCCTGGAACACATTCGAATTCATACGAGATACGTGATACGGAACATCCTCATGAGTTTGTAGCGCTCTCCACAATTTGTCTTCAGCGGCCAGACGACTGGATGGTCAAAATTCAACTACAACCGAAGAGCTACAGAAAAAAGGACGAACATATGCCTAAAAGCATCGTGGAGTAGTTTGATGTCTTCTTGAGGCATGTTCCTCTTGATTGCGGTCTGAATGTGACGTTCGTCGTCAATTAACAGTTGATCGACGGAATACAGGCCATCATCGATTGACCAGAGCATGAGTCTGTTTAGCACAACTGCATCAATTCTACAAGTCAATAGATATTAAACGATAGTGCTGACTGGGACATGTTCTTCACAGCGGTTAGCAGGGCATCGGCGTTCTAGTTCAGGAGTTAGTACCAAGAACAGGAGTACAAATCAAAAACCAGAAAACTTGCACTTGTGTGGAACATGTAATCCTATCATCTCAAGCATTAAAAACAGTGCCAACGAAAGATATATGCACATACTTGGCCCGTACGCTGCGAGTCTACTGCATTGATAGCAAGTGCAGCTTGCATTGCGTTGTAGGATTTAACTGCGTATGGCTCAAGATCGAGGATGACAGAGTTGTGTATCACAGGGGGAAGTATCACATCGTTTTCGATATCGTCGATGCTTGAAAGTGAGTCATTAATTTTCATTTTGTAAACAAGAGTTCAGATAACCCATTTCTTACCGATGACGAACCATCACCGCCTGCATGACCTGCATCAGAACTTGGATAGCGCCTGGGTGGGGCCCACGGGGATCAAGCAAAGGACTTGACACCTGAGTATGCATCAACTTTGGATCCGCATTGAACTGAGGCATAGCGATAAAATGAGTTATCATATTCCCAAGCTTATACAAATCCTCCCGGTCATACTTGTTCCAGACGCGACGCAGAGGGCCAGGGAGTGCAGGTACACCTTCACTCGAAGTAGTTGAAGCCGAGTCTTCCTGAATATGACTACTGAGGCTGGCTTGGGAACTGTCCAAATCATCCTCTACAGGTTCACTGTCTACATCCATGTCATCTCCCTCTTCTCTGATAGGGTTATTACCAAAGTTTAGACCCAGTAAGTTAGTTGTGGGGGTACCGGTGACAATCCAGCGCCTCTCTACGCTGAGGAGATTGACGAGATACATCAGGGTACTAGAGAGCGAGGACGAGACGTGGCCTTCGTCAATAACCAGGCGTTTCCACCGGACTTGGAAAAAGGGCGATACTTTCGGTGCTTTACAATGGCAGTCTGGTACGCGGGTACCTTGTACTGGGGCACATTTGCACATTTTCCAAGGGTGAAGTTTGTGTATATCCTTGTTGTTCGCCTCTGAAGTAAATCCTATGAAAAAATCATCTCAGACATTGGAAGGTAAAAGCAAGGATAAGACACGCACTCGTATACGTTGTAAGAATGATCTACCAAGCATGTTAGTTCAGCTTCGTAAAGAATAGAATGATACGCATACATCATAATCCGATGCGAGTAATTGAGCTGAAGGCGTCTTGCTACCAGGTCTCAAAATAAGCACTCTAAGAGGATATTCGCAATGTTTGATGATTTCGCGATCCCACTGACTTAACAAGTTTGCTGGAACTACGACAAGGGTTGCAGACGTAAGATACATAAGACGGGGGCCTTCGATAGATTTTCTCTTGGGGCGATCAACGTCTTTAATATTGGTCTGGTAATGAAGATAGAAGGGAGTATTTATGCGGCGCAGATTGGAAAGCGGGGTCATTTCGATGCGATCCTCAAGTTCCTGCCGCTTCTGATGACGATTTAAGCCAGACGGGGTAGTCAGGTCAGGTATGGGTGTATAGGGATGTACTTTGTCATGGTGCAGGAGGAGCTCTACAAGGGAAGGGAATGAACTGCCCTGGGTCGTTTTTCGTTTACCAAATGGCAGGCGTTTCCGTGCCGTTTCAAATGCAGAGGGAAAGTGGCGGAATGCAAGGGGTGTCATTACTAGACGTTCATCTTGCAACGACTCTTCGGGCGAGGACAGTTCCCGAATAGTAGCAACAATCAGTGTAAGAATCATTACAGTCTTCCCAGTACCTTCAACGACAGTAGTCAAGACACATATAGCGAGTCAAAAGCCAGATGAACTCACCTAATTCTTCACAAAGTATGCCGCCACGAGCAGGTGATACCATAGGTCGCTCACGAAGGATTTCCAGCTTACCAGGTTGCAAGTAAAATACTTCACCGTGAACACCTGTTATAGGCACATATAATGGATCCGGGATAGCGCGCGTATCCATTTCTTTTTGCATGAGCATAGCTACCGACCGACGTTGATAGTAAAAAAGCGTGCTTCGCATACCAAGCCCACGCAGATCGTCGCCATAATGCAAAAGACGCGTACTGAAGTATTCCCAGCCGGGTGCCAGCTCAGGAGATGGAGAAGCTAGATCACTATATATTTCCGCAAGGGTCCAGTGGTCCTGTTGTCAAGGAGTTTTACCTTTGTAACATATCGTATCAAAAAGGGCGGGGGAACAAACCTGCGAATCCGGAATTAACGGCGAAGTACATGGTTCGCAGAGGTGGCCTTCCCATTCTTTCGAACACCGTCGAACGCGGGACAGCAAAGGGGACATACACCGTCGCGCAGGGGAAAGTACAGTCTCCCTCCGCACGCGAAGTCTACCTTGGACGTTCGGAAGGTCATATGGTATGATGTATATCCTCACAACTATAGTTTGCTGTCCATCGAAGCGGTATGTAGCGGAGACGAATTGGTGCTTGATGAGAAAGTCCAAATCGCGGCAAAGCTCGTCGTCCCCCATACAAGTTAAGTATCCAAGGAGCATATGTCCACGGAACGCATGCCAATCGTCTTCTGTATGCATCTGGTCGCATTGACACAACACCGAATTGCCATCACTCGCAACAGCAACTCTAATCGTGAGCGTACCAGCCGAAACAAGCTTCGACAATGCAAACGGCGAGTTATCCCTGTCACCGACACTTTTTGGCACTTCTTTGCATGATTGACAACAAGATGGACATTGCTGGCTCATCACCAAAGAGGAGGGGGACAGTAGCTAAACACAGCACTCCCACTCAAATACGAGTCAGAAACTCACGGTCCCTATTCTCGTTAATTTCCTTTTTAAGAAATTCCACGTGGATGAGTTTACCTGCCAAATTTCACAGTGATCACACACAAAGGGCATTTAGCTGGTTCAAAATGCTTGAGAAACAGCTCCTGCGAAATCTTTCTTCCTCTACACGTTCCTTTTCTCGTCGGCTATGCTCAAAGCCCCGTGGCTTCACTCGACCAAACTCGACCTCGGCTGGTGCTGAAGCAGCCAAGCCACAGGCTGCGCCAACCAACCTCCCCTGGACTGAGTACCTCGCAATCCGGCGCAACAAGAGGAGATGGCAAACGGTGCGTTCTACTTTCTCCAAGCGCTCTTCTTCTCTGATCATTCGTCACTACTCAAGGCTGTCACCATCCCATGTGCACTCCTAGGGTTCGCGGGAGGTGCAGCATACTTTGGCACGCGCGAAACGGACGCCACAAAACCTATTATGGTTCGTCCCCAGTTTTCCATACAAATCGCGCTCAATGGGATTTAATCAACTACCTATCCCGTAGGGAATTGACCCTTTCTTCTTCTACGGCATCTGCACGGTTGGTTGTGCAGGTGAGGGCGAGCCACACACCTACATCCACCGTTTCCTTTCTTGATATCCCTAACACTTTCCACAGGTGTTGGCTGGCTTTTAGGTCCCTCACTTGGCACTGCCCTCTGGAGATCCACCCACCGTCGTCTGGTAACGCTCATTGACGCCCGGGATCGTGAATTTTACGCTCGGATAGCCAAAAACCGAGTAGATGCCAGTCTCCAGACCCCAACACAGCCTGTCCCCGATTATTACGGTATGTTCCCTACCTTTGACATGAGGTTGTCGCCAAGACTCCTACAGGTGAGAAGATTGGATCTCTCCACCAATATCGTCAAGTATGATTCCTCTTTTCTTGGCTATTCCCTTCTCAAAAATTCATTCAAATTAGTGGCTGCGTGATCAGGCAAAGTATAAGCGTAGAACGAGTTTGCCTGAGGAGTAAATTCCTGTAGACCGCTAAATCCGCATACAATTACATCGGGTCGTTTTGCAACTATAGCAGAACACACATATACACTTGGTGATGTCATTTTGTGCATATTCAATCCCAATACGAATGAAAAGACAGCCTACTAAGAAAAAAAAAATAATACGAACATAAATGAGTACAGTGAAAACTAATGCTAACACTAGATATGTTACAGAACCGGATTAGGAAAAGCATGTGAATGATTAAATGCTAAAAAGGTAAGATGCTGCATCAAACATCATCTTGGCTGTAGTCCAGCAGCCTCAGGCTAGTCTGACTTGCCTCTCTCTTCTAGACACACCTTTGGCACCACTCCTAGCTGCACATCACTACTTCCTAGCCGCTCAACAAGACACCAACCGTCCAGATATTCCTCCAACAGTCTCACTACCTCTCCTGCCTTGATCATCATTTCATCTTCCAAATCTGGCACAAAGGCTGCTACTACGGTCATCAACCTTGGCGCCGGTCGCTTTGATGTTTCTCTCTGCTGTTGTCCTGGCCGTGTCCCTAGCGTAGGCATCTCACCACCTGACATCTCCTGAATCAGAGCCATTTTCGATGGAGCTGTTGGTGGTTTCGACGACGACCCTCCTCCTTCATTCACCCCCTGGGGCTGATCCTTGATCAAACTTGCCTCGCACCTCACCCCATTATCATCAGCTGCCAGGTTTCTATCTTTGTCAGGGCGGTATGATGATTTCGGACGTGATGTTCCTAGACCGTCATTCTCCCCTTCATTGTCACTGCCCAGTGACAGAAATGATTGTAGAATATCTGATCTTGGCTTGGTCCCGCTCCCACTACCCTTCACGAGATGCGGTGCTTTGAGATCATGACTCACCACCCCAGGCGGCACAGGAAACAGGTGCAGATTTCCAGACGTAGCGGAAGCGTTGTTCTTGTGGCTCACAGGTCTAGGAGGTCTCGGAGGCCTCTCCCTTTGACTACTCGTCGACCCAGACGTCTGATGACCTTCTCTCGGTCTCTGCGTGTGAGGAGCTGTGCGCGAGTGCAGAGTTACTTGCGATGAACACTGCGACACATTCTCTGCCGGCCCATTAACAACATAAAACCCTGTCGAAGCCCTCCCAGCCCGCGGTATCTCCCTCTCCGGTATACTCTCCTCATTATTCAAATGTGTCGTAGCAATGACAGTCGTAGACGATGCCTCCGAGATCGTTGATCCTGTGATGCCGTGCGTCGGTCGTTTGTTCATTCTCCGCGCCGCCAGTACGCCTGGAGGTGGGATCATCCACGGAGAATTCGCACTCCAATTTGTTTTTGGTTTTTCATCGTGACTTGGCTGCTGCTGGTACTGAGTCTTCATCTGGGGCGTCCACCGGACCTCGGGATTCGTGTCAATAGCAGGTGCAAGCACAGGCAGCCGCGTCATCTCCATCTCCTTCCCGCCTTTACCTCGAATCTTCTCTCGTGATTGCATCGTAAGTGTCGCGTTCGTCGACGGGACAGACAACCCGCCAACAAACACGGACGGCGCGGACACCTGTCGTTTGTTTGACCGTATCTTCCAAAACAGCGTAGCCCCTAAACTCCGCCACCAACCACCAAAAAAAGCAGAAGAAAAAAAAAAGATGAGGGGAAATTTGCCGTCAGCGGCTCAGATGCTAACGCGTTTAAACAAGTGGATTTGAACTCAGACCTACAAAGATGATGGTGACGATGGCACCAACGACGGCCAGAAGGGCGATAATACCCTTTGAGATTCCTGTGGAATTCTTGGAGTCCATTGTTGTCGACGTCGTCTGCGCAGTAGAGAAGACATGGGACGGTAGTGTGCTTCCCGGTGTGACCTGTTGTTGTGACATGGCGGCTGGGTCGGCGGTGATCGTAGTGGTAGATGATCCTGCTGCCAGGGGATGGGGGAGCAAAGGGGGGATGAACAGCGGGGAGAAGGGGAGGCAGCAGAGGGTAACAGGGAATTTAAAAGATTGGAAGCTGGCTATCAATGTCTCCTGATGGACCGGATGAATGTATGGAGTGGATATCCAAAATCGGCAAGCGATAAAACGGGAGTTGATGTGGGAGGGCTAAATTTAGCAAGGAGATGAAAATGAAATCAGGCAGAATGGCTGTGTGTGGCAGTTAATCTCTCCAGTTGCCTGATTTTTCAGCCCCTCATCTCTGCTCTCTCCACCTGCAGCCAAGACAACCACTGTAGCCAACATCTGTCTGTCATTCTCTATCATAGATTTTCTACCAATTGGTTTGATATCGCTCTATATAATGACCTCGCCCCTTCATCTGGAATATAGCTCGCCAGCGCACCATGGATCATTTTCTCCACTGCCTGCGTTGATAGATCTCGTACTGCCTCGCCTGCGAGCGTGTACAATGCCTCCGAGCAAATCACCTTTTTCTCTTCTGACGTGAACGGAATAAACGGCAGAACCGTGGTAACGCGTGACAAAACTGAGGCCTATTCATATCACATCAATCTCAGTCTAAGTTCTGCTCAGCAAGAAAATTAATTAAAAGACGTACTCCAAGACGTTCGGACACTTTCGGGCGTAGCAATCCCATCAACTCAACATACTCCTCCCGCAACACTGGCTCATCCGCATGCCCTCGAGCATTGCAATACTCGAATATCAAATTGTGGCCAATATTTGATGTTCCGAGCCAGACCACGTTTCGGACATCAACATGCCGGCTCCCAGCTTCAATGGAGCACCTGCCCAGTTCCCATGGCATGAGCAGCGACCACAGGGTCTTTTCATCTTCCGTCTTCTCAATTTCCTAGTGTGAAATTCAATTACTTTTAAAACATTTTCCTATGCCAAGACTCTGTTCCAACTTACATCTAATACAACGACACACCGTTTTCCTTCATTATTAATCAAAAATTCAGCCAATGTGCATGTTGTTGGGGTCTGAATTATTCTCATTATCCTCATCAAAACCAGTGCATCAATCTACACACCTCATAGGGACTCATGGAAAATGATTGCCACAAATCATACGTTGACCGCAGAGTCGTCATATTAACAGTATGAGTGGGCACATCAAGCAAAGACCCAACTAGTATACTATCAGCAATCATTTTTCAGATTTACCTTGTGCGCTTACATTTCCGGGCTAACAAGCTTTTGCCGTGACCGCTTGGACCTACGAGCAGCTTAGATCAGTGACCTATTTTCAGAAGCTATTCAACAAATCAAAATACCGCATAGCAACACAACAATTGGAGTGGACGAGAGCTGTCGAGTATGAATGCTGAGCACCCGGAATAGCTGTTCCAAGGCGCGGTCTTGTCCTACAATCTCATAACGTACACGTGTGAGAGCTCGGAACGATGATCTATGCATTAGTGCTGATGTGCGGCGGGTATCAGGAGCATCCGCCTTCTCTACAAAATATCTACCCCTGTGGCTTGCATCACACTAACGTGTTATGGAACAGTAGTACGCACCTTGTGGCTGGGTCCATTGAATCCAGTAACGTAACGTCCACGTCGTGGTCCACCTTAGGCTTTGCTACTTCACCGCCTTTGTTAACGCTTGGGGGGGAGGGCGACTCTGTTGGAGTATCTACCCCCGTCGCAGTGACAACCGGGGTGACCTTAGGTGGTTGGTGGTTTTTCACCACTGTTGGATCAGCTCCGTACGCCAAGAGGAGTCTAACAATTTCCGGCCTGTGCTTTAGCTGGTCATTCGTTAGCGCGAATTCCAAGGCACTTTGGGGCCCGACAGAATCATTTGGTCGCGCTTCCCCACTTTCCAACACTTTCCGCACTTCATTCACATCATCACTAGCGATTGCAAACAAAAGCGTAGGTTTGGGTGTGGCGATTGCATACATGGGAGGGCGTTGGACGGAGACGGGTCGAGAGGCAGGTGATCCTGAATCGGACATGGAATGGATAGGTTGGTAGATAGTTTGGTCATTCAGTTCATCATCAAGTGAGGTATCCTCTTGTTCGTCAATTGGATAAAGAGCTGGCTCGGATGCTCTACTAGGAGCACGAAGGCTCTCGGGAATCACCGGATTAGGTGTGGGACCAGAATACCACGAATGATCTGGTGAAAGTGGACTTGAACGAATGTCATCGAAGGTTTTGAGGCGAAATGAATAATCGGATAAGGGTGAAGGAATGGAGTCACTTGAAGTGAGAATAGAATTACGAATATGGTCGGGTATGTTAGATATACGTGCAGGTGAAAGCTACATCAAGGCTGGTTTAGCTGACAAACAACACAGATTGTGGAAGTATCCCACCAAGGGATTGTGAAAAGAAGTCTTGGCTGATGTTACAGATATTGATGACATAGATGAACGCTTGGAAGAAAATCCTGTAGGGTATTAAGAGCATGCAATGTGGAGGCACTGGCAACATACGAGATTGAGAAACATTAGATCCAGTAGAAGTGCGATGAGATGAAGTAGAAGGACCATGTGCAGAATTCATTAAAGCCGACTGACAATATAAAGCTAATTATGAAGTTGAATCAAAAGAGGTCGCGTATCATGAGCTTACAAGTCTGAGAGGTTTAAGGCCGCCAGCAGCAGCAGGCGAGATAGAACCTGAACGTCTTTTGTTAGAAGAGGTGCTGTTAGCGACAGGGTCCGTTGGCCTTCTGGTTGGTGTGTGCCTCAACCTACTAGGCAAGGGTTCACTGGAACGCACCTGAGATATGTTAATCATTTGCCGAGCGACACTAATATATCAACTTACTGAAACCCTGGAATGCCTAAACCCAAATGGAACCTTTCTAGATGATCGGCTATCATCTTCTTGCCCACCAGAAACCGAACTGGCAGCACGTGTAGATTGGTTACCTGCTGAGAACAACGTAGACGGAGAGGTTCTGTCTAGAGAAGAAAGGAGATCAAAGGAGCTTTGTGAAGGTAAAGAAGAGGATGGTGAAGCAGGCACAATTGTACCTGACCGCTGTCTTTCCGCTGGCGGAGAGAGGACCCTCTCGCTTGAAGGAACATCAGATAGAGGGGATATTGAAAATGATTGTCTTTTTACAGTAGGCGAATCTTCTAAGTGCACCACGGGTGACAGTTGCTCCACTTCTCCAGGAGGGGATGAAACATTAGAGTAAACCTCATATAGTGATTGTAGGGTATCATTCTCGGGAGGAGAAAAGGGTTCATTTGTGAGATATGCGAGATTAGACGGGCTAGCTAGACTGTCATTTAAATTTCCCAGATCGTCACCATTGCTCGTACAACTGGATTGGCTTTCGCCATCACCCAAGGGAGAACCAGTCTCAATAACGGGATCACTATCACTTGCTTCTTCCGGATAGTTCGGGAACGGAACACTCGAAGAGTTCTCTGCAGAGGGTACCCCCATAGATGCATGGCCTGTAGTTGCAAGAAGAGGAGTTGGCAAGACCGGATGGTCATCCGAGGTACCTGCACTGAAATCTTCCAATGAACGAATGATACGAGGAGCAGCCGAGAAACGGGTTTTCAATTCTGACAGAGCCCTAAGCCAGTGCTGTCGAGCAGTGAGAGAAGCGTCATAGTGAGTTTCTGTGTTTTGGTTCTCTTGATCTGACCTTGCGATGTTCGCATGCTGAGATACAGCTACACTCTTGTGTATCACCGAGGCAGAACGCGGGCCATTTGAAGCTTGTGAAATATTGAGGGAGGTAGCAGAAAACTCATCAAGAGCACAATCTACCACGCTCTCACCCTCACGGTGAACTAGTGAGGAAGTCGTTTGATAGACTGTCGATTGCTCAGATGAGGTGGCTTGTTCGTCGGGTTTCAATCCTAAGTTCTGCTCATTGGCTGTGAGCAAATTACTGTCCGACATTGGTGGTGAGCAGTCATTGCATTCAGAAATCGAATGACCAGAAAGAACTTCTTCTGCCTCATGAGTTGGAAGGTGATCTGTAACTGCGCCTTCCGTGCCAACAGCAAGCAATTTAGAAGTTAATTCTTCCATAACAATACGCGAGCCTTTGTAATTTGCCGGAGAGTCTAAGCTAAAATCAGAAGGAGTTGCATCACCTTCAGCTACATTATGAAAACCGAGGAAGGAATGGCGACCTAGCACCCCTACCCGGGACACCACCCGAGTGGATGGTGAACCAAATGGAGACGCAAGCAAGTCCAGGGTAGAGCACAAAGCTGGACTTCGTGGTGGAGTCCGGCTTATAGGTGGAGATATACTCCAATGCTCTGCGTACCCCGAGTCTATTAGCTCTTCTTCCTTTGCTGGACGATCAATCGACGGTGGGACAAGTGAATCCAGTTGTAAGCGTAAATGACCACCTGCTGAAGTACGGGTGAAGTCCCGGTGAAGGACAGGCTTTGACGGGCTATTCGAGATAGACTCGCCTTCGAGAGTTTGTTGGATAGCAGGTTGAGAATCAGGAGGATGAGTTGGTAGTATTGGGAATCGAATGGTGTCGTCCTTGTCATTAATGGGACCTTGACCGCCTTCATCTTCATCAACGTCAGCACTGATAAGCGGGGCAACAGCGCCTACTTCTAGGTGCGGACCTCCTGCAACTAAAGTTTGGACAGCTTCAGATTCTTCAGGTGGGTAGGTTTCTTGCCCGTGGTTGGATTCAGGTAACACATACTCCTCACTCGCATAGCATACATTGACTTCTTCCTGGTCATTGCAGGGCGGACTGTCGAGCACGCTTTGTTCTAGCTCCTCCAGGTAAGTAGATGGTTGAGGAGGATCATTTTCAGAGTCATCTCCAATCACATCCCGCAGAGCATGCAGTAGTCCGGATAACCTCGGTGAGCGGGGTGGCGACAAAACAGAGCAGGGCGATTGAACAGTTACAATCGGCGGAGAGGGTGGGTTATACGATGTTGCGAGAGCAGAATTTCTAGGAGAGTCAATGATAGTAACACCAGGTGATGGCTTGACAGAGACAGTGTGTAGAAAATTACAGGCGTCTGCAAACAAGCATCGTCCGTGCTGATAAAATGGACAAGGGCGTGCTGTAAAACTATGAGTTAGAAGAAAATTAGCTCAAGAATGAGAGACAAACTTTTTATTCGCCATGCGGGATCTGGCAAGGACATCACAAGACATCTGCCTGATGGCTGCGTATGATAAACCCGCTCGTCGGGAAGGAAAAAATGGAAAGAAAAGAAAGAAATGACCAAGTTGTCTAGCGTCCCTGATTGAACTGTTTCCCCCGCTATTATATCATCACGTGATCGCGTACACTAAATCACCGGCATCCCGGCCTTGTTGCCAACCAGCAATGCCATTCACTCCACGCCTCCCTCGCCTAACCCTTTTCTCCGGCCCAAATTGCTCTTTGTGCGACGTGCGTATCCCTATTGTCTTGTTGTACTATCTAACCTTGACATCAGGTCGCTAAAGCTGAGCTTGCGAAAGTCAGACAGTCTGTGAGTTGCACCATCTCAATGAAACAATCCCATCCTAATCAGTTTTTTTCAGCGACCATTCAAGTTGGATGTTATCAATATTCAAGACCAAGGGCAAGAAAAGTGGAAAAAGAAATACGCTTACTGGATACCGGCTCTCCATCTCGAGGGCAAGGAGATTGCGAAAGGCCGATGGGGAGCAGATATCGTGATTTCAGCACTCAGCCGATGGGAAGCGATACACAAACAGGAAGGCCAACAGGAAGTCACGGAGAAGTAGAAATGCCGTCAATGTCATATTTCCAAGACTCCCGACCCGACGGCTGGATACCTGCTGGAACCTATGTGCGGGCGTGGGACACTGTGCTGGGGGTTGAGGAGAGTGATTACACCGGGACCGGAAAGAAAACCAGTTATTGCTTTAATTGTGGCGCTCCAGATCATATGGTCTCGTCCTGCCCTCATCCAAAGGATCGTGTCCTAATATCTCTATCCCGTCAATACTACAATTATCTAAATGACAATGAAAACCCCGGACACGAGCGAATCCATATTCAAGCCCAGTGGCAAAAGCAACGGCTGGAATGGTTAGAAGATTTTGAGCCTGGTGTGATCAAGAGCGAACTTCTTCAGGAGGCATTGGACTCTGATGACTTCTACCTTCGTAGGATCTCTTTGTGGGGCTATCCCAAAGGATGGTATTGTGCATGGGATCCTCGAGATACTGTCAAGGAAAGAATCCTCACTGACGTAAATTACAAACAGCTTAACGATGAAGATTTCTTCATTTTCGGGGATAATGTCGAGATGGTGCCACAAGGGGGTCTTCCAAATTGGTCTGAAGTTAATGAAGGTGTCCAGTCGATGGGATCCCCATGTGAATCAATAATACAGCCCATAAGGTGGGCACGATATCCCAATACGTATTTTGACACGGACATTCTCCCAGTATATGACCCATCCCCAGATAATCTCAGTACTGACAAATCGGCCTCCACTCAATGCACTACTAATTCAACTACGTTTACACTTGAGCGTCAGCAACTCTGGAATATGGTCATTTCTGGTACTATACCTCTTGACACACCTCTCAATGATGCAAGTCCAGGAGACCCACCGCCACAACCCCCAGAGTCCCCCCCTCCTCTACCAAATGACAACTCCGCGGAACAGCACAGCTTTCCAACCTCAACTCGGACCCTTGAATCAACAGCGTTACAAACAACTTTCGAATTAGACGCCATTCCAAACAAATCACTCGACCAAAATGCAATATCCCCGCAACACCCAACGCCAGTAAAGGAAGGGGCATCTTGGTCCATTCCAGTTCTTCCCTTGGTTTCTCCGTATGGATTACTTTTCTCATCCATCACGAACATGCATCCATTACATTTAATCTCTAATACGGAGATATGCGCCTCCCACTTGCATCCCCATGACGAAGAAGAGGTGGACATGGATATATCGGACATTGAATGAATGAAATGCGGCCTACATGTCGGAACTTTTTCGACTAATAATCAGTTATATATCCGAGTTGGTTATCTCAACTCATCAGCTATGGCTATTTCCTAAACGAGATGTTTCTCGACCTGGAAGAAAAGGGACATTCCACTCCACTGATTGACTGTTATAAATACGGATATGCTGCGAGCTGACAGCAGCAGATCTACGATATCTGAACTAGGCCAAAGTATGTCATCCAATCCGATCTTTACCCTATTGGGCTAAGCAGAAGTCCTCCCACAGTAACATTTCACTGGCAAAAATTCTAAAGACCACTGCTATCATATTACCAAGGCATGGAGTTCAATATTACTAATACCTTCAAAATCTTCAGCATCTCAGGGCACCCACTCCCTCATGCCTCCACCTCAAGTTAACATATTGCCAATCCCGAAACTTCGTGTTCTTATTGTTCTCCGAGCTACGCTTGTGCATGTAGTCCATCTTTTCCTGTTTCGCCAGCCACTTTCATTCTATGACTTCATTGATTCTCGACGGCTGGGACGTAGAAGGCGGTCGCCTTCTCCTACTGTATTCAGAACATCATGGGTGCTTGCTCTTGCCCGTGGAATAGACGACACGAAGCGGACTTATAAGCTATTAGAGATATACTCCGCCATGATATTTGGGTAAGGCCATATTTTGCAACCTTCGTACTACTCCTCCTTATTTATAACTATCTCAGAGCTATCCAAGTTTGCGGGCTGTCCCGTACCAGTGTCCATACCAATCCTTTCCTTTGGACTTTGGGCGTAGGGACAACAATAATTGTTGTTGCAGCTGTCGGACTTTCCGCAGTCATTATCCTTACAGTATCAAGGTGGAAACGTTCCTTGTTGCTGGTCGATACAACAAATCAGAGAACTCCTCAGCGTAATATTGAGGAGGCATTGGAACAATCCCCTGAAACTACCGCTTGGAATATTTGGGTCGCGCTTTCGCTGCCAATTGCGTTGACCATATGGTTTGTTATCCCCTAACGATTGAAATGCGCAAAGTGGTCTAATCTACCTTGTAGGGCGAGCCTGTTATTTATACTCTTCTTAATAACATTATCATCTTATCCACCGTCGCAAAATGACCAAAGTAAGGAAACCACAAGAAGTCTTCTCGGACCTGAGGTAGTGGTTGTGGCGACGTTGTGTATCGTGATGGCTTTGGTCGTCGCTGCCGTAGTACGGATATACAAATTCAAGGTGATGCTGCACGGTTATTTTGAGAAGGTGGCAGCGAGTCTTGTATAGCAATAGTACTCATTCATCTATTCATGAATCCATGCAGTCATTCTTCTCGGTCCGAGGTCCACCATATGCATCCTGATAGATGAGATTTATACCAAGTTAGTTATTCAGATATCGCGATCCCATTCGTCTTACTCAGCCGGAGTGATCAAGCTCCAAGAACATCAAAAATCAATCGAAGGTGCACGCTACATGGTTTTATCATCCACCGGCATCACGCTTGGGTGCTACTTGTATCTGGATGCAGAAGCCTCAATTGGCCTTGAACATTCATGGGTGTTATTCCTCTCATTTGTATCACATTGACAATTAAGAATAATGCATATAACACCTTAAATGGATGATAATGTACGCAACAGAAATACACGTCAATATTTACAGTGGTTGTTTCTGTTCCGATTCTTTCTGACTAAAGTCCACTGGATCAGGGAAAGTAGAACTATATTCGGGCTGCACCGCCGAGGGGGTACGGCGGCGGTGGTTTCTTCAAAATCCCCCCCTCCCCCCCCTTGGGTCCTTCTTGTGTGCTTTTAGCTATTAACGGTTTTTCGCCTTCAGGTGCTGATACCTGCTCCTTGCTTACCAACCGTGGGTATCCAGACTCCACCTGTGGATCCTGAACACAAAATTCCAAGATTCTCCCATTTCCATTACAAGGATCAGATGCTTTTGATCTTAGTCATTACCATGTCGCCGGTGAATTAGCTTGCCGGTTCTATCTGAACAAAGCCGCTGTCGATTAGCATTTTCTTCACTGCCATATCCCAACTTTTTGTGGTAATCCTTTGCCAAATGCAGTAAAATCTTACACAGTTGTAACTCCTGCTCATTTCTAGTACAAGTATGCATACGCAGCAAGGACCACCGCATTACTTCGAGACCTCCTGAACTGTCGGAGACCCGACGTCCGCGGTTTCAGTTCATGCAAAGAATAAACTCCCTATCGTTCTTCCAGAGGGGTACATCTGGTGACCAACATAAGTTTCAATGTTCAATGTGTCCTTCCCAAGCTGTGTCAGTATGACACACTCTTTTTCCCCCATGAACGGGGACCGATAAGCCACAAATATTTTGCAACTGGTAGCATGAACCAGGTGGGTTTTTCAATTGTGTAGCACACTATAGAGGCATTCAGAATACAGTTCCACAAATCACTCTTGGGACCTATAACACCATCTATGGATATCGCTTGATTCGGGGTATAGTTATTGACGAGTTGCCTACCAACTGTTTAGCGTTCAGCGATCCCGGAGATCTTAGCCTAGGCGTAGATGAGTCAAATGAAGTATCTCGAGAATAGAATGATGTGCCAGTCAGTTTGGATGTAGTTACGCGAATCGGGTAAGTCATTTCGAGACCGTCGGATTACTGAACTCGGAATGCTTAATGCTTTACTTCCACAGACCAATGTCCTATCATAACAAGGAGTGGTGTCAATACCAAGTACTCAAAGGGATAAAAGCTGGCCTCGCTCCGGCCCGGTACAACCGCGATTGTCGTATATAAAGACCAGAGAAGCGAGAGCAACGACCAACAACTGCGAAAAAATGAACAACAGTCAGAACACCGTTCAAATATATACGATTTTCCCTACCAATAACAAATACAATCTCCCCCCTCCACCAACTTCAATCCTACTTCACACTCTAGACCTCAGTGCACCCCTACAAATACGATTGCACCGATTCTTTCATCGTCCACCAAGTACTTTTGCTGACATCATCGATAAATTAAAGTGCTCTCTTGCTGAAGCACTCGAGTTATACCCTCCTGTGGCAGGTATCGTACAGGCTAATGAAGAGGGTGAGGATTGTGTCTTGATAGGTGCCGGGCATAACCAAGGTGTCCCATTTTTGGTCGCAACCAAAGACACGGCATTTATGGGAGATACTGAAGATCTCGCTCCTCGACCGGACATGTTTTTGCCTCCATCGTCAAGCACACTCGCAGTGAAAGTAACCCAGGTAGCGTATGATGCCTCCTTTAACACCTGTCTATAAGCTCACAGCCACCCAACTTTCTGTCAACAATAGTTTTCCTGTGGAACTGTGGCTGTAGCCGCTTCCATGCACCATCAGGTAGCCGACTTTAGCGGCTTCCTTGATTTTCTTGCCATTTGGGCCCAGATTGCCCGAGGCGACGCAATCAATCTTGCAAATATCCCAAGTGACTGGTCTCGTACACCAGGCCGGTTTTTCTCTGGCCTGGCCACCACTCCAAGCAAAACCCTCCCTCCAGGTTTCATCGTTCATCCTGCTCCGCCAACTGAAGTACCCGAGTTCTTCACAACGCCATCTGAAGCTACGAGATGGCGATTCTCCAAAAGCGCCATTGAAGAGCTCAAACGTGATTTCTCGCCTTCCACTTCTTCCGAAGCACACAAGGCTGGTTTGTGGATATCATCTGGTGATGCAATCTCTGCCCTTCTTTGGGGTGTTATCACACGGAGTCGCGAAAATGCAAATGTGGCGAGAGTGCCCGGAAGATCCAGTTTGGAATCCCAGATAGAGACGATGCTGATGGCCGCAGACGGTCGGGATAGATCTCCTCAAGGAAATATGACGAATGGACAGTACTTTGGAAACTTCAATCCCCTTTACTGTGCCGCCGTTCCTCGCTCAGACCTGATGTCAGTCTCCTTCGAGGCAGCTTCCCGCGTTGCTCTCGCAATCAGAGAAGCTTTAAACCTCCAACTTTCTCCAGAAGCTATAGCACAAAAAATCTCTTTCATGGAAGACCCCGAAAACACCAAACCTCCTGGGCGTATTGGACTTGCAGCTGATGTCATCTTGACCAATTGGTCTAAATTCGATTTCAAGGGTCCCAAGTTAGATTTTGGTTGGGGAAAACCATTTAGTGCCGTGGGCGGTGTTGGACTTCATCCAGCAGGATACGTTATCCTCACGCAGAACAAGGTAACTGGAGATATTTTTGCTAAGATTGCAGTGGAACAAGTAGCGGCTGCGGGGTTGAGAGCCGACTCGTTGTTGAATAAGTATGCAGAAGTAGTCACGGAAGCTGAGAGTTGGTGATCTTTTGCCATGGTTATCGTAGTGCTGTTGTTCCAAGGATATATACCAAAAAAGCGGGGATTTGTTTCCTCGAATTGGAGGTGAGGTTTTTGTTTGGATAGGACTGTGAATAGCATTACTGGTATGATGCTTACTGTAAGCCTGGTCCTTCCAGGGGGGTGGTGGTATAAGATAGAAAGTCGCAATCTTTAATGATACTCAGGCTACAGCTGATTCGGGTCGCAAACCTATTTTCATACACGGACTTCCATTTACATTTCCGCTACCCAAATAACCCATATACACAACACATACCATTAATATCAGTAAGGTAGTACCCATTGAATTAAAAATCGCCTCGCCTAACCACCAACCCATACGAAATCAATACATGCGACCGTTTGACCCTTCTGGACGGCCACAGCACCCAAAACACTGGAAACCAATTTTGAGGCACGCGACAGACACACACAGGATCACACCGGCCGGGAAGCCAAGCCCAACACAAGAAGAGGAGCACCAAATGAATGAATACCGGAAGAAAAAGGAAAGGAAAAGGAAAGGAGAGATGTAGAAAAACGATAGAATGGACAAACAAAAAAAAAAACCGAGACACAAAAAACAAAATGCCAAAAAAAAATATTCCGAAATAAGGTAACATCCGAATTAAAACAAGAAGGCTTGCGACCACTGCCAACCTATTTCTCTTTTAAATAACTTCTTTCTCCTCAACCCGTTTGTTCCCCACAAGAATCACTCATTAATCATCTCCCTTACCCACTTGACAAGGTTGTAAAAATTGAGAAGACTCGCACACAAAGGACAGAACAGGGAAGGATTACGAGGGGGAAAAAAGAGGCAAAACCAAAGGACCGAATAAGCAGAATAAAGAGGCTGCCAGGGCTGGGGAGTGTCATGTACAGTAGTGTGGTATACCTGAATGAGGAGCGTCGCAACACGTTTGCAAAAGTCGTCCATCATTTCCTTTGAAATATATGTGTCACGGTGTTTGCAGAGGGAGCGAAGAAAAAAGGAGAGGAAAGACATCCAGTCATGCTGCTATGGGCTACTCCTCCCATCTGAAAGCAAAGGACTTGTGCACGGGCTTGGAGTCGGAACTCTTGATGGGACTCGTGATGGCAAAGGCGATCCATATGGTGCTTCATAGTATCTTTGCGTGTCCAATGTTTCTCCAAATCCATTTCCGATGGCATTACCATTCTCCCCACCGGGACTGGCTCCGAACCCTAACCCAAGAGCACTCGCCATTGCACGTGGACTAGAACTAAACCCAGACAGACGTTTTGCCTTGCGCGACGGGTGTCCAAGGATAGGTGCATCGGAGGCAACCGGAGAACCAGGAAAGGGCGTTGACTTTCCATTGCTGTTGTTCAGGACGAAGACCGGCGCATCTTTATCTCCGGGTGCTCCGCCAATCGTGACATCCTTCGGAGGAGCAGGCTGGTTGTACATCCACGTTGCGACAAGGACAGTCGTAGCGCCAATACAGAACGAGGGTGTCATCCTGAAATCAAATAAGATAACGGAAGCAAGGAAGGACAGCAAGATAGACAGGCTAGTCGCGAATCCTTTCATGATGTTGTCAGAATATTTGATCACTATTGCCGTAACAAGACCACCAAACACTTGAATCGATACGGTTGCCCAAGCCCAACCACCAAAATTGCGGAAAAGGTCCGAGATAACGCCGCGGGAGTCTTCAGGAGCAGGTGAGCACAGTACTGGAATAAGGGCGGGAATCAGAGAGAAGAGAGATAGCTGGACATTGCGGACCCAGAGATCGGCTTTTGAATTCTTGAGCACCATCTCAAAATATACGCCAGCAAGACCAGACGTAAAACATGCAGCCGTAACAGCGCCAAATCCCTTGAGCGGGCTCATGACATGGACATGATAATCGTGAGCACTACCAACACTGACGTTCTTGGTACCAGCATGGTGTCCAGATGAAGACTGAATCTGCACAATTCCAACACCAATTGCCAGGAAAAACAGTGACAGCCACTTCGTTCCACCCAACTTCTTCCGCAGAAGCGCGACAGAGAAAGCAGCCGTTGTCAAAATCTTCATTTGATACGTGACTTGAAACGTGGCCACGGGCAGATTGCTAATGGCAACGAACTGCAGTGAATTTTGAATGACGTAAAGGATGGCTGGGATAGACAGCTTCCAACAATCGGGACTAAAGACCTCGCCCCATATAAGCCAAAAGGGTGCTGGCAACGATCGCAGATACCCCCATAATGATCTCTTCTGTAACTGTACATCCGCGTTTTCGCGCACCCTCATCAGGGCGATAACGAACGAAATCGCGCCTTTAAGGAGCTCATTAAGAAGGACGGCTGACGCAGGCGAGTAGGCCAGAGCCGGAGGGGTTGAGACGCGTGAATAATGCATGACGATAGACAGAGCGGCATTTTGTACAGCTAACGTAACCAACCTTGTCGGTAGAAGAGTGACATAACATAGAGAGAATAAATGTTCGGAACGAGCAACGGAGGTTGGATAGAGAGACTCACGAGACGTATTTAAGAGGCATTCCACAAATTGTTGGAACGCTTTGGGTGTCTAAAGATTGCAGCGCTCCATTAAGGGCTGATGTGTTGAGGGCCATTGACTTTTCCGAATAGTTGAACGGGGAGGGAGGTGACAAAGGTGAGAGGCGTGGGCTCGAGCTCTGCGAGGGAGTAGAGCTGGAGGTGGTTGAAGAGGGATGGCGCGCGGATGGGAGAGGACGGTAGTGCATATCGGATGGGGAGGTGCGAGAGGGAGAGTTGGGTAATGATAAGTTTAAGGCTGACACTCTAGGGTGAGGACGGGCCATTTAAATTGACAGTTGTGGAGCTCTATATGAACCACAGCCGATGAGGGGAGAATTTCGTTGCGCAATTACGCCGTTATCGTATCGAAGAAACCTGGCGAGGGTGGAGGGTAAGGGTGATTTGGAAGATGCGTAAATGAGAGTGTTCCGCGCGCGAAGGAGAAGGACACAAACCTTTTAGATAGATATAGCTGAAATATAGGTATAGTAAGATATTTGAGGACGAAACATGCAACAGGACCGTCTAAACCTCTATAGATGCTGCAGGAGGGGGGACACTGCAGCTGGTGGTTGAGAGAGAGAACGCTCGGTGTGAGGGGCAGTAAAGGAATTGACAATTTCCCACACCATTTCTCATCATTTTTTTTTTTTACCCGCTTTTCAAATTATCCGACAGCTGCCATTCTACAGCGGTACTGTACCCAATTGTCGCAAAGAACGGACGGTGAAGGAGGTTTGAAATCAAGGGGGGGTAAAATGTTTACATTTTTATTCAAAAAATCTTTTATACTTTCTCAATTCAGGGTTCCTTACTCCCCACCTGCTGCGCATCCTGACATTGACATTTCTTTACGCTCCCACACACCTCGGATCCGCGAATCATTCTAGTCCATTGATGCGGTACATTTCCTCAGATGTTTCAGCAAGCCTATTCCAGATAAAGCCATTTATCAGTACCTGTCCTCATATCAGAAACTTCCCACAAATGGTTGGCGGTAGAAACCTTCAGCCTCGCCTTTATCTCTCCATCCACACCCTTCCATCTGCACTCCATCATATTCTGGTGCTGCAGATGCCCGCACATAAAATTTTTAAAAAAACGCGGGATTTCCCAGAGAAACGGGTTGTGTGCTTTTACCAGGGTTTTCTTCATCGGTTTCCGCCCAACTCGAAGTATAAACATTTTCAATAGACAAAAGATCAACTCACATTAACATATACATGTACACTACATGCCATAATATCTTCCTACTCTGGACCGTAGTGAATGTCAGAAATCTCCAGGTGATCCTGCTTCCTCGCTCCTCGACCAGTGGGAGGAACATCAGCAAAGATTGTTTTTGAGCATCTTTACACGTTACTCTCCGACGCTTGTCTGGACCATCCTTCCTTGAGCACAACAAGTTGAGCTATACGCCTGTAAAGAGGCGGAGGAGAGGATAGTAATTTGGACGTCATTGGGTTTTTGTTGAACGACAAAAAGGCAGCTGGTGGGATTATATATATGCAACGGAGCATTCCGGTCTGAGTTTGAACATGCCTCCACTTTATTCCAAATATGGAACGCGAGTTTTTCAAACTTTCAAGAGTGACGGTGCACGCTTTTAGCATGTCTTCTGCGGCTGCCGCAAGATCAGTTGCAAAGACAGCCATTCTAGCTCCAATACCACCAGCTTCTCCCTTTGCAGAGCTCCTAAGACGCTCGCGGTTTGCTTCCTACGACCCCGCCATCCGTCAAGCCTACTCTGCTCCCTCCTCTCAAGTCCACAGAGGCGACTGGGGTCTCAAACGCCCAATATCGCTGCGACGTCGAAATGCCTTCATTACCCTCCCAAATTTTGAGTCTCCAGCCCAATTTACTGAATGGAACCATGCCGAGAACCAGGTCAGGTTTATCCGGCGCGTTGAAGAGATGAACATCACTCCAGAGGCCGCACCAATGAGCAGTTGGTATCGTGGTTTGGGCAGATCAAGTGTAGAGTGGTTGATAGACTCTGATTTCTGCCCCGAGGAAAGTCACATATTCTTGCTCCCAAAGAAAACTGCTTCTGCTTCTGAGGACATACCCGTCAGCGCAAACCTTGAAGGGTACGGCAAGAAAGGACCTGGTCAATACGGTGCTTATAGGCCACTACCTCCCACACACAATGCAGCAACGCACGTCGTTCCCAACATCGGTGCCATGTCACGGAAAGATTTCGAGTCCTACCTACGCAAGCTGCGTCGTCTCCGGCCAGAGTTCAAGCAATTCCTCCAGTCCAAATCACACTTTGCCTCACAATCCATGTACGAGTTGGCACAAAATGCTTCTTCCGACCAGCATAACATGTTCATTCTCGACCGTACAAGCAAAGAGTTCAAGGATCCAGCCAACCGTAAAATCGAACAACAGCGACATCGGTCTGGAGGTCTCTTGTATTCCCATCCATCCAAGCTCGATACGCTTCTTACAACCGAACCCAAACCTGGTATACTCCTCCACCCAACCGACACTAACACGCCTTATAAAAAATTCAAATACCAAAAACAATCGGTTGTCGTCAGCTTTAGTGGCATTGCTGCGGTGGTCGAGAGCAATCAAACAGGAGGAAAGAAACCACTATATGACCTCCACTCCGAAGAGGGTATTGACAGAGCCAACCTGGAAGAGTCGGTGGGAGACGTACGCATCAAGAGGCTCCGCCTTGTCAGACCACCTCGTGTCGTGGGCAGACGTGGCGAGGGTCTCAAAGCAGTCAAGGTCATGGCTGATGTTACCGTTGATTCGTCACAGTTTGAGTTTGGCCTTGAGAACCCATATGAACCAGGCTCAGCAGAGTATATCGCTGCCACGTCAACCAAGAGGAGACCGTCTGATTTTACCTATCGGTCTCAACCTGCATTAAATATGCCGATGCTCGAGTGGTCGAGGGTGGGGTACAGTAGAAATGATGGTAATGATCGACTATACACTCAATTGAGTGGTATGGCGGGCAATGTGGCGAAGAAGCCTAAAGGAACGAAGACACCTGATGCATTCAGGAGTGAGTAGGGAGGAATGATAATAGTACATTTGCTGTATGTTATTTAATCCTCGGTCACAGTACTAGACAGTGTCCAACAAGCTACTTACTACCACCTTTATTATTCCCGCCAAGTGTGGCCCGACATGCAACTCATACGTCAATTATTCCAGTGAATGCCAAGAATAGTCCTCCACAAACCCTGAACGACTGCAGGCCTAGACCCTCGCTTGTGTCGATGACATCGTCCATCCCCATTTACTAACTACGTCATCCCAAATACACCCCACTTTTATTCTACAAATTTCCTGCTCCCTCAGAGGCGAAGTCGCACCCCATGATAGAGTTGCAAAAAAAGCTCATGTAAGCGCTGAAAATCAAGCGCTACCGTTTCAGAGTTGACAACGAGGTGGAGTGGCGGAGTAAGGAAAAATTCTCAGACATTCAATGACATCAGTCCTATACGGTATATCGATAACCTAGCAGCTGACACGAATGATGGATGCTAATACTGCGGGATTGACGGATTGACAGCAGCACCGTCATCTACATCTAATGCTGTGGGCTCGCAAGCGTCGTCACGATTAACTTGGCCTGCAACCCTTCTTTGCCTTGGCCCTGATATGTCGGAAGATGTGTTCAGGTATTTACAGTGTGCCAGGGTATACCAAGTGCTCTTGCATTCTCTTCTATACTATAAGTTATTCTCTTGACTTCACGGTGTTAGCCTTTTGGGCTTCCGGGCCGCTGGCGCTGGTGGGTTCATGAATTCAAAATAAAAGCCAGCAGACACTCACATTTCTCGGAAAAACCAAACTATCAAAATGGTGCATTCGGATTGGGCCCGATGTGGACTCTGACGTATGTGTGCTCGCTAGTTGAGGAGTCCTTCCCCAAGATGAGCGTCAACAGTGGGGATATTCCCACGCATTTCGGGTGTTGTCTTTTCCTTATTCGGAAGGATATATGTCACCCACTGGCACCTCGGAGCACTTGGCGTAGGGAGATATTCCGTAACTACCTCCTTCGTGCGTGTATTGGTATTGGCAGGATATCAGAGCAATTTGCGTCTCGGGGATCACCTGGGCGCTGTGGTGTGTGAGCATGTGTACTCTTGGTGCTGCCGATAATGCTAGTCAGGCACCACACATTCTCTCTCATGTACCACATCCTCGGGCGTCCCACCTGCCCTCAGTCCGGGCCTGGATCAGCGGCCGATGATGTTATAAGGAATACACTGCCCGTCATCATTTTTTGTTCTTGGTCTTGGGTTGTAATAGGGATTATAAATATCGGACTAGTGGAGGAGCAGAGGCTGGAGTCTTCTGTCCCTTTTACGAACTTCCCCCTTCTCTCACCGCTTGACCTCGCTGTGCGCATGGCTAGGTGGTCTCACTGCGTATCCATTCTCAAAACATCACTTACCGTGATCTTCACGCTCCACATCCCTTCCTTCTATGCTGCGAGGTGGGAGCACTTCATTCAAGGTGATCAACCTGTCCAAGGTATTAATGACATCCTTCCCCTACTCTCTGTCCTGTCTGACTCACACAAAAGGTTTGCGATACTCACTCGGTACCTGGAAGGCATTGCGCGCCTTTGCCACGCTCTTACTAGCGTAGGTATTTCTCAACTATACCCACCGAGAGACACCTATGCAATGATTCCCATCTACCCTAGTTCGATGTTAACGGGACTACTCAGAGCGAATGCTGACACAGGCACCTTGTTTAGATTATTTACCACATGTTCGGTCATCCTGGCTTCCATGTCTGTGATAACCTCAACTATGCTGATTATCTGCTTCTCGCAGTACCCTGGAGTTAGTACTCATCTTT
The DNA here is from genome assembly GCA_002554575.1 of Amanita thiersii Skay4041. NCBI lineage: Eukaryota > Fungi > Basidiomycota > Agaricomycetes > Agaricales > Amanitaceae > Amanita > Amanita thiersii. The sequence continues at coordinate 116,735 of KZ301985.1, forward strand.
GACATATTGCATATATTTGATTGACCAACTTGTACAGGGATTTACTCGCGAGAATATAGACGCAATGCGCTTCTTGTTGTGGAACGTTTGGGATCTCTGCGCTATGCCAGCTATATGGACATTCTGGTAGGTGACTATATGCGGCTGATGGGGGATGAGAATAGTGACTGACATACCTGATGGACAGGAGTATGATTGCAGCCATCATAAGTATCGTTGATGCTGTTGCTGATCCAGGAATATTCCAAAATAATGCCACCAGCCATGTGTCGAGAAGATCCTCATCTTTATCATTGGCCACAATTGAGAGCTATTCGGTCATTGCTAGCCTGACTGTTATTACACTGTTGGTCGCTTCAGTGATATCCGTGGTATTGATGCTCCTTCACCTTCGCAGGATCTTTAGAGTCCAATCCACATGATTCGCTGCTGCATCTTCCAGTTGTGGATTGACGACCATTTGTGATGACATTTAATGTATATGTATACGTTTATTTATATTTCTACGTGAAGCAGGACGTTTTGGCTGTTGTATAGTTTGCCGCGGAGTAGCACAAACCACATACCTCGGATGATTTAGTAATACCTTCTTACCATACCCCCCTAGTTCCAAACGCAATTTGCCTGTATAGTACTTGGCCATGAATACAAATGATTTTTAACCAGGGAGCACACATCCTGAATGGTCCATCAATCAGAGAATCCGAAGATTACCCCTCTCGGGATCCTTACATTGACATTTGCTGTTGGAATTGTAGTGTAAGGAATATATTGCAACTCGTACCACCAGATAAATCGCACAAGCGATTGGAAAGTGGACCAACGCCAAGGAAGCTATCAGGTGACAAAGATGTATAGTGGATCAGAAAGGGGGCTTTTACGGGAGAAAATTCAACGCTTGGGCAACACAAAGAGATTTGGAACGGCAGCTACAAAGTAGCGGAATACAGAAATGTATTCAAAGTTTTCCAAATTAAGTAATATCGTATTATGTCATAGAACTCAGGTGACCCTCATGAGGTTGCTCATATGACTGATTGCGAGAACTCGAAAAGAAGCAGATTAGATAATCGAGCTCATAAGCTCCTGGCGTTCTATGGGGATTATTATGGTTCACAGTGACATACGGTTCCTGACCTGTATTAACGACAACGAATATTCAAGGGGTGGCAATTCTACAGCTTCAGTACGTAAAACTCTACACTGCCAATTGCACTGGCCCAATCAGAAACAGACACCCCTTTCTATGTATTTAATCACCCTCGGACCGAGCATATAGTATCCTGAATACTGTGTTTCCATTTTGATGGTAGATTTACAAATCTTACCTGACGCCTGGCGCATATGCAACTATGGTTTTGTTTCGGTTGAGCTACATATTCCGTGACCAATCCCTTCAATGCATCAATGCATCAATACGGATATACCCATGTTTTGTTTTGTTTTTTGGCTTGGTCCTTTGCCATCGCCGTGAAGTGTATTTCATAATAGGATTGCAGAAATTATAATTTAAACTGGCGAAAGAAATTCTGCTACTTACTTACTTTTTTGCTTTTTTCTCTCTTTTTTTTTTTCTTGAATATAAAATCTCATGTTGTCCATGCTACATGTAAACATAGACCTGTTCTTCACCGAGTGCCCAGCCACCAGATCCCGGTGGGCCCGTGACCAAGAGAAATCTTTTGCCTTCCCGCTTCCCTGACTAGATAATAACTATTTTGAAAAAATAAATGGGAGATTATTGCGCTATCCTAGAGTGCTATTTTAAGTTCTGCTGGTTACATTCAAAGCTGTTCCTGGTTTTCTTGATGCCCGATGTGGATAGTAAGTACAGACAGTATCTGATGCAGAATGTACACAGCAGCACCCAAAATACTAGTAAACATTCATAACGGCCAATAGCAGTCGCCATCACAATAACGTAATCCTCGATTCTTCCTGTCCACATGACTTTCCCAGCTAGAATTTGTGAATAGGCCACTAGCTAGTAGTTAGCATAATTGCTGGGCATTACAGGAATAATGCAGTCATACGCTTGATCCCTTGTATTGACATTCCTTGTGAAGACATCCACAGGAGTGGAAGAGCACAACAATTATTTGAGCATCAATCTGCCCACCATCAATACATGACCTTGGAAGATCTGTGATTGAACAGTAAATATATTTCTTATGTCCCATTAGGGTTGTCAATGTACTGTAACCAATAATATTCGGAGCTGAAGGGCTGTATGGAGATCTCCGCTGAATTAGGTTTGGGCCATTCTGGCAGAATGGGGTGGTTAGAGTGATATAAACAAAGCACAGAGATGGAGTTCATGCATCTGCAACTCGACCATGTCTGGAAGCCACTATTTGGGTGCTCTAAAATCCTTGCTTACCACAATGACCACCTTGGGTATCCCCTCCTTCTATGCCTCGCGCTGGAACCGCTTCAGTCTTATGAACCAAACTACACAAGGTGGGTGATTATATCTCCCCAGTCATCCTATTTCTTATGTAACAGGAACAGGTCTCGAATATTTCATCAACACTTGGAAGGCCTTGCGAGTGTTCTCCATGCTGATGATGGGGTAAGTGTCTAAGATCCAAACTCGGTTCATCTCAAGACGCCACATGTCAGTTCAATGTTAGCAGCATTACTGAATGCAAACGCCCATACCGGCACATTCTTCTGGTTCACTAGCACTTGCTCGGCTCTTTCGGCTGCTATATCGTTAACGACTTCAACTCTGTTGATCATCTATTTCTCGCAATATTCATTGGTTCGTGTGTAATGTCGGTTCATTGGTTTAGCTCAAAATGCCACAGGGCTTCGACCATGAGAACGACAATGCAGGAAGGTTCTTTGTCTGGGATATTTGGGATTTATGTGCAGCACCAGCCGTATGGAGCCTTTGGCAAGTGGTTAGAAATGTAACAAATCAACCAGGGAGAGCTGACAGTTTACGAATTGTAGGGCATTTATTGCCCTGATAGCAAGTATCATTAGCGCCATTGCCGACCCATCAATCCTTCAGAATAATTTCTCGAATCAGCCTTTAGTTAGTCCAAGGTCCCTACCAGCTCCCGACACGACCTGGACCTCTGTAACTGCCCTTCGCATCCTTCTGACCGCTATGACCTGTAGTGCTTTGTTAGCATTAACACTTACCATCCTTCATCTTCGTCGTATCTCCCACCTCCAACCTGTTTGAATTACTCTCCGCTGTATAAATACTTTGTAGAGCATGTACCAAAGATGGTATTGCAGATGACAAATATATTGATGTAAGAATCAAGACCTTCAGATCCACAGGACGAAATCCATGAGTTATTATAAGTAAAGCACGGGAAATGGCCGTTCCTTGCCGGTTCGTACTACCGATGAAGGCGGATACTGACAATGAACAAAAACTAAATAATTTCAGTTATTATACATTCCTCGTATCAGTTACCTTTTATAACATGCAGAGCTACGGTGAAATCTTGGTTATTCTCAAACGCTCGTTCGTCATCTTGGCTACTTTAGGTATTCCGACATTCCATGCGTCGCGCTGGAGCCATTTCAGACGCGTCAATCAACCCTCGCAAGGCACGTTATTTCGTTTCATGACATACTTCTTCGAGTAATTCAGGAACAGGTCTAGAATATTTCATCAGCACTTGGAAGGCCTTACGCGTGTTCAATGTACCCGTCATGGGGTGAGTATGCAGACATGTTCGTTCGAATCTGTGTCGTAAAAGAGTACTGCATCCTAGCACGCTATTAGCTGTATTATTTAATGCAAACACCAAGGCGGGGCCATTTTTCTGGTTCTTCGGTATATTCTCTGTCCTTTCAGCGACTATATCATTAGTAGTCTCGACGGTACTGATTGTTTATTTCTCACAATATCCAATGGTCGGTCTCGTTTGGTTTATTCGTCGCCTTGGCTTGATCAGAAGCGAATATATGACAGGTCTTCGGCAATGAAGACACGGGGAGCTTTTTTGTCTGGAGAATATGGGATTTATGTGTAGTACCAGCCGTATGGAGCATTTGGTGCGTAGCTGACAATACAACAGAATTACTCATGAAGCTGATAATGATCACGAAACCCTAGGGCTTTTATTGCCATGATGGCAAGTATCGTCAGCGCCATTACCGATCTATCAATCTTTCAGAAAGACCTACCAATTCAGTCGTCGCTCATTCCTATGTCCTCGACCAGTTCCAGTTTGGAAACGATTCCAGGATCAGTCGCTACCCTGCGAATCCTCCTGACCATGGGGGGTATGCACTTCGTTGATAACACTCACGCTAATATTTTTTCACCTTCGCCATATCTCCCAATTCCAAGCTCCTTGATTTACTTGCGATTCTTTTGAGCATATAGTCCTGTATAACACGTACCAGAGAGAGAGAGAGAGTAGGAATTACAAGGCAACAAATATGAATGATTAGACCTCGTTCGCTAGACCAACAAGGTGCATTCAAAAAACCCAGTAGCCATGATTGAAAAATACAATTGCAGTGTGTAACTGATTTCATTTTTGGTATTGAAATCCTACAGATCAATCCTTGAGTAAGGCACGAAGCGCCTTGCCAAGGTCACCATCATGTTCCGCCAGGGCCTTCTCTGCCCGCTGTCTCGAGATCTCAAATTCATTCACCTAAAAAAAAAAAAAAACAGCTCGACAACCAACAAAAAAAAAGAGTACTGAGATGAAAACACACGATCAAGTCCACATCCTCCTTCTTCACGCTGGAGGGGAGCGGGTCCTTATGGGCTTTGGGTGGCGCCTTTTCTAAGATACCACCTGGACGAAAGGCTTCCTCTAGTTTTCCCTTTGAGTACGAAAAACCATCGGCGAACTGGTATCATGGCGGATACGAAAGTAAGGCAACAGACGGATCCCATTTGTAGCAAAGTTGAAGGCGAGCAGGACAGCAGTATTAGAATGAATACGTGGTATGGTTTTTTTTTTTTATGGACATACGTTGATAATTACTTCTGGTTCCAAGCGCCCGTTGCTGCGCGACATTGACAATCAGAAACTGGCGAGAGCGTCTGTTGTTTGGCTAGGAGTCCGACAAACATAAGAAGCAGCTTGGCTTTCTCTCAGCCGTACAATCAGTTATTCTCTCATATCACCACTCGTTGAATCTCAAGAAATATTTCCTTACATGCTTTGTTCACCCCCTTTCTTCTGGGATCTTGGACCCGGGTCTGCTCGTCGCATAACATCCGCTTCGTCCTCGAGCCGGATTAGCGAGATCCTCACTTCCGCTGAAAGGGTTACCGGAAACATGCATTGGATGGACATTTCAATAAAGAATCTCTCCACGATCAGCTCTGTACAACCAGCATTGACAATTATGAGATATACTGCGTTCTGATTATGCAAAAAACGTTCCAAAAGTCACGAATTTTTTGCACACCCTATTGTACATGATTCTGATACAACAGTGATCACGACGGCTGGCCACTCGGTTCAAAACCCGGACACCATCCAAGGCGGAGTCATATCATCAAGATTCAGAAGATGCTGTTTTTCAATCTGCAGAGAAGCAAGGCGGAAGCTACCAAAAGGGCTTTCGACTACACCTAACCAAGCTCAAAACCCCCCAACCCGTAGAAATGAACATCTAGGATTCATCGCTTTCAACAAACTATATGCTTACACTTGCTCCCCAAGTGGCTATGGGAGCGGACAAGATCAGAGACTTTGCTAATAAGAGCGAGACAGCAGATCTTGAACGAAGATTCGGCTTCGGGTCTTTAGTGCTTGGACGGCCAGTGTTAAAGTTGTGCAGTATCATAGGACGGCGGTGCTTAATGGATATCATCTGGTTCGTTGATATACAGAGTCTGAGGATTTGTCACCGATTTCGTTAGTAGGGCCATTACTTCACTCATATCATACCAATCATCGGGCAATATACAATGAACAGTTGCTCGCCGTGAGTTTATCTCAATTTAATGAAATAAGCCATCAAACAAAAGCAACTTGCCTCATCTCTCCCACCACAAGACCATTTCATTTCTTCAACGACAACTAGGGATACAATGAATTACAAAGCAGAGTGGCTACACATGTCTGACAAAAAGGGATGGTCGCTTGGTTACACCTGTCATGCATGCTTCTCCACGTTGAGAATAGGTATGTGAAGAAGGAAGAAAAGTGACTGGTAGATAAGGTCCATGAGATATGCAGAAAGAGAGAAGGGAAAATAGAAAAATAAAATTAAAAAAAGGGGGGAGGGGGGGGGGCATTAACCAAGAAAAACCAGTTCTCGGGTGCGTGTATACAAGAGTATCACCAATAAAAACAAATGTCTGTTACAATATAGCAAGTTTGGGTCGTGCACACATACACACAACGTCGCGTCATGTCATATTTTCGATGTCATCACAGGCGAGAAAATCTGTTTGAGAAAAAAAAAAATGGCGCAAAGCATCACATCTTAGATTGCCGTGGGGCTCGAGCGAAAAGTGGGTACAGGCGTTCCTGTACGCTCCCGACTATGATCACGACTGGACCCCGACCTCGAGTGGGAGTGGGAACGGTCTGATCGTGAACGAGACTTGCTATGTTTGGCCTCACTGTCCTTGCTTTTTCTATACGGAGACGAGAAGCTAGATGATGAGGAGCGCGATGATTCTGAGCGAGCTACGCTGCCCCGGTTAGCCGAGGGCGGAGGTGCATAACGGGGGAGGGACTCTTCAGGTTTCTGAAGCATAAAACCTACAAAGGCAATCACGTTAGTTCCAAATGTGTGACATTATTCAAAAAAGAGCACATACCTCTCAACCCGGCAGCTTTCTCTCCTTGCCTCCCAAACCCATACCCAGCCTTGTCAGTGCTCTTGAAGGATCCAAAGTCCGACTTGAGCTCGGGCTTGTTCTGATAGTAGCGCAAGTAACCAGGTTTCTCATCCACATCATTCGCACTTGACAACGAGCGGGATATGAACAATGGTGATGGGTGGTTGTTTGGGGTTAGCATTGTGCGCTTTGGGATGTCATTTGGGTTGGTCTTGGGTAAAATATCTTTTGTGTCGGCTCGCCAAGATGTGATGGAGCGCTTAGACTTTGCAGACTCGCGGAATACGAGGCCGAGGAACATGTTGAGGCAGCCGAGAGAGAAGAGGAAAAAAGCAGAAACGAGGGTAAAGTCATCAACGTGATGGGATAGGATTTGGGTTGCGATGCTAAAAAAGGACATTAATATTTGGCAATCGAAAATGACATCACCACTTACAGGCCTTGGAAGATACCCAATGGACCTAGGCCGAAATCAGAGCCAAGCACGGGGAAGAATCGATCAAAAAATTTGATCGGCCAGCTGACTTCAGACACTAAAGGTTGTGATGAGATGATCATCGTGACAAAACAACACACAACAACAACACGTACAAAGTAAAATGATCGACTGAATGACAATCAACAAGCTAGCAACGACAGCCCAAAACACACCCGCAGGCTGGTTTGGAACGGTGCTTCCTCTGAGATGACATTCAAATCAATCTCCCTCTGTGGGAAAAAACAACAGTGAAACTCACTCGATGTATTCACAATCCAACAAGTCGGTCATGTTGCCCTTGTTCGCTTCAAAGTGGTTCACCGCCTTGATGTTGGTCACCATGACCAAGATGTTACTTGCAATAACGAGCAGCAAGGAAACGATGCTCAGGATGCGGATGCCGTTGAGGCCCATAAATATAACTACAACACCCCCAATAATGAGCAATTCCTCCAAATATTCGTGATACTCACCTGCCCGGATTGGCGGCATTGCCTGTTGTTTTTTGTTTTTTTTTGGTAGTATACTTTGTATAACGCGAGTGGCCAGATAAATAAGAAAAAAAAAGAGCGATAGATAGATTTAAGAGAGCAGAAAAGAGACGTGCGCGCGAATTCAAGATCCTAACGCGGGTGTTCCAGCACCTCGGGGCGTGATAAGAGAAACAAAAAGTGTTGTCGTTGGTGGTCGAGAGGTGAGAGAGTCGAAGCCCAAGCTGTGAGGGGAGGAGGAGGAGGCCTTGAAGAGCTTGGGAGCTTCTGGGGCGGAAGTATTGAAGAGGGAGAGGGGAAACAAAAAGGAAAGTAATGGTAAGACCTACCATGGTCGGCATCGCCAGATACTTATATATGGACAACAATAGTGTTTGGAAAAAGTATAACGGCGCTTGTATGGTCAGGGAAACGCATTAGCTCGCCGGTGTCCGGGTTTGGGTTGAGACAACAACAATGTGTTCAGCTCTCATCCGAGAACAATGAACATGTATTATGTAATCATATGGACAATTAGTGGGCACACTCGTGAGCAAAATACGATCATTTAAGCATACAATTATACCTACGAGGGTTGACGCCAAGTTGCTTAAAACGTCGCAATGGTAACAGCAAATGAGCTCTTCAAGTTCTTGCCTCTCCATTTTAAACCCTACAACTTGAGAGTTACTGTGCGTCCGCTTAAATAATTCATCATGTTTTATATATTTGGTTGTCATGATAGAAATAATAATTTGCTAGACCGTAAATTGCGCCCAATCGTCATGGTGCGACGAAACACAAAAGGTAAGCAGGAGTGTTGTAAAAGCCCAGGAAAAATGTGATTACATAGATGTATGGGTTGGAAAAAAAAAGACCACATAAGAGTCGTAACTGTAAGTCAATCAACACATAGTGTGAGTGGGTTCCAGTGAGGGAGAAACAGAGACAGAGAGTGGGAGATTTACAGTTGTTCAAAAAAAGATATATGATGTCAATCAAAGAGGTGACGAGGTGACCAAGAAGCTATAAAGAAAAAAAATCATGCCCTAAAAAAATTGAATAACTTGACGACGACATGTCTTAATCATGAATTCATGAAGAAAAGCCATAGTTGAAGAGGGGGAAAAAGTCTAGAGGCCGCACCTCAAGCCTCATATGCAGGCGGGGCGGGCTCAGCAGGCTGCTGCTGCTGCTGCTGCTGCTGAGCCCGCCCAGCACTTGAATGATGTCGGTTCTCAGGATACCGTCCCCCATCCAAATGCACAATAGGTCTTTTTTCTGAAGCACGAATGATCACCCTTCCTTTTCCATCCCTCTGTGGTTGCTGTGACTGCATCACAGATGGCGCTATCCCTGGCGGGTACCCATGTGCACCAGATGCCGAGCCGGAAGCTGAGGAACCCGCATTATCAGCATCAATATTTGCATATGCATCAAATGCAAGGTCAGGGTTCGCGATGACGACTCTTTGCTGTCCACCACTGCCCCCAATGTTCAACCCAGCATTCATGTTATTATTACCCAGGTTCATTTGCATTCCAGGTGGATAGCCTCCAATTCCCGGTCCACCCCATGCTGCTCCTGAAGGCAATTGGGGCTGGGCACCTTGAACAGTCGCTACATGTGTGAATTCATGACTGCCGCCCATACTTGATCCAGTTGAAGGCCGAGCTGTGACAGATGCCTGTCCCCCCGTGCTACTGCCGCCCAGAGAAGACACCGAAAGAAGCGGAGTAAGCGAGGACGTATGTCTATGATGTACTTGAGACTGCTGTTGTTGTTGCTGATGCGACGTCAGGGTACTAAGGGGTTGAGAATTAGCCATGACAGGCGACGCAATTGGTGAAATCTGTATCGGAGTTGGACCATGCCCAACCAGGCCATACTCATACGGTTTAGGCTTGGGCTCAGGTGGAGGATCCCGTTTGGGAACTTTAGTAGGAGCAGCGCTGAGAATAGCATCCTCATCTCTATCAAAAATATCGTCCCATCTTTTCCGTCTCCGCCTAGTTAAAAAACCTCATCAGCATATGACTTGTTAATTCAACTGACACACTTACATGAAGAACCACACAAGCAACACAATCGCAATCAACCCACCAAAACCGCCCACAACACCGCCCACTATTGGACCAATAGGCGGACCGCCACCACGATCAGCTGAATCGGAAGGATTTGGGTTAATCGTGGACGGAGAGAAGGTGTAAGTCTGGGTCTCTTGCGTCACTACTACATTTCCATCGGGCTGTGTTGATGACCAGGACGAGGTGACAATAGATGGAGGCGGGGTGACAACCGTGGGAGTTTCGGAAGGTGTTGTGATGGGTTGCGAGGTTACGCCGTTATCAGTGTTGATAACCGTACACGAGGTACCAAACAATGTGGTGGCCAACGTGGTCGTAACAGGAACAGCCGTCACTTGTGTCACTTCCACTGTCGTCGTGGAGCCTAGATAGCAAGCAGTCCCCTTTTTAAATCCCATCCCATGTATAATTTATGTTTGTGTCCCATACCTGGTATCGTACTTGTTATTGTCGTAGTCGACACCCCGCAGCTCGACACAGAACCAGACCCCGCACAGGCAGTGACCACAGTAGTCAGCGTCGTCACAGTGGGCGGCGCAGTAGAGACACTCGTGGAGACTGTTGTAGACTGTGACTGCGTCGTGAGCACATCCGTCCTCGTCAGCGTTGGAGTCGTTACGCAGGAAGATGCCATCTTCTTTTAATTTTGACCTCGAAAACCACTCGCAGTTTGGTTGTTATTGCTGATTCCACAGATTAGTCAAAGTGGAGCAACACACACAGTGTTTCGTGGTAAAACAAAACAAAAAAAACAAACAAACAAAATCGACGTAAAAGTCAAGTCACTCGCCGATGCGAGAGGAGCAGCGAAATAGCAGAGATTGTGGTGCAAGGAAAGAGGCAGTAAAATAGTCAAGGGGCGGGAACCTCGCAGTAAAGCACGGGCAATACACGCCGTGGGTGGGGGGGGGGACCAGTTTGATCTCGTCCGAGAACAAAACGAGCGAGAGTTGATGCAGGCCACGGCACTTTATTTTGCCCGAGGGGGGAGGAAGGGTGAGCCAAGAATAGCGGCCATTTAGCCTTTCACACCCTTGTACTGTAATCAATCTGTTACATACCTTTCTTTTTTTTTTTGTGTGTGTGTGTGCCTCTGCTATTTGAGTGGTCCCCTTACTAGCCTTGGGATGGGAGAGGAAGAGAGATGTAAAGCTGACACGAATCCCTGGCTGAGGGTCGTTTATAGGAGGGGGACGGAAGGGCCAACCACTGACCTCCGCAAGACCCCGAATAAGGAAGTGAGAGATATAAAACCCTGAGGCACCGATTTCTATGCGCCGAGGCAGTGAAGCCGTTGTTGCCACTGAGGCTGTGGGCGGCTGCCAAACGAAGCTTGTTGCCCTTATGTAAGCGTGTAATTGTTTTCAAACATTCTCGACTGACGAGTCGCTGGTATGTCCACTCTCATGCTCATGAGAGACACAGGGCCTTTTCTCCAACTATTGTACAGTGACTTTGACGGCGGAGGCACAAATCAAAGGGAAGTCTGGGATATTATTGATTGATTCAAACGTCGATCAACATGAACCCGTGACTCCGTGGCTGTGTTCAAATTAACAATGAATCTGTCTCACGAAAACATAAATAACTTTATTTACATTTCCGGTAACCCGGCCCTGTTGCGCCGACAGTAAGAAAATATACTAAAATCCCAAGAAGACAATCATATACATTAAGCACCTAGGCGCCTAAGCAAGGTATGATATAGTAGCAAGACGACGATATGGTAAAATCAATCCAGCAAAAAAGATAAATAAAAGTGAATCAAATCGATGAAGACCGACGAAGCCCACGGGAAGGAGAGGATGACTCTAACCTCTTCTCCCTCCCAGCTTCGCTGTCGTTATACTGTTCTTGATTATTCGGTGATACTGCCTTCTTTCCACTTCTCGACCTAAACAGTGAAACTGGCTTGGGTTTCGACTCCGTCCTTACCCTATTCCATAGCTTCTTCTTCCGTGTCGCCATCGCCGTTTCACTCCGGTCCACACTATCGACGACTGGCAAATCCTTCCCTCTCTCAATTTCCTCCCATGACCTCCCATCCTCCCCTCTATCACCAACTACCACTTGATCCCGTCCAAACGTCGTAGTACAATCCTTCATCGAGGAGAGAGAAGAAGACGATGACCTTTCCGGAGGTCCACGGTCGCTCTCTTCTGACGCCTTTTCGTCTCTATCGTCACCTTTAGGTCCATCAATACCATCATCCATCTGCTTCCGTTCTTCATTCAGCCCTGCTGTAGTAGCGTCTTTCCCATCTCCTTTGGAAACCTTTCTCCATATATTCTTGCCAGCAACTTTCATAAGCCTTCCAAGCACCACCAAGGGATCTTCCACAGATCCTTCCTCCACACTTTCCTCCTCTTCATGCACATAGTATTGCCTTTTCCCCTTCTCCTTCTCCCAAGCTTTTTCCATCCGCGCCTTTTGCTGCTCCAGCTCTTCTTCTGTCCACATAGGAGTCGCAACTACGTAATGTGGCTGCCCAGAATCATAGGCTAGAGCTCTTCTTCGCCGTACCAACTGGGAGCGTGCGGCGACTCCAAGTGGCGCATTAGATCGCCGTTTACGAGGTGCCAATTCAGGAAGTGGGGCAAACTTAACGTTTGGTCGAGGCTCCCTTGTTGCTGTTGTCTTTTCCTCTTCATCTCCATACGTGGTATCAGATGCGAGCTCTTTTTTTGGTGAATCCTCAAGCACTTCAGGGCTCGATACATTCTCCTCGGTGCTTTCACTCCCATTACTCGATGGTGGCGGCGCGATAGAGCAACAAGTCATAGAGGAGCTAGTTGACGATGACATGGACAATGGTGATGTCGACACTGGACTGTTGTCAGACGTCATGACGAGTATGCCTTTTGTTCTGGTTGTTGGATGAAGACCTGTCAAATTCATTATTCATTGAAGACAACAGGTTCAAATATATAGGCATGGACAAACCACTGAATGAGTTATCTTTAGTGACCAGGGTCGTCTGTGTCATAGATGGCACGTCGGCAATAGGTGAAGTTTCAAAAGTGGGAGGGGATAAGGTCTCAGATATCACCTTGGCCTCGTTCAAATAACCAATGGACATCCTCGTTTGAGTGTATCAGTGGATTAGCTCTTCAAAGAGTTCCGCGGCAGGTCGTTTCTGTAGGTATAAAAAGTTGGAATTGAAAAAGAAAACGAAAATGGATGTAAGAGATAGCGTGATACGTTAGGACAAGGAACAAGGAACTATTGAGTGATATCCTGTAAGCATGTTGGGCCTTGTGCATTTAAAATGTCTGACTTACAACAAATATGCACTAGAATCTTCAACAAGTCGAGGGGAGCGAGGAAAGCGAGGGTTGTATGTGCGCCCTTTTCTTTGGTTCTTCTTCTTCCTTGTGTCAATATATGCGGCAAACACTAGATGCAACGAGTGGAAGGAAGAAGGGACGGAAGAAAAATGACAGGAAACCCGAAAATAGAGAGCTGAAATATTTGATTTTCGTCAAAATAGCCGACAATGAGAGATTGCAATCTGTAAGTATAAGCGAAGACGATTGATGTATGGTGATGCGATGGGCGCTAGTAAGATTTTCCGAAGATGAAATTAGAAAATGCGAACGGGTTCGTAGATTGGGGGGGGGGAGTGAGGGGGGCCGCAGTTTAGCGTTGATACAGGGGACGGGGGGATGGGAGGGTAGGGAGGTCCTAACTCTATGAGAAGTGTGTGCACGTTGCTGAAACAAGTCTTCAGTGAGAACCCCTCCAGACTATCGTGAGAAACCTGGAAAAATTAAAGCAAGTAGCTTGAGCGACAATACTCGATACAAAGACAGAAAGAGGCTAAGCGCTGGATAACCAGGGCGAAGAGGAAGGCTAATGCTTGGGGAGGGAACGAAGGGGAGGGGGGGAGGTTGGAGGAGTTGATTGACAGAAATTGAATTGGTGGCGGCCTCCACCCAAATGCATCATAAATCATTCTCGCTGTACCCATGTCGTCTCCGTCTGCCGAACATACATTGGCATACAGTGATTTTTCCACAAGCTCCGCCAATATCCAAAACCAACATCACTAACACCACCCCCCAACACCACCAACACCGCTTTCGCCAAGATATTATCACTCGATAGGGTCTGACTCCTGGAAAAATACCCAATATAACACTTACCAGGATAGACCAATACAGAGGCAAAAAACACAGAGAATGTAGAAAAGATAGACAGGAAAGGAACTGCGGAGATCGTCCAGCAACAGGGGGAATTAGTGAATAGTGATGAAAGTTGCAAAGGGCCGTTCTGATTATGCACGGGCTGGGTGGGAATCTCACTGATGCTTCTGTTTGCGAGCTTATTGTATAACTTGACAGGCGGGTTCGGTGATTCCAGTCATATTTACTCAGTCATGTCTGTCAGTGTCCGGCCGTACAGACAGGTGTTTTGGTCCGGACGATTCAAGTCATTTGTAGAAAGTCGTCATCCTCACAAAAGAAGATCAACACCACCTTCCGCTCACGGTAATCAGGTACCCACAACACTCTGCATATGGTACTCAGGTTCATGCAATCAATAGGAAGACCTTTCAATTGTCACATATGGCATACGAGGGCTGAGAATCTAGATATCTAAAGGTAACGATAACAGAAAGGAGAAGCATAAAAGCGATCCATGGGAGAAAGAAAAAGGAAATCTACCATAACCAAAGACATGCGTAAGGGTATACGCATCACACATTCCAACTTGTGGAATAAACATCCATCTATTAGACGCCCCCAGTCCCATTCCTCCATTCTGGTCACAGGAGCAGTTGGAGTGATGGTATCTTGTGCAATGGTTAGGCGATAATCATCTTGGGGGGTTGGAACCAGATTCTTGTCCAGGAGTGACGGTGATCAGGGCCAGATGAGAGAGCACCAGAAGACACACCATCCGCAACAAAGCATGTCTTTACATGCGGGTGTAAAGTGCTGTCTGATCCGTTGACGACGGTTCTGACAGGAGCCAAATTGGCATACTGGGAGCCCTTGCTCCTTCCAAGGCAAACTGACCAAGAGTCACGACTGTCAGAACACGGTTACCCCAGATTGCGTGCCCGTATATTGTGATTTCATGTCGTCCAAGTCAACCGACTCATCTTGACTCTTGTAGTCATACTGGGATATACTCCCAAGTTCGCTCGTTCCAGCGACAGATGCAGATCCAAATGATCCACGACGACGAATACGGTCACTTTGCGAATATGCCATGCTGATACTACTTCCACCGTTGATGACACTGTTGGTATCTGCACCACCATGACCGGCATCCTGCGAGACAATTGAGGAAGCGTAACTGTATGAGGTTCGTTTACTTCCGTTGACCCCGCGAGCCACGCCAGGACCATATGGTCCGGGAGCACCGAACATAGGAAGGCCAGAAGAATAAGTTGCTTGAGAACGAAGTGATTGAACGTCGGAGGGAATATACCCGAGCGCATCATGCGTACGATAAAAACTGGCATCAAAACGGCTCGGAGTACCAGAGCGGCGAGCTGCCATAGCTATTGTAATGGAACTGGATGAGTAACCGTTTAGCTAGAGAGTAGCTAAACTTACGATCTACTATCATTGCACTGGGAGCGGGGGCTAAGTAATCTCTGGCATTCGTCTCATGACGTCTGAATTGTTCCATAGACTTGACTAACGATCTTCTCGGCTTGCTGAACTGAATCATGCTTGCTTGTAGATTGTTTAAAGGTCCTTCAACCAAAGTGCCCTTCTCTTTGTAATGAGTGAGCAAGTAGTGCCATAGAGGATGCTGGGAAGATAAGGATGTTTAATGATCACCTCGTAGCGACAATTGAAAGACTTACCTTGCTAAGGACCTTGGGATTTCCAAGAATTACGACTCCGTATTTGGCCCGTGTCAGTGCCACGTTAAGACGCCTGGGGTCATTCAAGAAACCGATACCCTGGTGTTCGTTGCTCCTGACACAACTCAATATGATATAATCCTTTTCACGGCCCTGGAACGCATCGACAGACGCGACTTCAATCTCCTTGTATAAATCTTTCTTAAGTGTACCATTGAACTGCATATAATTCACGATATATGAACGTTGACCCTCATAGGGCGTGATGACTCCGATCTGGGCAGGAACAACGCCAGACTTGAAGAATTTCGTAGCGATTTTCTCAACATTTGAAGCCTCGGTTCTGTTCAGAAAGGAAGTACCACTGCTAGATATTTCCTCTTGTCCCAGGTTTTGGTAGAAGAACATGGGTGTATCGGGAACGGGCCACGGAAAGTCGACATTCTTTCGAAGACGCTCGGGAGCAGTCACTCCATTTTGCAATGTCCCCTCGTAGAACATGTTAGAAGGGAATTCGGACAAGCAGGGGTGCATCCGATATTGAACCTGTAAACGAATAGGCCGATTATTGAGAACGACCAATCGTTCGAACAGGGATTGGGTAAGGCCTGCTCGAGCTGCTTTTTTGTTCATGATCACAGGACCAAGTTGCTACAGCTTCTTTAGCTATTGTCGAGCATACACACATATGACAACTCACCTGATGGTCACCGACAAGTACCACCTGCTTACATCCCATGACAAGTGGAATCATACACTCTATTAGGATAGTTTCAGTGATAATTAATCTAGAGTGATATACGATACGAACCAGGCTCTGCTGCTTGTGTTGCCTCATCGATGAGTACAGTTCTGAATCTGAGCTTGTTCAACCTCGGGTCTCCAGCACCGACGCAAGTGCAACAAATCACATCAGCAGCACCCAGTATTTCTTTTTCACATTGCCGAATGAGGGTCTTGTACTTTCGTTCATCATTACTACTCAATTCGCCTTGTTCATTCTTCAGCTGGATGAGCTTTTGCAGTTCAACATGCGCAGTGCTATTGGCGACTTGTTGATGAAGGGTCAAGAAGGCGACACTCGAATCCAATGCTTCACGCGATTTGGCTGTAAGGCGGACCACCTTGAGACCTGTCGCATGAATTTTCTCTGTAAGCTGGTCAACAGCAACGTTTGAAGGTGCGCAGACTAGAACTTGGCCTGGATTCATCTTAGCAAGGTGGTATACAATGGAGGCCGAAGTAACAGTCTTTCCAGTTCCTGGGGGACCCTGGATCAAGCTTAGAGGTTTTTGCAAGACGCTCTTTACCGCAAACATCTGGGAGTGATTAAGCTCAGGTAGGCCTGGAGCAGAGAAGCGTTTCGGCATCTGAGTACGAAGGATTTGGGGTTCCAACTCATGACCAAGGAGCTTATGGTACTATGAAGAACGTAAATATATCAGATTCATGATTGGCATGTAGAGCAACAACTCACAATGTACCCGCTTACGCTCTTTTCATCAACTGCAAACGTCTTCATGGCGAGTTGCATACGATCAAAGCTTGTCGATTTCCAAACGAAATCGGCTACAAAGCCATGAGTAATGTCTGTAGGTACGCCCTCGGTTTTTCTCAATTCCAGACCAATCTCGTCTGAGACATCTACATGGTATGAGTAAACACTCAAGGTAGACAGTACGATTACGAACTGTTAGGTATCTTGATGACATGGCCCACTCCCTCCCAAGGTTTATGAAGCTCTCCCGAGTACCTCAGGCGTAACTCATCACCAACTGCCAAACGAACTTCGCCACTCTCGAGCTTAGGGAGACAGAACCATGCAACACGTTTTTGATTCAAACCAATATCCCATCTGATGGTGATGTCGGTTTGAGTCTGACTTTCTTTGAGCTTTTTGTCATAGTCTGCCTCAATCTTGACAAGAGGCCCAAATATATTCTGATATTGGTAAGCATCTTCGTAGCGAGGCAAGATAGCCTGCGGCTCATCATCCACCCCTGGCTTCTCAAGATCCTCCAAGGTAGCATTTGCATTTTCGCGCCACATGTCCTCGAGACGATTGATCTGCGCAAAAGAGATCTGACGGGAACGAAGTTGCTCTTGTTCACTGGGAGGCTTAACGAGCCATGATAGGAATGAACGATCGTCGATTAGAGGGGCCCAGAGAGAGGCATTCCAAGAGATATCCTTGGAGATGGCAGCACAAGGCTGACTGTAGAGGAAGGGAATAAACTACTTTGTAATTTGTGAGACACTCGTAAACGCATACCGGCACAGCAAAACGACGACAGTATCACTTTTCGCAGGGATGAATCCCAACATAAACACGTTTTTGCTACCACAGTTGTAGCATTCGGGAGTCGTCTCGCCGAGTGGACTATCAGCATGTAAAATGACTTCCTTGTGTTTGGCTCGAACAAGGTGGTTCACAATGTGGGACGCCGAAGTATTTCCTCGCGAGTTGCAAAACCACTTGGAGCATATCAAACATTTCACAACAGACGCTGGGGAATGAATTCCACAGTAGCTGGTTCATGAGACTATCAGCAAAACTGCAACGGTATACCAGCGTGAGACACAAACCTACAAGCATGAGGCGGTAGATCGACTACACCCTCATCTTTGAGATCGTCTAGAACAGCATCAAAATCCTCGTCAAGAGTAACACGCGCGTGCTGAGCGGGATTATCACCGGTTTGTAGAGCAGAGTCCGAGAGAGAGAGACTAGATAGGTCGACGCTGGAAGCGTTGTCTTGAATATTTTCGGTATAAACGGAGGAATTATCATCTATGACGCTCATGCCGCCATA
This sequence comes from Amanita thiersii Skay4041, assembly GCA_002554575.1. Classification (NCBI taxonomy): domain Eukaryota; kingdom Fungi; phylum Basidiomycota; class Agaricomycetes; order Agaricales; family Amanitaceae; genus Amanita; species Amanita thiersii. The sequence continues at coordinate 135,197 of KZ301985.1, forward strand.
GGTGGAGGCAGTATCGTACTGGAAATTGTCGAAGGTGTCCATAGCTGATGAAAGAGAGAAGCAGTGCACGCAAGTTGCACCGTTTCTGGACCTCAACCCTCTCAACGGCATCCCGGCTTTGCATCACTCTGACTCAGGAAACTCCGATCATTTTTTAAAACTCAGATGTGGCGGAGATTGCATATCTGCTGTGACGTATGAGCCCTGCTGACGAAAAAAAAAAATAGGAAAACGTTATGGGGGCACCGCGGATTGAACGCGGGACCTTTAGAATCCATAAATCTTCAGTCTACTGCTCTCCCAACTGAGCTATGCCCCCAATAAAGGTAAAATGCGTAATCATGTTTCATATCAATTTCCCATGTGAACATCTTAGATATGATACAATTTCTTGCTAGTCACCTTCACCCTCAATTGACCTTTGTCTGATGGTGCAAAAATCTAAAGAGAATGGTACTACATAACTGCTCCCTATGATCCGTATTAATCAACAAATGCTATGCTACAGGACCTTCTCAAGCTGAACAACTCCTGAGAGTTACATCTGGGATTGCAACAGAACTCATCAAAGCCCATGACGCAAATGAAAGCGTTTCGCTGAATGAACTCCGAGCACGTATCAGCAAAAAGTATGGATTTGGTGGCGTACCACGTCTCGTAGATATCATTGGTGCAATACCAGATGATTATAAAAAGGCTCTTTTGCCAAAGCTGAGAGCGCGACCAATACGAACAGCGAGCGGCGTGAGTCACAAATTTGTTCGATAGATTGCCGTTGCAATTCAAGCTGATGATACAAAAGATTGCTGTTGTCGCAGTTATGTGTAAGCCTCACCGTTGTCCACATATTGCCATGACTGGCAACATCTGCGTGTATGTCATCTACACATCACAGGCTGCAGCTATTGATATACAATATAACCTAGATATTGCCCCGGAGGTCCTGATTCCGATTTTGAATACAGCACGCAGAGCTATACAGGTTATGAACCTACGAGTATGCGAGCAATACGAGCCAGATATGATCCTTATGAACAAACAAGAGGGAGGGTTGAGCAGCTGAAGAGCTTGGGTCACAGCGTTGATAAAGTGTGTATATCCTTCTGTATTCCTCTATCAAGAGTGTTTAATAGTCCATATAGGTTGAGTTTATCATTATGGGTGGAACATTCATGAGCATGCCCGAAGATTATCGAGGAAAATTTATTGCGCAGCTACACAATGCCCTATCTGGATTTACTGGAACTGAGGTAGATGAGGCCGTTAAGTGAGTCACTCAACGAACAGATTACCTTTGCGTCTAATGTCTATTCAAGATTTTCAGAACAAAGTAGATCAAAAGCTATTGGTATCACGATCGAGACACGACCAGATTATTGCTTACGTCCACACTTGAGGTGTGTACAGACTGTCACAGCATTACTTTCTTACCCAGCTGTGTTAGTCAGATGCTTCGGTATGGCTGCACTCGACTAGAAATCGGAGTGCAGTCCGTTTACGAAGATGTTGCTCGCGATACAAATCGCGGTCATACAGTACGTGCAGTGTCGGAGTCCTTCCACATGTCCAAGGATGCTGGGTTCAAAGTTGTTGCTCACATGATGCCTGATCTTCCAAACGTTGGCGTGGAACGGGACTTGGAGCAATTCAAGGAGTATTTCGAGAATCCAGCATTCAGAAGTGATGGTCTCAAAATCTACCCGACACTCGTCATCCGAGGAACAGGTCTTTATGAGCTCTGGCGGACCGGGAAATACAAAAACTATACACCCAACGTGCTTGTAGACGTCGTGGCACGGATCATGGCGCTTGTTCCCCCATGGACGAGAGTGTATCGTGTACAACGGTTGGTCTGCCACTTCTGCCAGCATCAAACCTTCTAACAATATCCATCAGGGATATCCCACTTCCCCTTGTCACAAGTGGTTGTGATAATTCTGGTAATCTACGCGAATTGGCTTTGAATAGAATGAAAGATTTTGGTGCTGTCTGTCGTGATGTTAGATTCCGTGAAGTCGGTGTAAGTGATGAGTTACAACCCATATCTTGAAATACTTGACCTAATATTGGAAGTCTAGATCCACGAGATCCACCACAAAGTACGGCCAGAATCCGTTGAACTGCTCCGCCGGGACTACACTGCAAATGGAGGATGGGAGACCTTCCTGTCTTATGAGGACCCGGAGCGAGATATTCTTGTCGGTCTGCTTCGCCTGAGAAAGTGTTCGGATGAGGGAACATTCCGTCCTGAACTAGTCAAAACAGAAAGAGGGTGCTGTAGTATTGTTCGTGAGCTACATGTCTATGGGACAGCCGTACCTGTGCATGGCAGGGACCCAACAAAATTCCAACATCAGGTATGAGAGCCCTTTTGTGTGTATTAGCACTGCTTCATGACAACCTTGACTACAGGGTTTGGGTACTCTATTAATGGAAGAAGCAGAAAGGATTGCAAGAGAGGAGCACGGAAGTGTAAAGCTTGCTGTGATATCTGGTGTTGGCACAAGAGACTACTATCGAAAGCTAGGATACGAACTGGATGGTCCATACATGAGCAAGTGGCTGGAATGATGTTTACCCGTATGATTAGATCTACTGTACAGCTATAATAACATAGTCTATAACATATTCCATTCAACTCTCGCCAAGGATGATCGTATGAAAGTTGGGAAAGACAAGCTCTTCCTCCAACGTTTTTCGAATGACATCTTGTATGAAACGTTCCACACGCGTAACGTTCTTCAATACGTGCTTATCTGCTTGGCCAATCTCGCTTTCAATGTATATAGACGGCAACAGTCTTTGGCCGACACGTAAGGGCTTGGATGAACGTGGAGGAATACCAGAGACCGGAGACTCCTCGTCAATATCTGGTGGCGTACTGCTCGTCGAATGCCGTTTCCGGTCTCCCGTTGGTCCATACGGGTCCATATCATCCAAGATGCATATATGCACCCTTCGGCGCTCACCTTCATACGCAACCGCAAGCTCGCCATTGAATACAACGCCTGTTACGGAAAGCTTAATAGGGAGGGACATAAACATCGGAGAGGGGTAGTTGATTAACAAGGACGTCGTCAGAGTTATACGCATATTGGAGTGCCAGTTTACATGTAAGTGTAGCTGTAGATTAGGATGTGGGTTTGGATATTGTCGTTGGTCAGATGGTTGGGCTTCAGGTGGTTGAGAAGTGTATGAGTGGTCAGGATTAACATCGAGAGATGAAGGAGCCTCCACCGAGCAATCTACAATATCATCATTCGACAGAACCCGTTGTGGTCTTTTTCCAGGAGGAGATGATTGGGGCACCGCGGACGCGGGTCTACGTGCATTCGAAGCATACTGCATCTCGCCAATTGCAGATACACTCCTTGACATTCCTCCACCGATACCCATGCCAGGACCTGTGGTAGCAGCCCAGGAGTCTGCAGGTGAGTGCAGCGTAGGCATAGACGAGAACATATCCATCGGTCTCCCGAATCCATAGCTATACCGAACATGCGGTGGCAAATGTTGGAACGCAAGCCGCTGACGAAGTTCATCCCTCTCCATATCCGATGCGGCCACCGCCCCAGCGCGTCGAGACACCCACTCGAACCCCTCATCCTCATCCCCGGCCTTCATTGGGTCTTTGTCCGGGTCGTCATCATCGTCTTCCAAGAAGTCACGGTAGATGTCACGTAAATCGACGAGCTCCACATCTGGTGGCACTGAACCAAGATCAAGAGAAGTAATCTCGACGGGTCCTATGAAAGATGGTCGTTCGACATTCGAGAGCTGGCGGTTGAGGACATCAACGAGATATGAAGCAAGCGACGGGTCCAGTCTGTTCCATTCGAGGTCGATTGACATGGCTATTTCACTGTCGTTACCAAAATCACACGCTTATGTTTCATTACTATGTCCTCATCCTTCTAGTCTGCAGCTGCTCTATGACTAATATTCTATTAGAGGGTATCTGTACTGTACAATGCGCGTCCGTCCTATCATCGAGATGTCATTAGTTCTGTCCGTGTATCCTTCACACCATAATACTTCTTTAACGAAGAACCCACAACTCATGTCATCTGTCGCAGGGATAGCAACAACAATACCAGGCTGGGTGCACCAACGCTGCAAGATCTTCTCAGGAGCAAATAGATCAAGCCACTGTTCCTGATCCATCCTGGGTTCCCAAGGGCTGACCACTCTTAGCCACACCCACGACTATTAGCTTAGATGGGGGCTGACCTGACTGAAACAAGGTAAGCGCGAGAACCCTCTCAATATGCACTTGTCATCATTAGCGGTGTCCAAAAAGTGCATTGCCTTAACAACGTCCCTGGGTGTCCTGTCATGAGGGTTCCTTAAAACTAAGACACCTCAAGCACCTGCCAAAGGCTCATTTCGCTACTCATCCTGATGAGGGGGTTTGTCTGTGACATGCATCATGCTATTCGCGCGGGATAATGCTGCTGAGCGTGGAGCAAGATTTGACAAATTCATGTGAGAGCCATTTCGTGACCGTGATGAGAGTAGGGGACCAAAGCCGTTCTCGTCATTTATGTAACCAGGCATTGGAGAGGGTGAGCGTGAGTATTGTGTTGAGCTGGCACCAACTGTCGGCATAGTACTTGAACGGGTAGGCGTTCGAACGCGAGGCTCTTGTGCACCGGTCTGGCTTGAATAATCTATGTTATTCAAGTTCAGCGGATGAGGAACAGGCTTCGGTCGAGAACTCATGAACAATCCACGGAAAGCGCTTGGCCAAAATTTCCCACCCGCCGAAGTGGGAGAAGGAGGTCGCGAGCCGAATTGCCTATTGCCTTCTTCTATCCTCAGATCTTGCTCGTCACACCTGGAAGTCACACTACGAACGGATCGAAGGAACAATACTCGTAGTTGTCGCCGCACTGGATAGGCAATAATAGCGAGGCAAACGACAGAGAGATAAAAGAAGAGCAACACAGGCGAAAAGCCAAGCGAAGATCGTGTAAGTGAATAGGGGAGATGAGGCGAAATGCGTTCCTCGAGTCCTTGGATAGATAAGAAGGGTGGTCGTATGGGTTGAAAGGGAGCATTTTCAATATTCGGAATATCATCAATGGGGTCGACTATAGGTCGATAGCCTCTGGATGGTGCTGGCACCTCCTTGCTAGCCTCCAAGACCATCTTTCCCAGTGTCCAGCTGATGGCAATGTCCCCAACAGAATCAAGCGACTGGAACCTGGGCCGCCCAAGGCCTTTCTTTTCTGCAGCTTCAATCACCTCGTCTGCTCCGTGCGAAACATTTCCTCCGGGATCAACAATCCTAGGCAAGCCGATACCTTCATGTAAGACGTTCACGACCCATGCTGCCTTGAAACATTGCATCTCTAGCCGAGAAAGCTCAATCTTGGGGTTCCATTTGCCCGCCCCGACTACCTTGCCATCCTTCAGAACCTCGCCATCTCCACCAAGTCTATGTTGAGCACTTAGCTCTTCATGTTGCTTAAGTAGCCCTTGCCAATCGCGGCTACAGAACTCTGAAGCAGCGCGCTCGTATTGTACAACATCATACGCGCCTCCGAGTCCGAATATATGCTCGGAAGAATACCAGTATTCAGATATCCCAATGAAGTGTGACACTGAAAAATTGATGGGAGGAACGTAGACGCCGTTCATTAAGCAAGGCGTATCCGGACAAGGCGCATCCTTATTTAGTAGCTTCACAGTCTCGTGCATGCACTGTTCGAATGAGCCGGTCCCAACAAGTGTGTGTACTTTGCTAACATGTAAACCGGTGATGGTAGAATGCACCGGACGCTCGGTTAATTCCAAACCCTTGGGCAGACATGGGTCGAGTACGATATCTTCATCGGGTACTCTTCCTTCCTTACGAGCAGCCTCATGGTTCACTATGGCCTTCCCGACGTAACGTTCCCGAGCTTGATTGGTGCCATATCCGAGCCATGTTGTCACAAAAACACTATGCTGAATCTCGTTTCCGCCTAAAAGTCGTAATCTCACATTAATGAGGTTTTTAGCATCGCCTTGATGCTCTGGAGACGGCTCGAATGCAATCTGTGTAGAAGCTCCACCCATGTCTAGGAAACCATAGGTCGTCCCTCCTTGGTTATACCCCGTAAACCCATCCGTAAGATAGTTGACAGCAATCCACCCAAAAAGCCCTTCCTCCTCTCCTGTTATGATACGAACGCTCGTCCCACATGGCCCTTTTTCGGATGGTTCGTCAATCTTGAAATGCGAATGAAGCTTCAGAAACTGGCACGCCTGCTCCAGCACTTCTGCCTGCTTCCCTGGAGTCAGAAGTCTCATTCCCGCTGTAGCGAGAAGGAATAAAGGGGTTTGAGGTTGTAGAGAGGGAGGCACCTGCTGCATGGCGTGGCTGAGGAGCGGGGCGAGATGACCAGCGACACCTTCAGGATTATCGGCAAATGAAGAGATACCTGTCGTAGCACCAGATATGATAAGATGAGATGTTTCGTACGAATTAACCTCGATGAAAAAAGCGAGCCAAGGGAGAATCCATACCTGGCTCAACCTTCTTTACCCACTCCTCACCGTGCTGTGTCCCTTTTTCCACCTTGGGCAGAGAATACGCAAGTTCACTACCCTTTTCAATACGGATAGATCGAGGATCTTTCCAGCTGTATATTTGCAGCCTCGATCCTGACGAACCAGCGTCAATGACCACTCCAAAGCGTCTCCCTGCCAGCCATGGGTCTCCAACCGTGGGCGGGGGCATGACTTGTCGTGGTTGTGTAGAATCCTACGCTTCCTCCAGCAAGCAGAACGCCGCTAGTTATTGACTGTTCGAACTCAGGTCTCAAATGTTTGAGGAAATAAACGACGTGGATGTTCTTGAGGAGACCTTGATCCCTAACAGGGACAAACAAATCTAGATACTACACACAACCCTCGTATATACATACTTCTACTCACAAGATTTATTCTTGATAATTAACTTTCGGGATTGCACTCCTCAACCTCCCACCTCCCCGCTTCTCGTAAATTTTTTGGTTGTTGTTAATTGATTCGTTGCTTTCGGTCTTTGCTAATAATCTCAAGCGCGAATTTCTCAAGCGCATTACGTCGAATACCCAGTCTGTGACTTGAAGGAGTTGAATACCCTGATCATGCAAGCGTTCTTCTTCATCTAGTGACAAGAGCTCCACAGCCCTCCGGAGGCCGTTTCTCCAGAGAAGGATTTGTAAAATTGCCTCTGGGAGTAAGACGTTGAGGCAGTACTATTCATAGTTCATAGGAGGTCAGTGATCAGCCTGGTTGCCAACAAAGTGACAGCTCACATCAATCTTTTCAACGCTAGAAAGAGTTTCGTACGCTTCGCAGCCTTGTTGCCGAGGCATTTTCGTAATAAGCGAATGCCCTGCATCTAAAGACTGAGTGTCTTCTATTTCGGTCAAGTCCGACAAGACATCCTCAATGTCATGGCCTCCTGAGACGGGCTTCTAAACGTAACATTAAACCCCGTCAATGCTTGACAACCAAGTGGCACTCACGACCTCTGCTTCTGGTACCTTTGTTTCACTATCAATAGACATGGGCTGGGGGTCGAACAATATCAAACCCTTTTCAAGCACGTATCAAAATGAACTGTACATACCGTTGTTTCGCGTGTCAAATCGGAAAGTGGGGAGGAGAGAGACGACTCCTTGTCAGCTTCCTTGTGATTACTCGTACTAACATCGGTCATCACGACGTCAGGCTTCATCTGTGCTGAAAGCGATTCAGCCTTGGTGGTTGTAGCATGCGGTAGAACAGCATCGTGTCCTATAATGACAAGGCTGCTAACCTCGGCAGCATTACTTGATTCGCTACCCTTAGTCGTGTCACTACCAGCTCCGGTAACGCGATTGCTAGCTGCGCCTTGGTCAAATTGCCTTTGCGCAAACCTTTCATCTCTCAGACACCATTCACATATCCACCTTTGCAATTCTCCAACGGAACGAGGTGTCATGTCACCTCTGAGTGCTGCATTATCTACTACAGCTTTCCTTGCGGGACCACCTTTTACGAAATTCTCATGTCTCCCTTTTGCAGGAGGATACCGGTCATTTAATATGGCGATTAGTACCGGCTTTGTATAAACAAATTGAGCTCGGATGCTAAGAGCGCAAAACTCTTCCTGAGTTGGTGGGGAATCCATAAGGGCTGGACTCGGTGACCTTGTGCTCCCCAGTGAACCAAGCAGATCTTCTGAATCAGAATCATTGCCGACTTCGTCATATGAGCTCTCAAACTGTCCAAGCTAAAAAAGGAATCAATGAATACTGAACCAAGGACTTCATAAGTAATTGATTTCTTTTACCTTGCATGTGGCAAAACCATCTTCGTCGGATGAAAAGAAAGCACTACGCTTCACCAAACCTGTAGTCCTATCCAAGTACTCGATTTGATATTTCCCCTCCTTTTCTCTCTTACTTTTGGGTGGTAAATACGCCAGGATTCTTGCAGGCCAATAACTCTTATCCCAATCCGATCCCCGAGAAAGGATAATTTCTCCGGGTAACTGTAAGGCTTCATCAGCGGGTACAGGAACCCACCCATCCTCATCTTTTTCCCGTACGGCATCCCATGAGTGTTCTTCCATGCGGAGAATCCCATAGTCACTCCCATCGTCAGACAATGAATTCGATTTTAGCTTCCGTTTCATTTGCCCTCTAGCAGCATTCCCGTTCTCCTTTTGCTTACCTTTCTTCTTCGAAAAGGACTGTTGCGTGTCTTGAGTTTCAAGGGCTAGGGAAGCTATACTGGATTTCCAATCAATTCCTCCGACTTCAGGTAAACTTTCATCGTCAGTATCTCGTATAGGTGAGGCTAATGACCTGGCAGCAGTTTGTCGTTCAGCAGGAGAGATATCAGTTTCCGGCTTCCCTTTCTCGTATTCAGCGGACATCTCATTCAGAGCTGCATGCCAGCGTCCCTCCAAACCAGTGTGATCTCTTTTGGATTTTTTCCGTGGGCTGGGTACATTGTCCGGCGGTGTAAGTCTTGAGGGGACAACATACATAGGCAGCTGGAACTGGGGTTCATTAGTCACTGTGAGATATGGGAGAATATTTTCATTGGTGGGATATTTGACTTCGACGTCTTTGATTTTAAAGGTGGTATGACCATATAAATAGACAGGTATTTGGACGCCTTTCCTTCCATAGGAGGTGCTGATCTATTTATTCTGAGATTAACCCCTCGGCCGATGTAGTATAGGAGAGGTGGAAATATACCTTTCCTGGCCACCAGACATGCTCTCTTTCTAAAGCGTCTTTATCGTGCTGATCAAATACACGGGTATGATGATCAATCAAGACCCACACGTATTGTCCAAGCTCTCTTCTCGTCCATTTTTTAATTTGAACGACTTTTTCGCAATGATATTGTGGCGCTAGTGTCGAAGAACCCTTTGGGGCAAGGGGGAAAGGCCGAAGCGCTAGCGAGGAAGGTCTGGGCGAAGGGGGTGGTGGACTCAGACTAGAAGAATAGCGGTCAGATTTCGCTCCCGGCTGCTCTGCATCAGATGCAGCTCTGCTCTCTGAATGAGATTGTAAGTGTCGCTTTCTTGGAAGCCCCGTCTGAGCTCTTGGGCGGCTTCTTCGCGGATGAGAGCCACTTGACGGGTTGGACCCGATAGTAAGACCAGGGCCGACGGCGGCAATTGACTGTCCTAGCGTCAGAGACGATCGCGCACGCTTCATTGCTCCACTTCCAGATACTGCTCTCTCTCGAGCGGCTTTTGCCTTCCTCCCATACTTTACTGTAACGCTGTGCTTGGGTGAATCTTCCAACTGCTGCATACGGTCGCGTGGAGGGGCATCCGAATCAGAATCTTCACTGTCGAGTTGCCTGGATATGCTTGTGGAAGCCTGTGCTGCAGCACGGCGCATTGGTAGGGGTTGCTGCGCAGGAAAGGCATTTTGCATGATGCACAAGGATGGGGGATGGTCATTCTATAATTCTGAAAGATTTCCCCACGTCTCACTCAACGCGTGCTGTCACATCATGTCACGCCTTTACCTTCCACCTTCCTTCCCTGTCGGAGTCTCCGCCGTCATTTCCGATAGCGACTAATAGCTATCGTTTTATTCCTTTGTCCTGTGGTCTAAATTACATGCACGTCCACCATGACAGAAGGTATAGAAGTAGCTGTATAATTATCCTGGTGCAATAATAACAGCACAATGGTAAGTGGCGGCTTTACAGGGGGATATCTAACTCAAAGCTTTTCAGACAGGTAGCTTGATTGGAGAACCTTCTGCCTCATGGTTTCACTGCTAGGTTCACAGTACAGTATAGCTGTTGTATGCATTGAGTGCACGAGAAATTCCCATCTCCCAAAAAGCAGCACATACAGGCGGGGGTTACGGAGCAAGACTCGGGAGCCCTGTTGTGGTCGAGTTCGCCGGTGATGTAGGGTAACTACGAAAGGGTTTGCACTTGCATTAGTGCAGTGTAATGGTCGAAGCACATCATTTCTGCCGTTGTGTGGGGAAACCTCTTACCACACAAAATAACCGACGCGCCTGCAAGGGAACGGCGACCAAGGCAAAAAAAACCAGTACCATATCGCTGGGACGCAACAGGGATCTAGGCGACCCAGCAGTGACACAGAACTCCAACCATTTTGAAAGCAGCGACATATAGCTCCATGATATGCGGAACGCCGGGAGGACGAGTCATATGTCGCTGTATACTAATTTCAAAAACCCTCGGCATTGCCAAGGACGCTCCTAGCATCTGCAGCGTGGAACAAATACACATACAATCGCTATGTTTTTTTTTCTGGTGCTTGTGATTGGTATCAATAAGCCACGAAGGATACTCTGCGTTGCCGTTGCCGCCGATAAGGTTCTCGAAATATTCACCAGAATCATGCGAGAAGCGCCTACACATGCGAGCGATGCTTTATCCCACAGCTATAGAAAATCGCTTATTACCCTCCTTCCCCACCATTTGGCACACACGGGGATACAAACTTCTGCAAGTTACTTAGGGATCGTACCTTATGGGTGAACCAATGCTCAAGAATTTCGGAAAAACAGAACACGACAATCGTGCAGACTGCCTGCGTTTTGCGGGATAATGTGTTCTCGCGTTGATCAACCTGCACAGCACTGCTCCCAGGAGGAATTGGGGTAGGTTTCAGCAGTACCACTCGCTGACTCCTCCCTCCCCCCATCCGTTTGGCTTGGCAAACAGTGTGGCGTTAATTTCAAGTCTATAATTATTAAAATTGATTTTTCACTGTTAACGTGACCCAAGTCAAAAAAAAAAAACAAATAAACCAAATGGGCCCAAGCACACGTTCTTGGGAAGGGCGCATATGAAAGTAACTTCTAGTAACATTTGTCACGGTTAAGGCTGTACTTTCATTCGAACTGCGGAGCCTATGATCAGACTTCTGCTCCGTTTCGTAACGCTCTAAAGACATCTAGCTCGGACATTCTGTTGCAAAAAGTATTAAAAGGGATGGAATTGGTCAGTGGGAGGCACGTTGAAAAGCTTGTCACTACAGTGCGCGGAAATGACTTCACCAATCCCAGAAACTGTACCCTTGGGCAAGATAGCGAGTAACGCATGCTGTCACGTGTTGTCACATGTATGTCAGGCGAATTGAATCCGATATCAGTTGTTTGCGAATCCAACTTTGACCTTCCGCTGCACCGATACTTCCATGGATATCTATGCCAAATTCAAAGACCCTTGATATCACATCTAGGTGTCGTAAACACAGTCAGTCACAACAGCCCTTTACCTGCAAACCTAGGTCTCCTGACCAGCCACTTGACAGGGATAAAGAAGGACGGCTGTGGCCAAAAATATGACAACATCTCTCTTCATAATTGCCATCGGTTTGGCGGTACGTCCCCGCAGCCCAATGAATACATTGTATTCAAGCGAAATTGAAACGATCTAAAGGACCCTTAGATGTCCTGGGCCCATGCAGGAACGGGAGATCGGTACAGCCCAAGAACTTAAAATCTGGCCCATCGTCTAACAAGTTAGGAAACCTGCCGGGGTCGAACAGTACCCTTGCCATCAGTGGCGTATTGTGAACAATTCAACATTCCCCTATCTTGTCGCATCGGATAAGTGCGAACATTAGTCTCGTCTATGAATGTAATCTCCCTTCCCTTCAATGAGCCACTTCACCCCATTTCTTTTTCTCGCTGACGCACTCCCAGCATCGTTTCTCACATTCATAAATTTATCATCGATTTCGGGGCATCCCCTCCTCGCTCTTTCCAATCCTTCTGATATCTTCTCTCCCTCCCTTTGGTGACCAAATCAATGACGCAGAGCCTCTTTGAACGCTAACGGCTCCTGGACCCGCTTTTTCTTCCCAGCTTCAGGTTTGGAATTTCAATTGGTCACGTCGCCCACTACCATTTAACGGCTGGTGTAATCTACGTTATAAAGGTACCACCCGAACGCCTCCAGATCAGAATAGATACAAACTGCTGCCGTTTTGGGTGAGCCAGGTTCATATTAATCAAATGAACAACACGATGTCTATATTATCAATCCTTCATTGCACGTTGCACGTTTGTGGATGCCCCAGACTTGAACCTGCTTTACAAGCAAAGTTGTACCCAGGGCTGTCACCCCAAATCAGTCACCTGAACATCAGCTGCAGTTAACTTTGTGACCTTCTTCATTTCAGACTAACATCATATGATGTTGTTTCTACTAATACTTTCGTACTGCATACAATCACTTCTCTGCGAGGCCTCGTGACGGAATACCAAAACAAGCAGAACAACAAGAATAGTACAACAACGGCCGCGAGTCGGGCTCTCCTTCTCTCTCTCGAGCAGGCCAAGACCGACATAGTGTACAAATAGCTATCGCCAATAAAACAGTAGGAATAGAAAGGTCGTTGCATAGAACATACGGATAAGTAGTGTAAAAAAGAACGAAAGAGAGTAAAGGGAGTGAAGTCATCCAAAATAAAACATTCTATCGGATAATAGTTTGTATGCGTACATATGGGTCGTGGGTTTCAAATGCCTTTTTAATTTTCTTTTTTTCCTTGTGCTTGCTTCTAAACTTCGCAGGAATGTGATCTCGACTGTGTTCCATGTCGCTTTTGGATACTTTTCACGGCTGGTGCACCTTAGACCTTCGATGGGACCCACCGGTAGAATGTCTTCTCCGAACCTTCCTTCCACCAGAGACAGATGATGCCTTCGAAGACCCCCCATGTGAGAACTTGTTGGCAAAGCCAAATAATCTCTGGAAGAATGGCCGTTTGCCCGACGCTGCAGAAGAGGGTGTCGTAGGAGAGTGGGATGATGTGGCAGTTACGACAGATTGCCGGGGGCTTGGATCCTGGGCGAATACAAAAAAAAAAAAAGAGGAGAAACGAGCCCCATTCAATCGCTTGATCTGTCATATACAATAGCGAATACCCGCGCTTACCGAAACCTGTCCCTTACGAGGATCCCGACTGGGTGCTACAAAGTATGTATCACCAGAACCCTCACTGCCACTGAGCGAGGTATTCGAGCGATTGATCACGTATGGCCGCATATTAGGCCCAAGTCCGGTTAGCGACACCGTGCGTGAGCGATCATCCCTCTCTGCCATTATGTGGTTGTCATGCACCGCATGTCGATTCCCTGGAGCGGGTGCATGCGGGTAGACCGGACTAATGGGGTGGCCATGACGAATCGAGGGAACGGGGGCTGAGTGGCTGTAGATGACGCCGTTTGGTCCAATCTGTGGTGGAAAGAACAGCCCATTAGGAGCTGGATAAAGCGGGTATTGGCCAGCTGCGTTGGGAGAGACAGGGTGAGGATAAGCCCCAGAACGATGCCATGAAGAGAGTTCAGGCTGTGGAGGTTGGGATCGCGCCGCGCTACCTCGGGGGTGACTATGTCCATACGACCCTGAAGGTGAACGAATCGAGTAATGCTGCTGTGAATATGGCTGTGTCCGTGACTCATCCTTCGCATGTTGGCCATTAGACCTTTGCATTGGCTGAGCATGGTGCTGATGACGTTGGACCTTGTCTACTGATGGCAATACACGAATTTCTTCGGGACCGTCAGCTGAATTTCTTGGGTGATACTTTCTCGAGTGCGTTTCAGGGGAAGCGGAGTGTTTGTGATGATGATGATGATGATGGTGGTGGTGGTGACGAGAGTCAGTAGTGCTCCGTCCATTGGCAGAGCGTGAGCTCTCATGCAAATGGTCGGCAGGAGGGATGGGAATATATCGGCCATCATCGTACTTCAAGACCATTTTAGGGGGGAGCGAATGCGAACTACTGGCATCTGACGGGGGCGAAGGGATAAAAACACCAAGTTCAGAAGGCGGGGCGGAGGGAGAGTAGAACGCGACATCATTAGGGGAGTGAGATTGCACCCAGTACGCTGTCCTCTCGTGAGCGGTCGTGAATTCGCGGTAAGTCATCGGGGAGTTGGTGCGGCCGGTTATCAGAAGACCCAAAGATAAATAGCAGCCAGTTTACACCGAGGACTGGGGAGGAGTGTTGAAGAGAGATACAAAAACAAGCAAAAAAAAAAAAAAGACTCAAGCCTATGAGAGGTTAAGTTGATTTTATAAGCCAGTCAGAGAGAAGCCGAGTCTGTTACGAAATTATTTACCCTTGCGGTGTTCTGCTCCCGCCAGATTGGACAACAGTCGATTGGTGATTAGATACAGATCCGTGTGTCTATCCAGGACCAGGAAAGACAATTATATGGATATATCAGAACGTGTTCGCCTCGAGGCTTGCTATCATGGAAACCTAGCCAGGGTTTTGCCCACCGAGGATCACTTGATATGACCTGACCAACAAGGTTTTGCCCAAAAAAATCAGACTGTGTGATTCTGGGATCGCGTAGGGGGTGAGCGCAGAGTTGAAGTCGTGTGCAATGAGAAATCAGGAAACAACAGGCGTGGGACAGGACTGCGTAGCGATTGGCACGGGCTGAATATTTCGAGGCGGGGGCACTGTTTCAATATCTCACCTTTGGAGGGGAAAAAAAATATAAGAATTTTGTAATAGGGTCGTTGGAAGGGCATGGGAAGTGCCGAATGGCAATTGTTGTGCAGCATTGTGATGTCACACGGGCGCAGCTGACGAACAGATGCGATGTGCTCGAATTGATTGAGGCTATCCAGCATATGTCGCTGACTCGCTGCATACCGTATCCGTGAACTCCATCGCCCCATCAGAAGTCGGATCTTACACTCTGCCTATTCTGCATTACGTCTTTATTTGCCGTTCATCATCTAACTCGTTCGCATTGCTCCACCATTCTCCCCGTAGCTCGACCGGACTTTCAACGTGCGGCATCACCCGCACAGGGACATCCCAAGGTTACCACCATTCTTGACTTCTGCCTCAAAGCAAGAGTTAAAATCCAAAAGCCTATAAGCGAGATAGTAAACGTAGAAGTTACCTCTGGAAACATTCCATCCGTCGTAATGAATTCAGAATGAACCAAGGTGTTTTTATCCTTACCTATCAGAAGGCATATCAAGGACGCTCGGGGACAGCGTCCAGTCAGGTCATCAGAAAATTTTCAAATGAACGCCGGAAATGACTTCTAAAAACAATAATTCAGTCATCCCTCCCATCCAATACATAGCGCTATTCGGCCGACGTGAGAACACACGCTTGCTTGGTTTCTTAGTCAATGTCGCTTTAGAGCTTTCATTATTGCGCACTTCTCCAAGCAATAAGAGCATATCGAAATATTGCATTGACCCACGCGAATATCGAATCGGGATAATCACTAGCCAAAGGCGAACCCCACAGCAAGCTCCCTCCCACACACGTCACCAATTGCCCAAACAAGATAGTGATTCCAATTTGAGCGTCTGGGCACCCACTAGCTATCTTCAGACCGAACTATATTCAGCATTGCACCTATCTGGAGTAAACATTTCGTCAAGAAACAAAGGGGAAAAGAGCATCTTTTATAAAGCATGCCAAATTACATACACTTTGACAGTTGATCTTCCTTCGCGATTTCAGGCGGCCGATACAGTAACTCATATAAGAATAGCGAGCAATAAAAATGCTGACAACATAAAATAATTCGTAAACGTCTTCCCTCGCCTTGCAGAAGAAGTTGATGCCGCTGGGATATTTGACGACGTGGACGGGCCGAATTCACCAGACGCGCTGCTCAAAAGGGCTGACGTAGTGTGTGTCGCGCTATTCGGAGGCGACGGGCCCGATGGCGTCAATGTAGGAGTCGAAACTTGCACCGGCACAGAGACCATAGCTTCCGTCTGCACCTGCGTGCTCTCCGCAGCGACGATAGTGCAGACAGCCCACCCATCGGAAAACGTGCACACTTCTCCAATTGTAAATCCAACCTCCGAATTTGCATACGTGAGCGAGGCATCATCCGGTCCTTCGACTAAAGTGGCTATACAGAGCGAATTCAAAAAGAAATAAAAACAGCTTCTGACTCAGCTAATCTCGTTCATACCCTCTTATCCGCGACGGCTCAAGCCACGAGCCCCACGCGGCACTGGAGTATATGCGCACACATACCTGTCCCAACAAATCCAGATTGAGCAGATTCTGTCCCGGTTGGCCTCCCCTCATGCAACGCCCAAGTGGTGCGATCACCTGGTCCCACACCCAAAATATCCCCACTGACAGGCTGAGGATTGAATCCCGGAATATAAAGGGATGTTTGGGCGCGACTGCTACGTGCGCATGCAATCACAACCAATACCGCAGCAGCGATTTGAAGAATTGGCATCTTTATTGCTTCCGAACACAGAATTGGAGCAACGCTGGCAATGGCAATCCAACTTCAGGAACAATGGTCAGTGAATTGTGGAGATAGTAGTCGTGCTAAAGGAAACTCTGTTACCTGGATTCAGAAACCCAAGAATAGAGCGTCCGGGTGACTCACTGAGAGCATCCAAGTGACTCACTACTTGTGAATGATTAACTTTTTCGATAAAATGTGAATGTTGAAAATGAAGTTAGTAAAGTAAAGACCGGAAACAACGTGTGCAGCGCCTCCACGATGGAAAGGTGTTTCATTGCTTATATACTCAGCTGAGACCCTGAAAACACAGCCACGCATCTAAGTTGAAGCGAGGCAGCGGCGGGGGTCTGTCTAACCAATTAGTATGGGACACTTGATAACAAGCCCGTATATTCGAAGTGGGCCAGAGTTGTAACAAGACACTGTTAAACGCAAATTAATGATACAGTAATCGTACTATGGTAAATAGAACACAGGATAGCGCAACGGATGAACACCAACACCACAAAGCAAAAAAAGAGTATCAGAACACGGGTGCCTAAAATGTAAAAATACAGAACTGAATATCAACAGGTTATACCTTTAGTTTATTTTCAAAAAGCTCCAAGATTTTGTCATAATCTCAAGAGTCAATTTTAAGACCCTCTTGAATCTGACCATTTGTAAAGGCTGCATTGATGCTCAATTGAGTGAGGTGGTTCTGGGCAGCGCCACGAGCCGGGGTGTTGGTGCCAGACG
Source organism: Amanita thiersii Skay4041 (assembly GCA_002554575.1). Classification (NCBI taxonomy): domain Eukaryota; kingdom Fungi; phylum Basidiomycota; class Agaricomycetes; order Agaricales; family Amanitaceae; genus Amanita; species Amanita thiersii. The sequence continues at coordinate 152,680 of KZ301985.1, forward strand.
GTATGGGCGACACTCCTAGATGTGGTGTGATTATCCCGCTCCCCCCCGCCCCAAAAACGAATCCGCCCGTGAGTCCATCTGTGCTATTATAGCCTGTGAGATGTCAGCAATGTATGATATGCATCAAATACTCGTTTGCCTACCAGGTACAAGAACACTATCCCAAAAGCCAGCTCCAAGAATATTGTCCATGGATAGGCCACCGGATGTATCCTCAGCTGGTAATGGCGCCATAGTTGGAGGGAAGACCGACATATCAGCAACGGGTCCCATTTCACCATCGAACTGGAATTCAGCAAGGAACCCTGGCTCGCCTTGATAAGCAGCGCTATGGCTTAGCTGGGAAGGCGGAACATCCCCTATACCTTGTGATTGGTCCAGGTTCGAACCCCTTGCCTCCTCTTTTGTCCCATTAATAGTTTTCGTATCCAAGCGGGCAGATATTAATGCACGCAGAAAGACGCTATACAAATTGGGAGTATGCAGGGGATTAGCTGCAATACTCTCCAATGTATTGGCAATGTCGTTGACTAGAGTCAATGTGCCTTGTTCATTATCCAAAAACGCTTGGAACTCTGGTCGAACGAGCTGCAAGAACAGTCATTTTATGATACATCTCGATCCCACATGGAGCACACACCTTAAGGAGAGTTAAGACAGCATAGGATGTTTGCACAAAATGTGAATCTGGAGAATATTTAAGATACCCACTTGGGCCGAGGTGATCACGAACAAGCGTGGCACAAGCAGTCGCAGAGGTGTGACAACGCGCAAAGAAATGACCAATATCGATTGATGACCGTTCCAATGCATTCTGAAGCCCGAAGGAATTTAGCACTAATAATGCATAGTGGAAGTAAAACTGCGCTATGAGTCTCTTGTACTCTATAACACTAGCGGGTTCACCCACTAGCAAGAAAAGTGAGCTTTCCATCAAAACATGGAGGCATAAATCTCACATTCCCAGGTCCGCATGGACTCCCATTGCTGACGCCACATTATAATTTGGGTTTCAAAGGTTTTGATGACTAGGAGATAGTCACAATGTCCTTGCAGCCCAGAGGCAGAGTCGGTCGCAGAGTACAGAAAATCAAGACTTCGTGATAGAATCCGTTGTAATTCCTGTACGACGTTAATGGATACCTACAGGATATGAAACAACCAACACGCACCGCATAAGCCGCCAGCGATGAATCTGAAGGAATTGCAGCGGAAGAACGAGCCCATTGGGCTGCATTTCGGATAATGTAACTGAAGACGTATTAGAGCATAAGCGCTCAAGTTAATAGTGTGCTCACTCTTCCTTGATGCTATATGGTTTTCCCATCTGGGCGCTAAAGCTTCGGTCAAGACAGAAACAAAGTATCCACGTTCGTTCTCTGTTGTGAACCTCGGCATCGCGCGCTCGACCTTCTGAGTTATCTGCACTAGCAACAGCAGTCTTTCGATGTAGATTGAGATCAGTCGCCATCCTGTACGACATGAGTATGACGTTGCTTTTAATAATCAAGAGCGCATACTCACCTTATTGCCATACCCAATAAAAGCCATGTCTTATCTTGCTCATATCGCTCAACGGCGCCACAGCCAAATAAGGAGAGAAGTAGGTATGCCTGGACAATCTCTACAGATTTATACCCTTTTGCGGGAACACTGAAAGCGAGTTTCTTTGCTAGCTCAGTCAACCGTGGATGTAGTTCGGGTTTTGTGGTGTAGAACTTGCTAGAGATAGAGCATACTAACGAGTAGTTTAAGTAAGGGTGCTCTTCTTCAAAGAGAAACAACATACTTGCTGTTAACAAGAATGGTGAACGGGAGCAGACAAGGGAGGGGGTGTGAAAAGTTCGATCCAATAAGCTGCAGTGCGGCTAAGGATAATGAGTCAATAACATCATTATACATCAATCTTTTGAGTTTACATTAATATGATCAAAGTAGCTGGTGTCGAGTCTTCAGCAAAAGATCAGGTGATAAAGGGTGTTGGACTGACATATTAAATAAAGTTACAACTTCTTCTGTTGACACAAAGCTGAGCATTTCTGGTTGAACCTGGCGCTCGATGTACAATCTCCGCAATGGTAAGATTGTCATTGGACCTGATGAACTGTTATCAATCTTGATATATCATGATCAAACACTTGATTAGGTACCCGGTTTGAAATAATTAGCACTGGCAACACCAATTTTTGGTTTATCACCTGGTTCTGTTGATCTGGCAACCAGGCCTAAGTTGGGAAGTGTAGCTTGAGCCCTGCGATTTGCGAGGCTGGCTTCGGCAAGGAGACCTAATGGGTTCAAGGAGTTATCCGGTAACGAGTGTAGTTTGGGAGATCCTGTTGAATGATGTGTTTGGGAAAACGTTGATGGTGCAGGCGGTGGAGTGGGTGAACCCAGAAGTGCTTGGGTTGTGGCTGTCTGAGCAGACGGGGAGGGGCTTCTAGACACCATACCAGAGGCAATGGTAGGATTTCCTATGGAACGTAAGACAGTATCCAGAGTCTTTTCCATCTTTCGAAGAGAGCGCGTCAGGAGCTCATGTTTCCTGTCACTACGTCAGGTAGGTCAATCGTTCACTGGGGAGACAATGAACGTACTTGGAAGTTCGCTTCCCTCGATTGGACTCTTCGAAGATGCACTCATGATTCCCTGTTAAACACCGCTTACACGGTGGGCCGTGCTCCGCTCCTACGCACTTCATCTTTAAGCGCCGACATACAGTGCACGCACTACAAGACATGTAAGCGCATACATGCTGAATTTGGTCGAGAAACACACCGTGAGCCCCTTGTCGGCTTTGTTTTCACCTCTTCCTTGTCCGTTGCAGGACTTTTTGCATCACTTGCATCATCCCTCCTAAGTTTCTTCCTTGCATCCCCCATGGCATCGGCTGAGACCGACGACGCAGGCCGTTTCCCATTCGCAGCTGAAGCAGGGTGAGGATACGCAACTTCAGTTGGCGGAGTACCGATGGTATCTGAGCCTTGTGAAGAGGGGGACGAATAATTTGGCGGGAGCGACAAGTGGGGTGGGAGATGATGAGATGGTTGCTGAGAGATATTGTGTTGAGAATAGTAAGGTGGATATAAAGCGAGAGCAGGATCAATCGGTATTGAAGAGGAAGATTGCTGCATTGACTGAGGAAGAGATTGTTCTTGGTGAGCCATCTGATACACCTGGTTACGGAGGAGAGCGCGGTCAGTCTGAGAAGAAGGTAGGTCTTGGATAAGGGAGAAATTGTGTGATGGATAAGTATGAGATGATATCGGCATCGCAACAAGAGGAGGAGAGAATATGAAATAGACAGAAATTCCCCAGGGTGTTGGCAGCAATGCAATGCACAGTTGATATATCGCTCAAATGGACTCGGATATAGCAACGCTTAATAACTAAGATTCATTTTACACTCACGTGTGTATGCCTCCTCTTTTGATACAGCCAGAACGTGTGCGCGTGGCGCAAGCGTCAGAAGAGTTGAGAATGGGGAAGCCAACTAAGAATTGACTGAGAACTGGGAAGCTAAAGATTGACAAGGCCCTGCGAGATGTCTGGTTCCACGTTCAGGGCGAAAGTCCCACACGTCCTTCTGCCAGGAGGAATGAGGTGTGAGGTCTGAATAAGTGCGACGAGGCGTGCGACGAGGAGGTAAACGAGACCAAATGAGAACCGTTTGAGACCGTTGAGACCGTCGAAGCCGCTGGCTAAGTGTATTGCGTGAGCCTCACTCTTTTGCCGCCCCACACAACCCGCTGACTCACCGTCAGTGACCAACTCAGACACTCAGACACATCATCCCATCACCTCACCCCCGCCCAATTTCGTGTCTCGTTCATACCCCCTCTGCCCTCCCCCAGTCTCAATCTGTGATTCACTGTCACTAGCCAAAACACTCACCAGTCGACATATATCCCAAGGTGCTCAACCACTTGGTCGTTTCGCACTCGATAACTAGTATTCTCGGGCAGTGAGTAGAAATACAAGCACTATCGCTAGCCCAGCTTATAATTATAAGTTCGATCAGGTTCTCGAACGACAAGCATCCTTGGTTCAACCCCAGTAATCCATCTGTAGGTGTGCTACCGGGTCTCGGTTTTATCACGCCCAACCCCCTCAGAATCACCGGAACCACACCATCCACAGTCTTCGATTATTGAAACGGTAAACTCCTAACGCCGGTAACCGATATCTGGTTGAATTCATTCATTGTGCGGTCTATGTCCTTTACCCTTACTATCCATGGCAGCTCTGGATCCTTTCCTATTCGTTGGAGTCGTTACAGCAATTGTTCCACCCATATCCATCACTCGATAATTGCGATATGCCCCTGAATCTCCATTGAATCGCAAAGCTTATACTATACATTATTCCCTGGGGTTCAATCCCTCTCTTCTCCATCATGCATGCCTCGTCCTGCATCCAGTCCACGCATCTCCCCCCCTGCAGGACTGATAGCAGGAGCACGTGCCAACCAGTCAACTTTGATTTCTCCCAACTAAATGCGCTGATCTTGAAGTATTACTTGTATTGGAACCTACCTTCGCCACAATCACGCTTGTTTCCATGTATGATTTATTTCCACTTGGCCTTTCACACAGACTGACCGTCCTGTGATTTTGATATACCGTGAGTAGCGGACCTGAATGCAAACAGCATTGCGACGAAAGCTGCAGGTGGAGCTCCATAATGAATGAATTCAATGGGCTCCAAGAATTTTGGACGTAGCAATTTAAGCGTCGAACCCACGAATTTCTCTAAGGGGCACTTCAAGGCGTTGCTTTCCCTTGTCATATGTTGAATAACTTCTCCTAAATTTCTTTGGACATATTTCCTCTAATCTATGCCCAGAAAGGATATGTTGTCCCGCAACGCCTTCTCGACCATTAACCCATGTAGACAATTTCTCCGGAGCGCATGTGCTCACACTGCTTCTCGAGCTGTTTTGACGTTTCTCAACGCCATTCTTAATCGTACGACTCCGCAACGCGGCGCTCCTGACACATCTAGTCTGACATGGGACCACCTTATCAGTTTGTGTGTATAGGTTGATCTGGTTCCATCGACGCATTATATCACTGCATGGCGTCACGGAGCCTATTCACCCGGATGCAAATTTTTAGACTTGCAAATCTGACAGCTTTGGGCCTATCTTTTGTGTATCATTTACAATACTACGTTGTCAAGGTCTATTCAAGTCGAAGACGCCAAGTCTTTCGTCTGTTTCAATTAGTGCAAGCGACTTATCCCAACGTGGATCCAGCATACCAAGAGAGAAAGAAGATAACGCACAGAATTATATACAGCATGACCTGGGAACAACTGCCACTATTTTGCGTCATGTTTAGCCGTTTTATCCCTCCTTGGGTCTCAAACCCTGCCAATGGATCTCGATAAGTATACATCCTACCATGCCCATGGAAGCACAACAATTTCTCTCTTTGGCATGTAACTGGTTGTCACAAAAAGCCCCGGATGCCACAGTTATTACAGGCCTGGATAACAATGCTAATTTTCATCCTCGCCCATCTCCGTGGCGTTCATCAAAGTGTTACGTGTACTTCTGAATTAGCGTCTGCTAAACTTTCTAAAGATGAATCAGGGAATCTAGGATATCATGGACTTGGGAGAAAGGATGATACCTCATACTCCTTATAGCTTATTACCAGGGTTGTCCGACGATATATGCGTGGATGGTGTCAAGTTGTCAACCCCTTTTGGAACAGATCATAGAAGTTACTTATCTGGGGTCAATACCTGTCTTTCCTTCTCTAGTACTACAGTACAGGTAGCTTCTATACATGAACCATAACAACAAATAGAGAATTTGCCTTGCTGAAAAGTCCTATTTATGTATGACGTGCCACTGAAGTGCTGTTTATCCAAAATTAATGATGTTCATAACTCCAAGCGCCTTTTCATTACGAATTCTTGGCTACGATATTGGCTGTATGCGAAAGGAAAATAGACAATGACTACCAATCGACAGTTTATTCAATTTATGTCATAAGGTCCTTGAGCGGTGGGATAGTGGGACGTGGTCCCAGGTGGATTCGTGAGATACAGTACATATATTATTGGGTGGTAGCAGTGCCAAGTTACTGCCAAGTTCGCGAAGTGCCAGCATTCCATTGAAGATATCCGCCGTTGGTATATGTTCTACGGTAGCGCAACATGGTTGCTCACAAGGTGAAAAGAGCAGAGAACAAGAGGCGCCTACTTCGGAGCCCGTTTGCTCAGGTCCGGAAGAACTAGAGCCTAGGCCGACGGGAGCGAATAGAAATTTGCTCGCTGAAAACAAGACGTCGCCTAGATTGGGTATAAATTGGGTTTTATTCAGAAAAGCACTAGATGCAAAAATAGGAAAGTCCAAGAGGTGTGCATACGATGCAGAGCATTGGGGGAACTGCCTGTGTAAGGGTGAGAAAAACACCTGACTGGGGCGCTAGTACTGGGAGAGATACCCTGAAAATCATGACACAGAGGAAATGTACATCAATTAGCGAGCCGCGAAGATAAGAAATGCAGCTTGGAGGGGTTCCTGAGGGGAGGAGAGCTTTTCCATTTGGTGGCAGAGTTATTCAAACTCCGACTGAATGTGTCACCGGCACGGTAGAGACAAGTACGACAGTCCAGAGAGGACTCACGTTTCTCACTACTCGTCCCCCTCAGGCCTCAAGATGGGCTCAAATCAACGTCCATTGCTGGTGCTCCAGCCATCAGTCAGTACAACAAGGTATAAACCATCCCTTTTCAATATTCCCTCAGTGCTGTCTAACTCGTCATAGAGTGGTCACAACTACTACTACTACAACCACGTACGCGCCCATCCCACTTCCTTCTCTGCCACAACCACCATCACCAAAAGATCCGAAGCGGTACCCACTTCTAAATGCCACCCTTCCATCCTCGCTCCGACAGTTTCCCCTCGTTTTTCCTAACGGTGCACGCGCTACATTTCGTGATGGTGAGATCGGAAATGAGGAGATGCAGGAAGAGCAGGAAGTTGCTAAAGGGAAAGGTTGGCGTATGTTAAGAAGAGACGAAGACGGGGAAGATTGTCCTGTTGTCGGTCTCGCAGAAGCTGTCGAACGCTACGGGAAGAAACGATCACTTGTCGAGGATAGCTTGATGGAAGGTGTCGAGTCTACAGCAGGCACATTCATAAACGCCCCTCCGCGAAAGAAAGCTCGGGGAGCCCATCTTCCCCAGATCAATACTCTGAACGCTGCTGCACCACCTTCACCACTACCTTCTCCGCATGGCTCACCCCCGCCTGAAAACATCTGGCCTTCCGCTCCGCCTAGTGGTGCCTCCTCTCCGCAGCCACAGGCGCCCATACAACCAGACCTTGCTCTTACCACACTCTTAACGCTTCCATCCTTGCTAACGCAGTTTTCAGCTCTCCCCGAACCCCTGCAATCACATTTTCTTCTCACGCTTTTACGACATTCCCCTCTTCCTGTTCTGCGCACACTACATTCTGTCCTGACCCCCACTCTTGCACGCGATTTTATCACCCTTTTACCCCCAGAGATTGTATCTCAAATACTCAGCTATCTGCCATTTTCCACGCTCGCCCGCGCTTCTCGTGTCTCACGGTCTTGGAGATCGATAATTGATTCAGATATCGTCCTCTGGCGAGATCTCTTGAAGAGTACAGATATATGGTTCGGAGGAGAATCGGAACAATCCTTTTCAAATTCTATATATGCGCGCAGGCGACATATGGATACCCGTACTCCTTTACTCCCTCCTTCACATCCTTTCAAGATGTTATTCAAGTCTCGTCACCTGACACGAACTCGCTGGGTCAACAACCCCAGACCCAAACAATTCTCATTCCCCGCACATGGTTCTTCTGTTGTTACATGTCTTATTTTCTCTCGAGGTCGCATTATTTCCGCATCAGATGATCATTCTATTCATGTCTACTCACCTTACAACGGGGACCTCATACGATCATTAGAGGGCCATGAGGGTGGTGTTTGGGCTTTGGCTGCGAGTAAAGATACTCTTGTCAGCGGGTCCACGGATAGAACAGTACGGATATGGGATCTTAACACGGGGAAGTGTACTCACGTTTTCGGTGGTCACACGAGTACAGTAAGATGTCTTGCCATTGTGAAACCAGAGATGGTGGATGTTGAGCGCGAGGATGGATCTATCACACGCGAAAAGTGGCCAAAGAGGCCTCTTATTGTGACAGGTAGTCGGGATCATTCATTGCGGGTGTGGACATTACCCAGACCTGATGATCCTGAGTATAAGTGCTTCAGCTCCGAAGATGGAGAGTTGGACCCCACCGATATTTGTGTATGTAATTTTCGTTTATATGCCTATGGTGCCAAATAACATTGAAAATAGGACGTGGATGATAACCCCTATCACCGATTCCATCTACCTGGACACGATCACGCTGTGAGGGCTCTAGCCGCCCGCGGCAGAACCCTGGTATCAGGGAGTTATGATTGTACCGTTCGAGTCTGGGACATAATAACTGGTACATGTAAACATGTGCTTACAGGACACACGCAGAAAGGTAGCGTTTCCTTGATGTATTATCTCCGTGAGAGCTTACGCCCTCGTAATAGTGTACAGTGTTGTTCTAGATCCTGCTCGTCAGCAAGCGTGTTCGGGCTCTATGGACGGCACAGTCCGTGTATGGAATCTACGTACCGGTACATGCCAGCACACACTCACAGGACACACCTCACTCGTGGGTCTCCTTGGGCTTTCACCGTCGTACCTCGTTTCGGCTGCTGCGGACTCTACATTACGGATATGGGATCCTGATACAGGCAAATTGAAGCATACGCTTGCGGCACACACGGGTGCTATTACATGTTTCCAGCATGATGAGTTCAAGGTCTTGAGTGGTTCAGATGGCAACCTGAAGATGTGGGACATTCGGGAAGGTACAGTAGTGCGAGACCTACTGACGAGCATTACTGGCGTGTGGCAGGTTGTATTTGAGGGACGATGGTGTGTCGCGGCCAGTAACACTGGTGAGGCAACCATGCTGGACGTATGGGATTTTGGGTTGGAGCAAGACGACGATTGGATTGGGGAGCCACCTGCAGGTCTATATGATGATGATTGGTTCAGTAGCGATGGAGACGATGACGAAGAGGCTAATCTGAAGATTCGTCGATACGCTGGAATGGAGAACGAAGAATCTAAGCAAACAGACGTGGATGCCATGGACCAAGATGATGTAGCCGCTTACGAATCTGAAATTGAGGTCGACCAGGATAAGTTGGTTGATGGCGCTGTGCGTCCAAATGGCAGCGAGTTTGCGATTGACGTTGATATTACTACGGCGGAGCTGCAATCACTTCTTGACGCGGATGTGGAGCTCTTAATGCCACAGGGTGTGCCCATCCCGTCGTCTGGCTTGCACTCAGGATCAAGTCAACCGATTATATGCCGACAGGTGCGAAGCACGTCAGCTGTCCCACCGTCTCGCAGATATGGCTTGCCCAATTCGGCAGGTCCTTCGACGTTCCCACTACCCAGGGCACTGTCAACAAACGAGGAAACGCCTACTCGACCACGCGTACGAGGTACACTTGCGCGTAGACGATAACAGGCTTGTGCATTTGTTGTGACTAATGTTAGGTTAATTGACTCATCTCACTTATGTTTGCTATTTTTCTCGCATCCCATTTTATATCAGGTCTCTTGTGAAGGATATCCTCATCGCTCAGTTTTTCTCTCCCCCATCTTCTGTAATGCTGTTCCCATGCAAATCGACGCTTTATGTATAGCTAGGCAGGGCGACTTGTTTGACAATGTCGTGTTTTCGCATTCGGACGACTACTTGTCTGCAGTCCTGACATTGGCCCTATTGCCTTCTAATATTGGTTGCGGTATACCGAGAATTCAGACACATTCACGAAGCTCCATGTAACTTATAGAAGCAATGGCATCATTTTATAGGGCTCCGTATATGTAAGGGACGGAGATAGGGTCGAAGAAGATTTCCGTGCATGGTGGAAATGAGAGAAGTCAAGTTTGTGTGTGGTAAAGGTGTGCAAATGAAAGGTGATTTATTGATTCATAAAAGGTAGGAAAATGGATTATGCACTCAGGGGGGGGTTACCTGACCATGGTAATTCCCGAACCCTCATGGCGCTGAGACTGCTTGAACGGCTATGATGTCTTTTGGTGAATCCTTCTTGTGACTGTCTTTCTTGTTTGGGAGGAATGAGCAGCAGTGATATATTTTGGGACAGGATCAAACGACCCGTGCTTTATGGATCTTCACATCTTCCTTTGGTCTAGGAGACAAAGACAACTCTGTGAGTCTGACACATGGGAAGAGCGACAAGGAAGCAAAGAATCACCTATCTTGAGCATCGACAGTGACTGCACCCAATCGCTGCACTACCCGCATTCCCGAGCTGACGCGTCCGAAGATCGTGTGTTTGTTGTCAAGGTACGGTGTGGGTGCAAGTGTGATGAAGAACTGAGAACCTGTGGGAGAGATAAGTGTGTGTTACAAGGAGTCAAAAGGGGTGAACGGAAATGGAGAGAAGAGAAGAAATGGATGGGAGGGGCGGATGGACGGAAGGGGAGTACCGCACGTACCGTTGCTGTTTGGACCAGAGTTTGCCATGGCGAGGATGCCCGCACCTGTGAACCTTAATTCTGGGTGTATCTCATCTTCACTAGGAGAGTTGTCAATGGTTGAGTTGATAGAGGGTAATGCACGCACAAACGTTGTCCATATATGCTGGTCCCTCCTCGTCCCGTTCCCGTTGGGTCACCCCCTTGTATCATAAAGTCCTGTAGTGGAGTGAATTAGTTCTCGATACAGAAACGATAGATCATCATTGCACACACGGCGATAACACGGTGGAATACCACACCATTGTAGTATCCCCGCTTCGCGAGTTCAGCAAAGTTCTTGCATGTCTGAATGAGTTAATAATAAATTTAACTTGAATGAGCCAAAAAGTACTATTCCGAGTACCTTGGGTGCATGATTCCAGTATAGTTCGAGTTGGACGTCACCCAAGCTTGTCTCCAGTACGACCGAGTCCATAGTTGTGATTAATGGTCGTGACACTAGTTTATTTTATATGTCACGCACGTCGCGTTAAATCAACGTCAACTATTAGTGATTAGAGTCTATACTAGGATTAACTGTAAGGACTGAGATGTCAACGTTGTCAACAATCAAAATGATACGTTCTGAAGTAGAAACTCTGATGCCCTCTGCCTAAGTTCTGGGGGCATGTTCTCATTACTGGCAATGTCCTGAGCCAACTTGAGTTTGGACGCCATTTCCTTCAACTTCATTTCCTCCAGTTTCATTTGCCATAGGGCCTCTTTTCTATCCTCTTTCCTCTTCCACATTTCAAGGGATCACTTGTTGGTCTCCACAATGTTCTTCATGAGTTGTATATGACTCAAAGAGATTAGGCTTAGGATAGACATATCACTGGTATGATATAAAGTAGGTGAAATCAATGAATCTTTTTGTCAATAGCTAACTTACAATGCGCTGTCAAGTGCAAGCACAGTATCCGAGTCCGAGTCCGAGTCCGAATTCAGGTCCGAGTTCCAGTCAGAGTCAATTCGAGAGTCATCAGAAATAGAGAGTTCCATTAACAAGAGAGAAGAGAATGTACCAGTGAGGAAGTTGATATATTATGGAGAAAGGGAACTTATTGGAAGGACATGTCGCAAGTCCTTAAGTACGCGTGACGTGACATACACAACTGAACTTGGCTAGTCTCTCAACTACTCAATATCACTGGCATGAGGGCAGTCATTCAGCGAGTTGCCTCTGCATCAGTGACAGGTGTGTATTCTTCATCAAATATTGAAATATGTAAATCGGTGACAGTGGCTCTTTCTGACTGGTAAAATGAGCGTAGTTGATAATGAGGTCATCTCCAAGATATCGAAAGGCCTATTGGTGCTCGTTGGGATTGGAACGGGTCTGTCCACCTGAGCCTTCTTCGGAAACATTTGCTCATCTGAAGTGTCATATGCAGTATAGATGATATAATGTCTGATGTTTCGACACTAGTCAACAAGATGTTTGTCATACTCGCTGGAGCATCATACTCTTGAAGCTGACTCAATAATATATAGACTTTCTCTTCGCATGTTTTCCGACGCTAGTGATCCTGACAAAATGTGGAGAAGGAGCGTTAAAGACATTGATGGAGAAATTCTTTGCGTGTCCCAATTTACGCTATTCGCCAATACATCGAAAGGAAATAAACCTGATTTCCATCGGGCGATGGTGGGATAACATTGCGTTGATATGTGACTGGAACTAAACCATTCCCTCAAGGCATCTGAGCCCTCACGCCAGCTATATGCCACGTTCTTGGACAAACTTCGTCAGGCATATAAACCAGACAAGATCCAAGGTATGCATCTCATTGTGCATCGCATGTTATATGATCCGATGTACCCATCGATAAGATGGTCGATTCGGTGCTATGATGGATGTTAGCCTAACCAACGATGTAAGTGAACAAGCATTTGAGATTTAGAAATACTATTGAACAAGGCACAGGGCCCTGTTACGTTCACAATCGACTCAAGGAAGTGGGAATATATCGATTCCTCAAAAAGTTCCAAAGCCAGTTCAAGTGTAGATCTCGTACAGAAAGACTTGACGCACTAGAGGGAATTACGCCATCTCAATTGCACAAGTTGAAAGTAGACAGACAAATTTATTAAACTGTTGAACAGGTAAAGCTATCTAGATCATGAGCTTTTCAACAGCATTCTTGACAGTCGTGATTTGGCTGTTGAGCTCTTTAGACTCGCCTGTGGTAATGCTGGCAGCAATAACAGCCCTCGAGACGTTGCATGCGCGTCCCAGTGCAGCCTTTGAAGGGACAAAGACATAAGGAACGTTCTAGGGATATATGCTGATTAAAAAATGTTGAAAATGAGGAATAAAGTCCTATCTTACCTTCTCCTCACAGAGAAGTGGAAGATGCAGCAAAATCTCAAGAGGTTCTGTGTCGGCGGTCAACACGATGATTTCAGCAATACCACGGTTGAGGGTTTTAGTAGCTGGGTAGAATCTCAGAATGGAGGCACGGAAGTAACGAAGTCCGGGTCTACCTTCGTTGGCACCCTTTTTGAGCTGCTTGTATTGTCCGGCTTGCTGAACGAGATCAAGAATCTGACCAAGGCTGAATTAATGCCTGACGACAAGCACTGTAATACTGTAATACATACGGAGTTTGTCAGGTCAGCGCTTGCGAGGGGCCACGCCTTCCCGCGAGTATCTGTCATGTTCTGTTGTGTAGATTGGGTGACCTCACGTCGGGTTGATCCTTGGTCGAATATACGATAAGAAAGAGTAAGAAAGTCGTTCAAAAAAATTTGTGTTTTTATTACGTAATCAATTCAAATTGGCATGTCGGCTTACAGGAGATGCAGCTGTGACTGATACAAAGATACGCTATATACAGGTAGTAGTAGTCTTGTACAATTGTCTCGATGAGCTGGTATGTTGGTACATAGAAAATATGATCATGGGCCTAAGTGGTGTGAGAGGTGCGAGCGCAAATGAGGGGCTCGGGGTTTCGTATACATTCAAGGAAAGATATTTCAGAAGATCATGCCTCCGTATCTGCAGTTCTGCCCTCCGAATTTGATAATACAGTCTTCGGTAAGCTCACCATGCCCAAGCAAAGAAGAGAAACCAGATTCATCAATAAAGATACAAAGAAAATCATTCGGGGAAACCACGCGACAGTAGTCATGTATACGAATCCATATATCGATGGTCCAAGGATGTATGAGCTTTTAACGACTTCGGTTAAGCGACTATGGATAAGAAAAACCATACTCACCACAGGGCCTGTAACAAACTGAGCGCCCCAAAGAGGCGTCCAGATTCGGTGCCGCCAGCTCTGGTATACAATACCAATGCGACAGCCCGAATAGCAGGAACAAAGCCGATTCCTGCTGATCCAAAAACGCTGGAAACAGTAAATTCGAGTGCCGTCCTGAATGAACCCATACATCCATCGGTGACGGTGTCTACAAGGAGTGAACAGCGTGCAATGTTGAGATCAAATGAAGGGTAAGAGGGCTCCGTTGTATTCGTTACTGGAGAAGAAGGAACTTGCGCCACATCAAGTAATAGCGGTTCTTCTTCGGATAGCTGTGTGGAAGGGACCTTTAACCCTGGTCTGGGTTTGAATAGATTGATCATAACTAGATAGACTGTCAGGTAATGGCATCTGGGACCGAACGTGACTCACTTGGTAAGATTGCTGTCAGAAAAATGGCACGCGCCATAGCTACGAGGCTCAGCCAATAACCAACCTGGATATCACATAAGAATTTGTTCAAACAGATAGACAACACACTTACAGTCTCAAACGTCCACCCAAACGCTGACGCTGCATACTGCAATTTGTAACTAGAGATACCCTAACACATATCAGTGTATCTATTGTCCATAGAAAGCATTATAACTAGCTCACCCAGGTTGAAACGGCACAAAAATAACACAGAGCTATTAGAGTCAAGTTCCAGTCTCGGTTTGGTCTCTTCGCGGAGTATTGTTCACCCCCCTTGGTAGTCGGAATGAATATGGACAGCGGACTGAGGAAGCGAATCGCTTTCCGCGAGAGGCTGACCAACCCAAAAGGCAATTCGGAGCCTCTAAGGCGGCTAACCTCAAGCGAATATTTTGCTCTAACCTCTTGCATTTGCCTTTGCGATAAAGACTCGGGAACGACGAACCAAGCAAGAATTGCAAATACAAGGCGTGTGAACGCGGTGAGGTAAAAGACGGAGAGAGTATACCCAGTCCACCTGGAAATCAAACTGCCAACAGTGGGGCCAAAGGCAGCACCTGTATACATTAGGCCGTAATTCAATGAAAATATGCGCGAGCTGAAAATAAGAGTGTTGAGTTGTATAGCGGGTTCAAGTGCACAAAACAATTACCGGTTGTCTTCTGTTGTAGTATCAGCTAGATAGGCGTATTCTGCGGCCATCACTCCTGACCCTCCTGATAAAGTGATATCAGTAACAAGATATGTGAAGTATCTTCTTTGCCTTACCACCAAGTGCACCTTCAAGTAAAGCTCCAAGGATCAGGAACCAATAACCACCAGGGAATTTCTCTGTATATAGCCCCACCAAAATGAAAAGAAGGTTTGTCAGGAAGTGGCCGATAGCGTAGAGTCCGATTACACTCAGCCGCCCATGCCTGTCAGAGAACTGTGAAAGGTAAGACATGGCGAACCAGGGCTACTCAGGATATACTTACAGCTCCCCACCAAGCAGTTGTAAGGCAGCTTAGGATACCAGTGGATATAGACATTACTAAATGGATACGAGATCAGTACTCTCACCAGAAAAAAGGATAGAAAGAAATGACTATTCTAACGAAGCATGATACTAACCGGTGTCCAACTTTGCGACAGCAGCTTGAACTTCTGGGTCAGCTGCACACTTCTTTGCCACAATAGCCAAACCATCCAGAGCGGTTTGAGAATTCAAGGGTATACTTCTTAACTCACGAAATAGGATGGGGAAATTGATGCTTGGTGTTGTCGGGTTGAGAGTTGTCGTTGAAGCAAGCAAAGAAAACTGTATTTCTGTGCTCGCTACCAGGGTAGCATTTCCGTTATAAATACCCGGGCAGTGCACCTTGCATGCCAACATTGTGTAAGTCTCTATCTGTGGTGCTATAGTTGCGGACCCTGCCATGGCATTGAATGGTAGTATTCCAAGTAGCCTGTGATGAGGTTGAAAACGTTTGAGTTGATGGAAAAGAAATACACACACCACCAAGGAGATGGCCTCTTCCACCATGGACTTTGAGCCTTTTGGGCGGCATTTTTGGGAGATTCATCCATCTGTTCGGGGTACAAGAGAGTCTCCGCAGGTGAGAGGTTACCAGTCTGGTCAGGTAATGTAACAACAATGGAACGAGGTGGTCTTGTCTCGGGTAGTGTAAAAGGAGAGCTTGGAGTATGGAGAGACAGAGGTTGGAGAATCGGAAGAGGCCATGAGGAGTATATACCTATGCATGGCAGGACGATTAACGCAGCCGATAATGATGAGAAATAGCTGATATTGAATCCTAATCGCACATGCGGGATTGCAGCGAAGAATCAGCAGATACAGGCACGCGCATTCGGTCCCTTCGCACATGACCATGATGCGAGGGTAGCAAGTGCTATACAATTCAGTGTCTAACCATCCACGTTAGTAGTGTCTGCAGCATGCTTAATTGGAAAGGTTGTCATACAGCATATCGTTGGCTGTGAGAACATGACTGTCCCTGAATTGGATTGTTGCCACTCTTCTCCTCGGTCCACAGACATCCTTGCATCGGTGTCTTCGAAGATGAATTAAGAGCTGCTCGTGAGGGTTGCGTGTCCCTCTTCATGACAGTAAGGCCAGAGTTGCAGGCTTGCAGCCACAGGTACAGTGACATGGTAATGAAAACAGAGACAAATAAGGGGTCAACCTATACTCCGGTCATAATGGAAGTCCTGATCCTCTGCGCAGAAAAAACGTGCGTGTCTGCCCGTGCTCATAGCTCACGCTGCACCTTGTGACGATGTGCCACCTCCCTACCTGGAGTCCTTGAGGCTGAGAAGAAACGAGAAGCAAATGGCTTGAGTATAATCTGTTGGCAGCAATCTAAGATAATATTAATATCTCAGTGATAACGGAAACACTGAATATATTGATCATTTACCTAAGATAATATTAATCTAAGATAAAGTTAGGATTGTACGTAAAAGAAGTTTTAATATACTCACATCTCAGTGATAACGGAAACACTGAGGTGTGAGTGGGAAATTTTCGTGTAGATAAGGTTAGGTACAAAATAAGAACAAACACAGACTTAGTCGTGTGCGAGCTCGTACTCCAACATAATCTCCCTGGACCATTGCTGGATATCACCGAGAAAAGAACGACACATATACAAATTGGTTACTAATTACACTGCCTACTAGTAACAGTCGTTGTATCTCAAGCCCTCTAGGAAGACCAACACACTTTCAGGCATACAAGTCCCTATATCAATGTTACCCATCTATCATCCATATCCCATATCCCATATCCCATCGGTGTGGTCGTAATGTAGGATGATGACCATAGGAGCGAAAATAGCTGGCTGCGCATGGAGGGTACGTGTTGATTGCCATTAGTCCTTGGTGGTATCTCATTCCTTCTATCGCTCGCTATACTTTATTATAGGATACGTTGTTATCATCACCCAATTGAGTGGCTGCGAATGCAGCAAGTTGATTATGTGTTCAAATTTGCATCGCATAAAGGAGCCATTATCGAGACCCTAAGTTCTGACCAGAGTCTACACAGACTATAGTCGATGCGTACAATTGTGCCAGAATACTCCTGGATGCACTGATTCAAAAATGCTTCGCAATTTTTCTTTTGATGCCATTGGTTAGCGGGCGCGCTCAACTGGCCAATGAAACTGTTGCCTCGCCAACTTCGAAATGCGCAGTATGTATACATGCGTGCCAGAGGTAATGACCGTATGTCGCGAGTCGCAAATACCGAGTCTATGGTCACATTGTTTCCAGAGACTCCTTATGGTTCTCCTCTTCACCATACTGATAAATAAGTTCACTGCCTCTGCTTCGTATTAGTATCTCATACATGACACCTCGCTCTTCACCTGTTCTTTCCATTGTCATTGGCATCTCATGCGCAGGAGCTCACATCCGCATCACGACCCAGTCCTCGGGATGTCCCTCCGTCACAACGCACCCTGATCTCGTCTAACATCAACTCATTTGCTAATCCCTTGCTTGCGGGTTTGAATTCCTCTGGCTTGGCCGTTGCCGTTGTGCGACAAGATAGCAGCGTCCCTGGTGGATGGCGCCGCGAGTTCGGTTTCTATGGTGTTGCCAAGGATGACGGAGCACCATTTACACCAGACACCCTTTTCCTTATTGCCTCTAATAGCAAGCTATTTTTGGCGTACTCTGTTGGTCTGCTTATTTCGAATAGATCACTCGCACAGAAGCGAGGCAAGGAGTTAACATGGACGACCAAGGCGAAGGATATATTCCCGGAGTGAGAGCTGATGGATGATACGGCGAGTCAAGGAACGGACATTCAAGACCTCTTATTGCATAGAACGGGCTTGTCATCCCATATTTATTCATTAGCTCATGGTCCTACTGGAAGAGCAGAAGCGGTCAGGACCATTCTTTTGTGTTCATCAATATGTTCTTTGACGTGATGGACTACCAACAGATCGCTAATCTGAAATTCTTGAGACCCTCAGCGGAATTTCGGCCTATATTCCAGTATCATAATCCCGGCTATGATACTCTTGCACATCTTCCAGAGGTTCTTTTGAACCAATCCTATGAATCATATATTATGCAACACTTATTTGAACCTCTCAACATATCATCTTCGACCTTCTCTGTGAAAGAAGCAGAAGCGAGTGGTAGATTTGCTCAGGGCTTCGAATGGGATATGCGTGACCAAGTCAAGGGAGTTGATGGTACACGTACTGCCATGATCCCTTTGTTGCGAGGAATGGTACGGAAACAGAGTGATATCTTCGGCTCGGGACATGGCGAGTCAGACCTGTTGTTTACCTTCTGTTGCTTTGATGCAGGAAACAGTCAGTCTGGATGTCAATGCTATTCAATGAGGGTCGCCATCCGGAAACAAATCAGACAGTTGTTCCGGAGGAGGTAGTTGAGCATTGTGCATAAGGAATGGCTGTTTTCTCTGAAAGGCCACAGTACACGGAAATGGTTTGTCGAATTTGTCCTCTTCCAAGTGTCACTCCTAATTACGCATAAGGGCTCCATGGTTTATGGCCATGGGCAAATCAGGTATTCCTATCGGGGATATGAACTCATCGAACATGGAGGAAGCATTCCCGGCTTCATAAGCAAGTCACTCGCTTCCTTAATGATAACCTTGCAATTGCGATCCTGAACAACGGATAACAACGGTGACATCTTGATGAATGTTGTGAAATGGAGGATTGCGGATGAGATCCTCGGTTTGCCTGAGATCTATTGGAGTAAAATGTATACTTCTACATTCATATGGATTCACCCATCATAATGCCTATTTGCCTTGTAGGCTTCACGACAAAAATGCTGCTACAAGGCGTGCCTCACAAACCAGACTCCCGCGTCCCTCCAACACCCAGCCTCCTGACTCACCATTTGAAAGCTTAGAGAAGTCTTATAGTGACCCAGTCTACGGCACATTGCGTCCGTGCTACGTCAACAAAGGAAACAGTTCATCAGCTTTTTGCTCCGGTGTGCTGAAGAGCCCAGCTGTCAAGAGAATTATTGCTGCTGTTGATTCCAATGCGCCAACCATCATTATTCCTTTTAAGGGCCTTTCTTCACACCTTTGCCTGAAGCATTTTGATAAGAATATTTTTAACGTCAGTGCGTTATTGATGAACACAGAAGACAGGGAGGCTGAAGGGTATGGAAGCAAAGGCGGCTTCTTGGTTGGACTAGATACCAACTTTGAGCTTGAATGGGTTAATCCAGGAAAGGCTGGAGGAGGGTTGGCGATGAAGGGTGGATTCTGGGGAGGAACACCCTTGCAAGGCAAGAGAGAAAGTTCGGCGGAGGTGTGGTTTAAGTTAGATGGTACATAGTGTATCACTGGCATACCTGAGTTGCGTAGCTGAACTTGAATAACTTTCTGAGACTGAATTCATTTGCAACCTGAGTTATGTTGCATCGTATTGCTGCATTTTCGCTTTAATCCACTTCTAGCAGGTAACTTACTCTCAACATCCCTTGAAATCATGCTAATATACGGCATCTAAGCAGTTGGCCGGACAGTTCAGTGACTATGTTAGACCATCAAGAAAGTACTCAAGCAGCCCAAAGCGACACGTACTCTGTCATACGAACCTTTCGATTACCATCCGCCGTATCAGCACTCGCCTTTGGACATGCGGGGCATTTGTTCGTTGGTGGCGGTTCGTGTTTAGTTTTCATCCTTGCTCGATCTTCCTATGGACTCGTTCCAGATGATGGAACTTTACGCATCTATGACCTATCCAAGTTCAAAGTGATAAAAGCCGTGCGGGATCTTGGGGATGAAGTTGCGTCGATCGTGTGTGTGAAGCGACGTGGGTCAGAACTGCGCGATGCGTGGGTTGCTTGTGGGACGACGGTACGCAGTTCTCATCCCCATCCTTGATTGAGTTAATGTGGAATAGATCATGAAGTTCCAACTCGACAATCCAAAAATGATCCTCACTCCTGAAGATATGCAGATATATATCGACATTGGGGGCAAACCTCATGATCTTTTGAACGAGGTAAGGATTGTGTACAAGTCCGTTATTTCCTTATTGAGGTCATATAGTAAGATTGTCCTGAACTCGAATAAAACACATTTGGCGGTCAGTACGGATTTGGGGACTGTGGCCGTTGTTGAATTAGAAACTAAAAACGTGATGACTATGAAAGTGGCCCATGACAGTGTTAGTAAATAGATAATCAAGAGAGCGATATCACTGAATTGATTTTTAGGTTTGTGGATGCGTCCAATTTATACCCACTAAATCAAAAGAACTCGTCAGTGGGGGATATGATCACAGGCTACTTCACTTTGATTACACAAAAGGGGATCTTCTCTCAGAGAGAAAGATACGTACGTGGGTTAATCCCTGTATTCTTTGCATGTGCTTACTCTTGAGTCAGCTGCCGATGCACCAGTGGGAGGAATGTCTCTTTCGCCCCCTTTTATTATGTCTATGGCAATGTCCCCAATGGGAATCCTGGCTGCTGGCACTGCAGATGGTCGGCTAAGGTTAAATTTTGTGGGCGCGCCAACAGGTAGCAGTCGAAAAACTAAGGACTCTAAGCCTTGGAATGGACTCGATGAACGCAGAGAACATATTGTAAAAGCTGCCGAGGGACCCATAGTTGCCATGTTCGTTCTTTCAACTTTCATTTGACGTCTAATTGACAATGTTGTCAGGGCATTCTTCGAGTCCGAAACACTAACAGTGTCGAGCCTGAAGGGCACCATTATTCAATACAAACTTGTACTTGAAGAAGATGGTTTGGTTTTGGATGTTCTATGGCAAAAGCAAGTGACTGAGGTGGAGAGGGTCAATGCAATTATTGTGGATAAAACGAGAATCATCATTGGTGGTATACGAGCGGATGATTCAGGCGCTTTCGAGATTTGGTCAACACATATTCCATAATGCTTGTCAAACCCAGCAGCTCTATCGTGATTGATGTTTCTTGGCCCTTTCTGAAAATATGTTTGTTTGAAGACTGCAAAAGGTCTAGGACACTGACATTACCGGTTTCGGGTAGCAGGACCTTAGGAAGGTTCAAGTATATTCGGAAAGGAAAGTATATACTACGCCACCACTTGTACATGATAGTCTCCTGTCATACTGATAGCAGTGCAATAAACAACTTTAAAGTGCTTGCAAAAATGCATACCAAGGTGTGACTTATGTCTCAAGGCCATGCAACTGTCATAGAGAAGAATCAACATGCACAATCGCTATTGTGCATGTTCAAATTGGATTACAAGGCAAGGCCAACTCGGAATAATGTCACAGCCACGCCCACCTTCATCACCACTCTTAGTGCCGTAAATAAAGACATTTCAGTTAAACCAATGCGATGGCGTCCACAATTAGTCTGACTCCCTTGATTGGTTTTATTCTTTGGTTTGGTTTTGGGAGTAATTTCCCTCCCCTCGTAATTTGCTTGGTGCCAGAAATGGAGAGCAACAATGCAGATGGCAAACACCAATTTCATGGTGATGTATCAGACACTGTTCCTGTCGATACTATGCATGGAACTTGTTAGTTAGCAACATCAGAGATTGGTAAGTCCATGATTTGTACACACAAAAAGTTATCAATGTTCACTGGCATGACATGGCAATATTGTCAGTATGGACTTCCATATGACATCAAACTCCCAACCCCATAGCTGCCAAATGCCGACAGGGTGTCATGATCACCGTGACATATACAACCAAGGGGACATCAACAACACCAAGGTCATCCCCAGTACTGATGCCACTACTGGTGACCACCAGAATATGCAAGCACACACTTAATCGATGCAACTTCATCCCCAAGGTCTCGCATTGCTCCTATCGCGTTGGACTAAGATAGGTCATAGACGCATAGAGTTCCATCATCTGGAATGGGTCCATGAGTAGATCGAGCAAAGATGGGAACTAAAGACGAACCGCCACCAACGAAAACAAATGCCCCGCATGTCTAAAGGCGAGTGCTGATACGGCAGACGGTAATCGAAAGGTTCGTACAACAGAGTACGTCTCGTCTGACAAAGTAGCCAAACTGTCAGGACTGGTGGTATGTCCAGCCAACTGCTTAGACGCCGTTTATGGGCATGGTTTCAAAGGACTTGAGAGTATCTTACCTGTTAGAAGTGAACTCAGGTTGCAAGAGAAGTCAGTCTCAGCAAGTTATTCAAGTTCAGCTAGGTGACTCGGGTATGCACTACGCAGCAGAGTATCACAAGCACTTTGATTTATTTGTATCTAGCTTAAACCATACCTCCGCCGAACCTTCTCCCTTGCCCTGCAAAGGCGTTCCTCCCCAGAATCCTCCCCTCAGTGCTAGCCCTTCTCCAGCGTTTCCTGGATTGACCCATTCAAGCTCAAAGTTACTATCTAGTCCAACCAAGACGTCGCCTTTGCCCCCATACCCTTCAGCCTCCCTGTCTTCTACATTCGTCCATAACGCACTGACGTTAAAGATATTCTTATCAAAATGCTTCAGGCAAAGGTGCGAAGTCGTCAGGCTTTGAAAAGGAATAATAAAGGTCGGCACATTAGGATCGACGGCAGCAATGATTCTTTTGGCAGCTGAGCTCTTCAGCACACTGGAACAAAAAGCCGATGTGCTGTTCCCTTTGTTGGCGTAGCATGGCTGCAATGTGCCGTAGGCTGGGTCACTATAAGACTTCTCTAAACTTTCAAACAATGCATCGGGAAGTTGGGCGTTGGAAGGCCGCGGGAGTCTGGTTTGAAAAGCACTCTTTATAGCATCCTGTGACTCATAGAGCCTTCAAAGCAAGGAGGCATCAGATGCGCGAATTTTTATGAATGTAGATGTATACCTTTTACTCCAGTCAATTTCAGGCAAACCCAAGTTCTCATCCACAATCCTCCATTTCACGGCATCTGTCAAGGTGACAGCGTTATAATCATTGGTCAAGGTCACAATTGCAAGGTTATCGTTGGGGAAGCGAGTCACTTGGCTTATGAAGCCGGGAAGGCCTCCTCCGTGTTCGATGACTTCATGTCCCCGATAGGAATACCTGGTTTGCGCATGGCCGTAAACTAGTGGGCTCTTAGGCTCAATTAGGGACTCAAGTGGCACTTGAAAGCGAACAGTTCTACAAACCATTTCCGGATACATTGGCTTGGCAGAGAAGATGGTCATTCCTGACGCACAACGTTCAACTACCTCCTCAGGAACAACTGTCTGATTCGTTTCCGGATGGCGACCCTTATTGAGTAGCATTGACACCCAGATTGACTGTTTTCTTGCATCAGAATAACAGAAGACAAATAACGTATCTGACTCACCAGGTCCCGAGCCGAAGATATCACTCCACCGGCTCCTGCCCAGCTCCTTTCTGTACCATTCCTCGCAAAGAAGGGGATTATAGCAGTACGTGTACCGTTAACTCCCTTGACTTGGTCACGCATATCCAAATGGAAGCCGTCAGCCAATTTACCGCTCGCTTCTGCTTCTTTCACGGAGAAGGTCGAAGATGACATATTAAGCGGTTTGAATAAATGTTGCGCAATATACGATTCATAGGATTGGTTTAAAAGAACTTCTGGAGTCCGCGCAAGAGTTTCATAGCCAGGATTATGATACTGGAATATCTGCCGAAATTCCGCAGAGGGTCGTAAAAATTTCAGGTTAGCGATCTGTCAATAGTGCATCACGTTAAAGAACTTAATGATAAACACAAAAGAATAATCCTGACCACTTCTGCTCTTCCAGCAGAGCCACGACCGAGGGCATAAAGATGGGACGGCAAGCCTATTCTATGCGATAACATGTCTCGAATATCCGTTTCTTGACTCGCCGTATCATCCATCAACCCCCACTCCGGGAATATATCCTTCGCCTTGGTCGTCCATGTCAAATCCTTACCTCGCATTTGTGCAAGTGTTTTGTTCGAAACAAGCAGACCAACAGAATATGCCAAGAACAGCTTGCTATTGGAGGCAATAGCAAAAAGGGTGTCTGGTGTCACTGGTGCTCCGTCATCCTTTGCTATACCATATGAACCGAACTCGCGGCGCCATCCACCAGGGACGCTGCTATCTTGTCGCACGACGGCAACGGCCAAGCCAGAGGCGTTCAAACTCGCAAGCAAGGAATTAGCAAGTGAGTCAGTGTTAGATGAGATCAGGGTGCGTTGTGACGGAGGGGCATCCCGAGGACTGGGTCGTGATGCGGATGTGAGCTGAATAAGTCCTGCGCATAAGATGCCAATGACAATGGAAAGAACAGGTGAAGAGCGAGGTGCCATATATGAGATATAAGAAGCAGAGACGGTGCGCCTATTTATCAGTACACTGAGGGGGGTGACCATAAGGAGTCTCTGGAAACAATGTGACCATATACTCAATTTGCGACTCGCGACATATGGTCACTATCTCTAGCACGCATGTATACATATGCGCATTTCGAAGTTGGTGAGGCAACAGTCTCATCGTCCAATTGGGCGCACCTGCTAACCAATGACATCAAAATAAAGTTTGCGAAGCATTCTTGGATTGGCGCATCCAGGATAATTCTGGCGAAATTGTGCCACATCAATTATAGTCTGTGTAGACTCTGGTCAGAACTTAGTCACTAATAATGACTCTTTTATGTGAAGCGAAATTTGAAACATTATCAACTTGCGGCATCCACAGTCATTCAATTGGGTTGGTGGCAACAAGGATGGATCCTGTAATCGAGCATAGCAGGCGATAGCATTTTGAGAATGTGATACAACAAAGGACCAATAGCAATCAACACGTACCGTCCATGTGCAGCAAGGCGCCAGTCAATAGCTATGTTCACATGTGCCAGCTGTTTGAGTTGCCCCTCTGATCATTAGGACCACACCAGTGGGGCATGTGCTACTGACAATAGGTAGGTCACATCGATATACTAGTAGGGACCTGTGCCTAAAATGCGTTGGTCTTCCTTGAGGACTTAAAATCTCCACCCGGGTTTGATGAGATCATATCCTTCTATAGATTATCTGTTGGGGGGTCCTTCGGGACATCTGGCATCTCAGTGGAGTTCAAACCAGAATGAAAATTGACAAACTATCTTGGTATTCGGTATACAAGGCATTGTTCAGTAGTTGACAACTTATTCAAAGACAACTGTCAATGAAAGTTAAAGCAGTGATGTCCTGTGATAAGAATACAACTAGGAGCAGTAAGCCATCTCTGTAACGGAAGAACGTGGAGAGCGGAGAAAATCACACCCGCCGCAGCGTGTAAGGACATATTCCCTTGTCTGTGTGTCCAGCCCACACATTAGATAGGAAGTTTCTCCCCAAACGCAGTGTACACTATTATTACATAATAGGGCTTTGTCTCACTGTCTACCATGCTCAACACGCCTATCAATAGCAGTGCAGTAAACAACCCTGAAGAGCTTGTACAAAAGCATGCCAAAATTCGACTTATTTTCCAGCGCCATGCAGCCGTCATACAGAAGGATCATGAAGAAAGGAAACATGCACTTAGCCGTGTTCGGGAGAACCAAGCCAAAGTGAACTGGATAGAGGTCTATCGTAACCCCTAAGAGCTTCAAGCACACATGCAGGTATGGGAAGAAATCATCAAACACGAACATGAAGCTGTTACTTTTGATGAGTACATACCTTTTTCTCTATATCGTTATATCCTATCTCATTTCCACTTGAAGTCATGTTAGGGTCTGTGCAGCAGCACGGACCCTCTTGCTCAAACATGAAGCGCTTGTCATGGACCTCTTCTATGACTCTCATTATACAGCTTATATGAAACGGGTTAATGAAATGTTGTAAGTACGTTTCTTACTGTGACCAAATCATTAATTATGCATGTCGTATAGTTTCAAGGAAAGCAGCCAAGACTTACTCAAGACCCTAGATACTCCCAAAATTCCCCCACTCTACATGGGCAACAAACTAGAAATCACTGACATCATGAATAATCCCTTTCTTGCCACAGATCTTCAAGTTCTTTTTGTAACTGGGGACAATAATAAACGCTATTATGAAATCACTGGGATCAAGTATCGCAGGGGTGGATGGAAATGTTTTGAAGTCCTGTATCCCGAGTTTAACCATTATAGCGAAATCTCTGAGGACCAGCTGAAGAACATGTTGGCTATAAGCACCATAGTTGAGAGGTCTCAATTGTATTCAAATATTGGTTGAGCCTTTCATAGAATTGTATAAGTAGTATGATAGAGCTACCGAAGTATTATTCTTGAAGGTATATTGTGCCCATTTGTTTACAAGACAATGACGTGTTGAGTCCTCGTAAATTGCGAGGTGCTGGGGTACAGAGTGGTCCCTTTGGATCAACGCAATCTGCCAAATTTGCCGCTGGAACTTCTATTACCCTTGGTATATCCACTCTCAATTTTGTTACTACCCTTTCTGTCTTCGGACTCAAATCTCAAGATGGTGTATAGTAAGAGAAACACAATGACCTTATCTGTTACGCTAACTTACATCGGGCATTCATACTCTTTCAGAACTGATATTGGACAAGGCGAGACTTCGGCCAAGATAACACATCATCCCAGACTTTGTCCATTAAGGCCCTACACTGGCTTGCGTTCTTGCTTGTTTATGTTTTGGGGAGAGGTGACAACTGGAGGTTGGTTTCTAACCTTTAGCACTTGCCCAACGTAGTGCCGCAACTATTTGTTGGGCTGGAAGGTCACTTTCATCATCAACGAGCGACACGGAAGTCCCTTTTCAGGATACATAGCATTCTGCTACAGCCTGTACCAGCCAATGCATTACCCACTGAAAATCTACTTATCCAGGTCTAATGGTTGGCCGCGTTGCACTCATTTGGGTGAAGGATGATTCCATACCGTTCCTGGTCATAAAAACTCTAGCTAATGGTATTCCAAAGATAGAGCCACGGCGTGTACTACGCCCCACTTGCGATTTTGTGCGTTTCCCTGTTTTTCGCAACCTTTCTTCCTTACTTGGACATTCACAGGCTTGATCCCGTCCATCATTGTCAATCCCACCGCCGTCGCCTTCATTGGCATGTCCTCCCACTGTGGCTGCTTACTGGCTCCATCGGGTGGATTGCAGGGTTTGGTCAAGCAGCGAGTGCCCTTGTGTCATTCATCACAGGTGCAATTGCACAGAGGTGGGGGATTAGAAGTATGCAGCCTGTGTAAGTTGCCCCCGATGTCATTTCTGGTTTTGAATGAGTAAAAAAAACACGTTGCTTAGAATTGTTATTATGATGGCAATGATGATTGCGCTGTGGAGAATAATCCCGCCGGCAGTGACTCGTTATAGTTGCCAGCCGAAGACGGACGAAACGCTACTCCTTCAAACAAGCACGACAAATCGCGTAAGAGTTTTACATGGTTACTATTGCCACCTGGATGAGAGAGAAACCAGGGCGGATGGGAGGGACCATATCGCAGCACATCAAAGTATCGAAGGACTCACATGGTTTGGTATAAAAAGTTGTGCCACCTTGTTAGAGTTACAGTAGACAACACGCATCAACGACATGACAAAATTACAAAAGCTTGGCTGTACATATTCCCAATTAGGCATAGGACAGCCTCATCCTCTTTGTTCTCCTTGGGGTGCACGCTAAGCCTAACTTTGAATTGAGTTATTGTGTTCCATTGTGAGGAGAGGTGATGCAACAGGGCTTCTATTATGATAATTGCACATCATAGCTGATGTGCACGACCGACTCCCTGGAGACCGGAGTCGGTCGATTAACGCAAGTCCTATTGCAGTAATACTATATTGGAACAAGAACAAAACCAGAGGATGGCCACCTTCTTTCCTTAACATTATTCTTATTCTTCGTTATTACAGCCTATCTCCACTATACGCCCACATTCTTTTGTAACGACACGCTCCCTATACCGTTGCTCACCCTTTTCTCCCCCTCATGCTACCATTCTCTTTTCTCTGTTTCTTGGCTTTAGTCGTGTCCTCGATTGTAGCACTCGCTACGCCGACCTCGACCATACGATTCAATCCGACTGAGTCAGAGTTTAAAGCGCGTCAGCATAACACCCCGGGCTCATCGCTTTCTCAACTTGAGGCCCGACAATTAACAAACGCCCAACGACTCGCCAGGGGATATCCTCTCAAGCCCCCGATTCGGAGGTCCTTGTCGTTAAAGAGTACGTCCAGCTCCCTCGCCTTGTATGTGTAAGAGCTGGATCATTGAACTTTTGTACAATGCAGAAGCTTCGCGATCAGGGTTGAACGCTACGTAAGTTTTGTTCGATAAGATATGTGGGCCGTGACAGCTGACATAGGATACCAGTCTCAATGGGTACCTACAAGTGTCTGAAAATGGACAAGTACTTGGATATGTCAGCAAAAGATTTAATAAGCAAGGAGAATATGGCATTCTGACCGATAAACCTGGGGACTACCTGTCGGTGTCCCTGGAATCGGGCGAAGCTGTTCTGGGTAACGCCGATATTTCTACTGTTGTAAGTGCACCGTCTATCAAACTTTGAGCTGGCCTTGCTCAGAATGTTGCTAGAATGGACCACTTGCTACTTTTCCCTTCTTCGGTGGTATGACAGGATTCACTTCCACTTCGAGTGATTTGAATCCTGGCGTGTCCAAGTGAGTATTTCAATCCTCTTGGAGTAAAATAATTCATTCAGTGATGTGCAGTTATATTGTTTTTGGGGGCGTTGTTCAACGACCGCCCCATTCCACTCCTGCGGCTGGTCGCAACTCCTTCACCGATCGTACCGGATTTCCGACAAACATAGAAAGCGCAATCGTGAGTGTCTCTAGTGTAACATTCTTTTACGCAATAATTGACCTATTTGCTTAGTTTGTAATTGATAAATCGACGTTCAAAATCAAGTGTCGATGGGTTAACTCGGATGGCAAGACTGTAGAGCCTTTCTTGGGCTACCATGGTAGTGAATGTGCGTAACCGTCAACATCCAGGGTGTCTGCAGATGTAAACTGGTGCCTAGCCTCTCTTTTCGCAACTGGCGACAAGCAAGCATTTACTGATGTTTCAATTCGTTGGATAGTAAGGATCATTAATTTTTTTCTGGATTTGAATATGAGTGATTAATAATTGGTGATATCAGGAGTTGAAACTTGTTTCTGGGCGTTAGCAGTAGCTTTGAAGGCGTAACGATGTGTTTCCATTTGACCTTTTGCGGACAATTAGGTTGTATAAGTAGTAGATTATTCATACGAATATTTTCATTTGGTCAGAGGTGTGTCGCGATCGACGTCACGACGATCGATGACATCACGCTCAAGCACCTGAATTCGCTTGAGATGGGCTGCACGTTGCTTGATCATCGTTTCTAGATATTCCTCATCTGAGATTCTTCGAAGTCCAAAGCTCCCCATCGCTCGTTCCATCAGACTTGCTGACTCATCAGGCGTACATTGTTGTTCCGCGAGATACTTGAGCCTGGCTATCCCCGCTTCGTTGAATGCATACTGTAGTAATATGCAGATTGTGGAGGTCGTGATAGCGCCAGGGAGCATAGCGGCTGGACCAGCTGCGTAATTTGGTTGGTGCGTAACAAGGTCAAGTCCAGAATCGCCTTACACTCACATTTCCATCCGCGCAGTATAGCACCTGTTGCGGCACCACTTAGGCCACTGTCCAAAAGCTTTTGTGTTCGTTTCTCGGACCACGAGAGCGGTGCAGGTGTAAGTGAAGATGGGTCAACTGCTAGCTCGTGTCTCCGTCGGACGTATTGTAGCCAGGGGAGGGTGGAGGCGAGGAGGGGGCTGATTGCGTATTCGCGTAGACCTGGTACGGGGATTTGGGTAAGTGCCAGTGGGAGGGAAAGAGAGGCGTAGCGGACGAACCAAAGAAAGTGGCTGCTGTGATACCACTGTTCAGCGCTGCTGCGCTTGCGAGGGTGCCATAGTTTGGGTGTCTAATGGAAATGCCGTATATTCCTGTTGCAAATGCGCTCAACGTGGCTAGAAAGAGGTTACCAAGTGTCAGCTACGATCCGTTTGTTCTGACAAATTCCTGGGGAAAAAAAAAAAAAAAGAGAAAAGAATAGACGGACTTGCATGTTATGAGAGTGCCTTTGGCGACTGTATATGACGCTGACTTGTCCATCCCAAGCTTTGCGGTTCAAAAAGTTGAGGACAGATACCACAAATAGACATATTCCTGTTTTGTTTATATGTTCCCACGCTTGCACCCACTGATACCCAACATGCTCGCAAGTTCGAATTCGGTTGGAACACCCAACTCAAACAGATCACTCGCAACAAAGCAAGGTAAGGAGTTGGCCTGGACGACCAGTATTAGTGGGCGGATCAACGAACTGAAATTCGCAATTTCTATCGCATATTCTCCAAGAACGTTACCTTTGCCCGTCCTTCAGTTCTTGTGTCCCTCTGCTATATTCCGACAGACTTTGCAGCACAACACTTACGATGATGGTCTCCTGCTTTATCTTCTGAAGACCCGGTCGAGCCAATTCTATCTTACGCAAGATCTATTTAATGGGTTACCATGTTCTAATCTTGTAACTTTCAGTTAACCTTTAGCTTTGAACCACAACTGACAATGTCCTGGGCTTTCTTTTGGACCTAAAAATGGACAGTTTCAAGTCTGATGGTGTGACAATTGTTTTGACTCAAGGAGTCACATCATGATCAGTTACTTGACTCATTATCTTCCTTCATGGGGAGCAATACCAGTGGGCCTCGTTCAACTTCAGAGCGCTGTAAGTCATTATTGGGAATGAAGTGATTCGGATGATTCACCCGTTTTTTCAGTCCATGACCCGGATGCAGGTGTCATATTCCAGTCTGTAGATGGTGTCAAGTATCGTATTCATCATAAGAATCTGGAATGCTCATCCAATGGGTTTCCTCCCATGGAGCTCGGGAGCAATGAGAAAGAGGTTGCATCTCTTTCGGAAGAGTCCAAAATTCTCGACTTGTTATTCGTCTTTATGT
This sequence comes from Amanita thiersii Skay4041, assembly GCA_002554575.1. NCBI lineage: Eukaryota > Fungi > Basidiomycota > Agaricomycetes > Agaricales > Amanitaceae > Amanita > Amanita thiersii. The sequence goes on from KZ301985.1 coordinate 183,882, forward strand.
ACCCTGAACCCCAGCCGGATTTAGAGAAGCTCTCGTTTGACGTGCTAGCAGCTCTTGCAGAAGCTGCAGAGAGGTATCAAGTGTTTTCAGCTATGGCGATGTGCAAGGTTCACATGATGTATGTTCTTGGTGTTGTTGATTTTGGACCCATCTTAACTTTAGTTAAGTGCAAATGTTCACCAGCATCCTCTGGAAGCGTTAAGTTATGCTGCGAGACACAACTACGAAGATGTTCTCGACAAAGCCGCTGTAGTGGCTATCGAGAGGCCCATAGATGAAGTGGTTTTCGCGCTGGTGAATACCCCACACGCAGCTTTCGCATGGGTAAGGCATATGTCCACCTTTTTTCATCTTCCTCTGTTCAATATCTTCTTTTCTTTGGTTCCGTTGACCAGGTTAGATATTATGAAGCGTGGCGGAAAGCACTGGAGAGAGCTCTCAGGAGGCCATCTTCTTGTCTCTCGGGCTGTAATACTTGGTCAACATCCTGCATATCTGTATTGGAGAAGCTGGGTGGGCGGGTGGGATCACTATGCGAGGTGGACAAGATATTTTCAGGTCTGGGTGCTGCTAGCTGTTGTAACTATCAGATGAAGGATTGGCGGTCCAAGGTTAACAATGCCCGCAATGCGATACCAAAATTCAGCACTTTCTTGGTTGACGATCGAGCCAAGAAACTCGCATTTGGAGTGATGACGATATAGTGTGAACTCATTTGGGAGATAGAGGATATTTGCCAAAGTTATGCTATCTATTATATTTCTAAACTTACCACCAACGACGAAATCTCGATTGATGACTTGCGTGTAATGAGAGTGCTTTGGGTGACCGTACCGTCTAAATGCGACGTTGACGTTGTGGCCAGGGGCCGCGATGGGTCAAAAAATGCTAACTCTATGGAGCCTCCTGTTTTGTATAGACTATGAAGCATGTTCCCTGGTGAATGAATAAGCAATAGGCTGGGCTCAGCAGGTATGTAAGTGGATGGGATGGACATATGTTGACAATCACGGACAAACAACAATAACGCCTCCTTCCACCTCCGCCGTACAGTACATATCCCTAAACTTGGAACGTCGGTTCTGACGCCAAATCAAGCACTTCAAACGAAATGGCACCAACGTGTTGTCCTTTCCTTCTATCCCCCTTCTCAACATTTACTGACCCATCTTCTCCCCATCTATATTTACCACCAGTCGCGACAAATTCACTATACATTCCAAAGCAGTTGTATGCCAGGATGTCGAGCTCCGAGGGGACATCACCATCGGTTCGGGTATGTGAATCTAGTCTCCCTTTTGACCTACCTTCCAACCTTTATGCCTCTCCTTCTAGGAACTATTGTCCATCCAAAAGCAACGATATACGCCATCGTAGGCCCGATCGTCATTGGCTCGAATTGTATCATCGAGGAGAGTGTTATCATCGTCAATAGGTAGCCATTATCCTACTTTTAGAATTCTCTCTGTCCCTGATGTTCGAAACTAGAAGGAAAGAAGTGATGCGCATAGGCGATGATAACCTGTTCGAAATTGGCTGTCGTGCGTGTTTGAATATTCTCTTACTACCATCACTCTTCTAATCAAGTTTTCTTTTGGCAGGTGTCGATTCACCTACAGTCGGGAGTTTCAATACAGTATCAACACGGGCACGTATACACCATACAGTTCGGATATCATCTTATTGCATCATTGGCGCAGGATGCCTTCTTGCACCAGCAGAAGATGAAGTTCTCGACGATTATACTGTCGTTTACGGACCTGCCGCTGAAAGAAGAAGTTGGAGCGGCAGGGGAAGAGTTCAAGAGGCAGACCTAAGACGTAAACATGTCGACTACTTGAGAGAAATGCTCCCAAAGTTCAACAGAGTACGAAGGGGAGATGGGACATAGAGGTAGGTACTGATACAAGCTGTCTGATATCCGACTTCATCCTACAATGCTTTTCATGTACTAGTTCGAAATACTGCGCGTAATCTTATACAAAACTCTTTGATACTGCGGGTTATTGATACAACATTGATATGTGTGGCCTTGGGGACGGCAAGGGGATGACGTGGCCCTTGATTAATCCAGTGTGATACTAAGCGGCTGCCACTCGTTGACTGACCATTGTTCCGAACCATAAGCCATCTCCACGGTGATGCCACGCTGGGTGCAAGCGATGAACCATGAAGACCATGTAGAGTGCCACCGACATTTAGCCGATGGATTGCCACATATGGCCTCAAACGAGAGTGGTAATACTAATTGAATCCTCTGCAGTTTCGGAAACGTGGCTGCAGATGCAAAGGACAATAGATTCTTGCGTAAACACTCATCGTACATGGCAGGCCTGGCAGAGAACCACCAGGAGAGGTCAACGTCGCTGTGCCCCTCTATGATCAGACGCTGTACGTTAGAGAGGGTCATATTCTTGAACAAAAGCGCAAAGTTCCCCAGTGTGACTTCATGGAAATTAATCGCCAAGGTTTCCAAGCTTTGGCAAGTTGGTAAGAGAGGAACGGTGGTTCTGATATCAGAAATGGAGAGATACTGCAAGCAAGAACCAGTCTTGCTGATCGTCGAAGTTCTATCACAAGGATCATTGACAACGAGCGTTTTCAATGCTGGTAGTTCCAAATGATCCATCGCCCTACCAAATTGGAGATGGGAAATGAAGGTGTGCAACTTTGGGAGGCAACAAGACCAACGGTCTTCATCATCACACACTCCGCGAGAAGGGAGAAGCCAGATCATCTCTAACGAGTCTGATAATGCCATGAGCGTAGACTTGAGAAGAGGAAGATCTGTTCTGAGCTCAACCCTCTTCACATCGGTATATTCGGCCAGTGAATTAATTACTGCTGGAGAATAGAAGACTTTGGGATCTGCGGTACAGAAAGCCGTAGAAAAACAGACGAGATTGGGACACTTCCTGATGACGTAAGCTAATGCCTGGGTATGCGTCATGTCCCACGCGTGTACGCCATCCAGGGCGATTTCAAGGCGGGTAGTCCACCAGCCAGGGTGGTGTACCCCATAGTCTGATTGTGCGGAGTACTTGGTAAAGGCGTCGGCGAGACCAAGAACTTGGGAACCGCTCTCTATCAACAGGTATTCGAATAGGTGCTTCATAGCGAGAGTATTCCAAGCGGAACAAACCAGACTAATGGATAACTTTGTATTCATGACGGCTTTAAAGCGATTTTGAGCGCATATACCATGATGGTCGCGCGTAAATGCGACGAAGCTGTCCACGTCGGTGTGAGAAAAAGCGCCGGGTAGTCGCATCGCATAGGCAAAGATTTTGAGCCATAACTCTGGCGGCAGCTTGGGTTTTTCGGACTCTGCTAGGTGACATTGGTCACGTTTAAGACGAGTGAACTGTATCATTGATTATAATGCTGTGAGTGAGTCGAGGGCAGTAACTGTTGCTCATGGACCAGTTGGCAATGTGTGTGTGGGCCGAACTGGAGTCTGGCGAGGTAGACATTAAGGACGAGGTCAAGAAATAAGTGCGAGAGACTTACAAAGCGTAAACGAGATGGGGTGAAGTGAGTGAGGAGTGGGTTGCTCCACTCATTCCTACTTAAACCTGATCGATCACAGCTTCTCCCAGACTTGAACCACATACATCATCAATTCAATTCCAAAAATCGCTTAATGCCCGCGGCCACAACAAACGCCCCCACTGATATCCAGGAACTTACGAAACTGCTCAAATTTGACTCCAAAGTCAAAGTTGCAGGTTAGTCATCGTGACAGAGTCATAGGGGGATTGATGCAACAGCTTGTGAGTAGGAATCGATGGTGAGCTAATTCAGGCCGAGAGTGTCGCATGGGGTTGATAGAAGATTGTAGTTGATGGAGTACTCCGTGGAAAATACATGGTAATGGTTTTCGAGGTTCTTGTATCCCTTCTTGACCAGGGTGACAGTCCAAGGATAAGTTCTTGAGTGCCGTGTCATCGGATGGCTTCGGCTTCTGCAGTGTCATTTTGTGAGTCCAGATTACCCACGGATTCTACCCAGTGACACTTCTAATTTCCCTCGCTGCTCAGTGGCTGGGATATACACGACGCTGTATACTCTAGAGAGCTGCTAGTGTCCAATAGAGCCAACGGCTATCGTGATATTATTGCGTCAATCGACTTGTCAACTTATCGCAGGATACCCTGGGAGGGGGATGTGCCCTTTTTCCTTGTCTCTTTCCTAGACCCTGAGACAAAGAAACCTCTGGTCGTGGACCCTCGAGGCATTTTGAAGATCGCGACTGATTCTGCTGCTGCTAATGGTAAGCACTGCATCGCAGGCGTAGAGTATGAGGTAACCCAATCTACAACTTCCAACTACACTGGCTAAAATCCACGAAAGTACTTCAATTTTAAAGGTGATTTCACAACATATGAAGTCAATGAATAGCATATGTACTACTCACAGAAACACCAGAGGCACTGGCAAAGAAGCAGTTTCACAATCTTCAGCCGCTGACCCCAGGAAGTGAGTTGCCGAACACTGATCAAAGCCCTTGCGCTAATAAGGGAAAGTGCATGGGTACTCTTTGTTACGACCCCAGTTAAACCTGGGGTACTTCCAAGAGCTTTTCGACGAGTGCTTGAAATTTGATGTACAAATCGAAGGGCATCGTACGTGAACCTGAGACAGTCACCACTTCACACTCTGACTTTGTTTTACCTCCAGATACCGAGACAGGCCCTGGCGTATTTGAAACCGCCCTTGCATACACATCCGCCCTGCGAATGGCCGACAATGCCATTTTGTTCAAGTTTGCTGCTAAGAGCCTTGGGATGAAGCATAGCGTTCTTCCTAGCTTCATGGCTAAACCATGGGAGGACGTAAGTTCTCCACTTAACTATAACACGTATATCCAATGACTGGTAAAAAGTTGCCAGGATGCAGTGGGTATGACTCTATTGCCTAAATATGTGCTTCTCTCGAAACTACGTTGCAGACACGTACATGTTTCGTTAAAGGATAACTCAGGAAAGAACCTATTTGCAATTCCAGGGGATGATATTGCGAACAGCCGAGCTGATGCTGCAAACGACGATACGAAGTATATCAGTCAAGAAGCGGAATGGTTCCTTGCTGGAATCTTAGATGGAATCGCTGACGGTAAGTTTTCTTTATGAATCCTTTATTAGAGCTAAGGTTTGATACGTTCATTTTCAGTAATGCCTATGGTGTGCCATATCTGTTGTTTATGCCGGCTATGCTAATTAGCATCTCTAGCTCGTTCCCACCATCAATGGATACAAGAGACTAGTGGGAGGAGAAGCATTCTGGGCTCCTAATGCTGTTACTTATGGATATGATTCCCGTGCCGCCTCGATCCGTATCATTTCGCCTCCCTCTGTACCTCCGGCTGCAACTCGCTTCGAGGTGCGTGTACCTGGAGCTGACATGAACCCATATTACGCCTTGAGTGCCATCTTCCTCCTGGGCATGAGGGGGATAACGAAGAAATTAACGTTACCGGGACCTCCCATAAGTCAACTGGCGCCAGAAGATAGTTCGTCTGGCAAGGTATTAAACATGTAACAAAGATGAATTGAATGACGAACGTGTTTCTTGTTAGGTGAAGAAGTTACCCACCTCACTTGGAGAAGCAACGGAGCGGATGCTACGACCAAATAGCGTAGCCCGGGAAGTGTTTGGCAGCTATTTTGTTGACCATTATGGTGGCACGCGAGAACACGAGGTCAAGCTTTGGAACAAAGCTGTCACTGACTGGGAAGGTAAGCCTCAATTCGGTATTTCGGGCGAATCTCATGGTGTCATAGTTCAACGTTATCTTGAACTTGCATAAACTGGCATCCACGTTACCTATACCCTGTCATGAGAACTTGTTGGGGAATTTGGGTATAAATAGATTACACTCCGTGAAACAGCTGTAGCACTATTGTACAACTTTAACATCGTCCCATCTCCCTTTGTTCAGCTTGACAAGCATCACATTGGGTACGTAACAACCCCGCCATCCAAGAATTTGCAAGTCACTCCACCGGCTCCACTCGATTCTATCTAGGGACTTTTGAATATCGGGAAAATCTTCACACAACCATGTATTATAAGAGAGATCAAGAATCTCCAGTAAGGGACAGCAGCTAGGTAACCGATGTAGTGGGACAGGCGTCGGCAGACGAATAAGGGCAAGACACGTTAATGTCACAGGGAGGCTGAGAAATGTAGAGGAGGCGAGGCGAATAGATACGAGAACAAGGGTGTGGAAGAGTTCAGGCATGGATTCCTCTGCGTCCCAGTCCTCCAGACCCTCTTCATTGTCTTCGGTTTGGCACAGGTCCTCTGTCTGGCGTGTCGTCAAGTTATTAGAGGGGCTAGTATCTTGATTTGGCGGAATGGTTCGTAAGAAATAGCCTTCCGGCAATGACGCTGCAGGCCCCACTAGTATCAGCTCTCCACCGACATGCCCGTCTCTTCCACAGAGAGAGTAAAGCTTAGGGTTAGGCAACGGGTCGCGGATGGCCATGTCACGGACAAGTTCGCGGCGGAGGTGGGAAGGTAAATGAGGGACAACGACTTCCACAAAGTCTGGTGTTGGCAATACAGAAAGCAGGTACCTGAGGCAAATCAGGGTCAATGGTGGTATCCACCGAGTAGATTTGTCCCGCTGGGGGCGGTAATGGGGCTTCGAGTCGTGGAGGTGGGCATAGATCAGGGACAAGGCCTCACGGCGCCATTCTGGGGTGTGGTGAATATCTCGCTCAGTTTTGGGGCGCCAGCTCATAGGTGGCTCAGGTCCTGAACACTTGCCTGGAGAGGATGTATGGGGCAGGGAGCTGGAGTCTAGCTTGAGCGAGTCCAGGGCACGTGTTGGGTAGTCTGGCTCGAAGAGGTCCCGAGGGAGAGAGGGCAGATTAATGTTACTGAAGAGGGACACCCGGGTGAGGTGGGCTCGGGAGCGTCTGGCATTCTGCTCACGCCGGAATTGTTCGCCCCTAGAATGGTATGATAAGAGAGATTTACGAGTGACGAATGCGGGAAAAAATAAGCAAATGACCTCTCTCACCTGAGGGTGTGCAGCCGATTGCTTACACCGCGGTTTGTGTGTGCCATACTTTGAGATTTATCAAAAAATTGATGGATGTTGAGCGATGAAGACGAGGAATATGCGGCGACTCTATCCTGGGGAGCTCATGGCTTACTGAACAGAGATATCTCTGATGGATGTCACATTATTGTCACAGCAGATCGAATGTCGAGAAATAACTGCAATACGCTACGAAAGACAATACTCTCGTAGAGAGAGAATGAGTATATACCTGAAATGAATGGCCTGTTCTCCAGCCCTGCACAAGCAAAAGATTTGCTGCCGTAAAAATCCCTATTCATCGACGTCTATCAGAGGCATGCCAGTGTCCGAGTGCAATATTTCCTTCCTTGGAGCATACCGTGGACATGCCCTTCCAGCACCGTTAGCACTATCTCCTCTCACTGCCACTTAGCGTATAATTGCACCCTGTAATTCATTTTCCTTTGGCTTGAGAGGTACAGGTATCACACGATACGTAAGTGATAACGCCGCGAGTCGTTCTGGACTTGGCGGTGATACATGTGCCCTTGCTTTACTTGTTGACGCCCCATCGTCCCTTCTGCATCCTTACGCGTGTATGACGGAAACAAGAAGTCCTTGAAGCACCACCACCATTAGTCCACCATTCCGCATACATGATACAAAGAGAAGAAGTGACGAATAGGCTCAAGCGATGCATTGTTCCGCTTCTGTTGTTGCTCGGCAACTGGCCAGAACCTCAATGGCCCCACATGGTTCCGATACGGCCCTCCACCCTGTGATTCGCAAAAAATTCAATGCCGTACGGAGCCAGCTGTCTAAATGGATAATGATTCTAACAGAGCTGTTCAGGATTGCTTATTATGACATCCTTCGCACCTCAATGTGATCTCCGAGTTACAGATCAGGTAGGGCCAGCATTCGTTGGTATGCGTGTCAAAAATTACACGCCGTTCTGGCTGTGGAGCTTGCGCTACCTAGTTTTGTTCGTACAGCTGTGTGAAAAGCTGTTAAAGGTAGATATCATATCAATAATAACACTGGAATTAAGCACAGGAACCAATGCTATGAATAGCTGGGAGACTTTGTGACGTTGACATACACTGAGATTGTGATTCGTCGTTCTCTGATACCTCCGTCATCTTTCTTGTACCAAGAAATCAAAAGGTTAGCCGTGTCATTTTGGCAGATTACGGAACCACTTGAAAAAATGAGGGACATCCTGTAGTAAAACGAAATTAACATCTGAATGGCCAGGTGACGCTCGAAACAAGGTCCTTACCTGAGCAATAGTACTAGGCATAGTGCTCTCCGCGATAATAGCGGGTATGCTGCCCCCTGGAGTGCTAGATGTTGCCATCCTCCATTCCGTATTTCCATTCTCGAGTTGCGTGAAGAGTTCAACGCTTACATAGCGTCCCCTAACACCCTTTTCTTCGAGCTTGGCAAGTTCGTCAACATCAGAGATATCAACAGGGATAGATACTATTAAGCTGATGTGGTTCATCAATGACCACTAGAATGAGTCACGAACAATGAAACCAACATAACATACCCTGTACGACGCGAAGATGAATCATTCAAGTGAGTGACTTGCAGTACAGTGAAGACCCGAGGTGATACAGGTGGTGTGAAGGTATAGTACAGGGTCCATATTTCGGCATTCTCTGATAGAGCCTTTACTTTCATTGCCTTTTTAATTACAGGTATGAACCTAAACCAAAAGCTCATAATCAGGTTATGAACGCGTTGTTAAGCGTGGGTGTACGAACTGCTGTTCATTGGTTGCCTTGTTCCGACCCAACTTATCCCAGAATTGGTCAAATGTCGCCTCATCTGTAGTATGTTCGCTTATGCGGCAGTGCCAAGGTGCACTGTCCCCTAGCTGCTTAGGGCGATAGCAAGTTATGACATTGTGATATGTTTTGCCCAGTTTCCAAGAAGATGTTGACTTCATTAGGTCATATCCAGCAGATATGATAGATTCCTCAGGGGGTATATCTGGGGCAGACATAGCATACATGGAATCCAACATGATTTAGGAAGAGACTATACCTGAAAGCTTACGAGGAACAATGGTAAGGAGTGGGATCGAGTTGCTCATGCTTGATGAGAAACGAGGGATATGCACTATTATTAGATATTGCTGCACGTACAAAGCAAAGTGACAAAATGGCATCGGTCACCACTCAGTATTTCCCTGCTACCGTATCTAATGCGTTGTCGACGTCCGTATCGATGAAGGCGCTGAAGTATTAAGGTTTACAAGGCCACAGTAACGACTCCTCCCACAGGCCTTTTCGTCCCAAGGCAACACCTGACCACGTTCCAGTACTACACCAACGTATCTTCGTTGACCGCGCATCCACTTCTCCTTATAGAAACGAACGAAGCCCGGTGCTGTCGCATATATTGTATGGTCAGAGCCTATTTTGACCTGCAGGACAAACAAAAAGGTATCAATGTCGGGTTCCTGTCACGCTGGTAGGAGAAAACAAACGTGTTGTCCAGGGTGGAATAGCGTCCCGCGTTGTCGCACAATAATGTTTCCTGGAATCACAAATTGGTCTGGTTCGAGTCAGTAGGAGTCATTGCTTGAGGGATGCGATCACTCACCTGAGAATTTTTTCAGACCCAGACGTTTACCTGGCGAACCTCCATGGTTATGGACAGTGCCTCCTGCACGTTTTGTGGCTGTTCTTACTGATCCAACACCTGTAGAATGCGTGAGAACTCAACAGCATTAAATGTGAGGACAAAAGGGTGCACCAAGAAAAGAAAAGGGATTTGAAAGGGAGGGGAGGCAACGAGCCAACAAAGACATTATTGAGGAGGCCTGGAGAAAAATAATAATAAAAGAAAGTATCGGCTATCGCCGGTCTTTACATATAATAGCGTCGCAAGCCTTGTTCAAACAACCTTTCAAAGTCTTACTTGGTATTTCACTTGACTTTATTCCACCATGGTCTTACTTGTCACTTCTGACAATGAACAATTCACAACCGACCGCGAGGTGGTCGAGCGCAGTGTCCTTATCAAGAATATGCTTGAAGGTCATTAAAAGTGCTGCGACATACCATTTAGTGCTGATTTACGCCACTCAGATGTTGGAGAGTCTGACCAGCCGATTCCTCTGCCCAACGTATCTTCCAGCGTACTGAAGAAGGTGCGCTTTGTTGTGCATCTGAGATAACAACTCTCTTCATCAGATAAAAGGTTCTGGAATACTGCGAGCACCACCGTGGCGAGCCGCTCCCTTCGGGTGACGCTGACCAGAATCAGGATGATACTCGTAAACGCTCGACAGAAATCAGCGAATGGGATCAGAAGTTCATCACCGTCGACCAAGAAATGCTCTTTGAAATCATCCTTGCCGCCAACTACCTCGATATCAAGCCCTTACTGTAAGACAATCGCCTTTTTCTGAACGATCAATAACAAAGGCTGTGTAGCGATGTTGGGTGCAAGACAGTAGCTAACATGATCAAGGGTAAAACTCCAGAGGAAATCCGCAAGTTGTTTAATATTGTGAATGATTTTACACCAGAAGAGGAGGTACGTCATCATTAGATATTTTTTTAAAAACGGAGATTGTCTTACTAGCTTTCATGGTAGGCTCAAATCAAGAAAGAAAATGTGGGTATTAGCTACGATGACGAATTGAATAGATTGCTGATAGATTTTGAATTGACAGGAATGGGCGGAGGATAGATAGAGATATGAATGGGATGATATGATAAGAATGGCGATGAATGTGTTGATATGTAGCAGCACAAAGCATACTTTTAGTTAATTGTATGGTTGCTTTATTACCTTTCCTCCTCCGCGGACGCTGAGCTTTGCGCTCTAACTGAGATTACATAATATTAACAACATTTGGTGTACAAGCCCGTCGACTCTGCGCAATTCATTTCATCGCTGGTCGATACTCATGTCCCCAATCCCTGAACTCCCCGGCATACTTGTACCCACTCGTTCCCAGCAGGAACAATGGCTCAGATCACACGTCGCTCAGTTGTGTAACCTCGATCATGACAGGCAAGCCCTGCATCCAATACTACCCGAACAAATGGCACATCTTGCTTTCAGATTTCCAGGAAGCCAGCCCGTTAGTTTCGCAACCAAAGATCTCGACAAACTCGAAAAAGAAGAGTATGTACTTTGTATTGCTATCGAACTACGCCACTCAAGATCCAATCCCGTCACTTCTTTCCGCGTTTGTCAGCTACTGGGTGTGCGAAAAGTCAGACGGAATACGAGTGCTTTTTGTCATACTCACAAATCAAACTGGGCAGTCTGTCTTCATTGTACGGAGTTCCTTTGCGTCGATAAAAAAAGATCCCATCTCTGACTGGTAACAATTTATCCCCGTTCGTTTAGGTTGATCGACACAATTCATATCGTGAACTCCAAGGTTTTTTCTTCCCTCACCATGAAAACCCTCTGCACCCTCTAGGAAATACCGTCGTTGATGGAGAGCTAGTACTCGATGTTGATCCATTAACCAAGCGGGCACGTATGCATTTCATCGGTCAATCTGTGCTGCTTCTAATGGGCATGAATGCTGTCAGGGAACTCTGCGCTTTCTGGCTTTTGATTGTCTCGTTGTTAATGATCAAAATGTCATGCCAAAGCCTCTCGATAAGCGTTATGGTGTTCGTCTACAGTTCACGCCGAAAAACGCTAGACATTGACTCGCGTGTTTTTGTAGAGACTGAAAGAATGGTTTCATAAACCATACGCAAAGATGTTACGAGACCATCCCCATGTAGCAAAGGACCACCCTTTTGAGTGAGCTTGCCCGTTCTTTGGATCTGTGTTAATTGAATCTTTGACGTTGCTGATAGAATCAAAGTGAAAGATATCCATATGGCATATCATGCTGATGAAGTCTTCAGCATAGACATACCTTCCCTTCAGCATGGAAACGATGGTCTGATCTATACCCGTGTCGGTACACCGTATTCTCCAGGGACTGATACAAATATGTCTGTGCCAATTAATCCCTACTTATTGTTACTCCGCTCATCACTGATTCTGTAGTTTGAAGTGGAAACCGCCTAGTGAAAACTCTATCGATTTTAAACTTGTTTTGCGCTTTCCGCCCTCCAAGGAGGATCGTAAGAAGCCAGATTTCTATGCTAAGCCTCTCTTTCTGTTGTGGGTCTGGTGCGGTGATGACCGTGGTAAACCTAAATATGAAGAATATGATACCATGCACGTTAAAGATGATGAATGGGAAAGGTGTGTTTGCTTTATTCAATTTACATACTTTTTGTTTACGAGATTTTCATTAAGACTGAAACAGTCTGGAGAACAAGTTGACGACAGAATAGTTGAGGTTCATTGGGATCCAAATACCTCTAAATGGCGCATGATGCGGTTCCGAGATGACAAGCCAAATGGAAATCACAAGACAGTCGTGGAGAACATTATCGCAAGTATTGCTGACGGTGTTGAGAAGGATACTGTTAGTTTGCAGTCTTTTTTCGCTACCTTCCAATCTGACCACGGCACGGGCAGCTTCTAGCTCGGTCAAACTCGATAAGGAATGCATGGAAACTCAGGCTTGCACAGTCGCAGGTGCAAGGGGGTGGCCAAATGGCACACACGCCACAAACTCCTCAGGCACCCACGCAGCCAATGAAGCCTTGGATGAGTAGGGGTCCCCCCTCTATTGAATATCATTATGGACCTCTTGCCCCTTCACCCTGGAGCAAAGTATCAGGACCTGCCGTTATTGCAGGCATGAAACGGTGAATGGCAAATAAGCTGTATCGGCCCCCTTCGTATCACGCAGCCGCAGCCGCAGCCGCTTATCTTTTTGCTTGGTGGGGTGGAGAAGCAACCGCATACTTCTCGCAGTTACCCAGCAAGTTCGAAGATTGATCTCACCATCCACACATGGGCGTTCCATTCCATATGGCAACCTTCTTAACACGAAAACGAAAATTAAATTCAAAAACTACAAAATCTCTTGCGCTACTGCTTAAGACATCCCTTCCCCCCCAGCTTGGTCATTTCGTCATTGCTTGCTTGAATTGTTTGTTGGCCGATTGACCCGAAATCGTTACTAAATAATGCCGTCTGCCGTTCTGACGCTGCTTCTTCCCTCTGTCCCCCTTTGTATCACTCCTAACAGATCTCGGTCCCACATGCAGCCGCTAAACCAATTGCGCTCAAGCTCCCATTAAATTTATCTTTTTTTTCTCTATTCCTACAGTATATGGCTCCACACTACCCTAGCGCTGAACGTCACTGGGGTTCCGCTGTCAACCAAAAATCAAGTGTAACCTAATTAATGAGTGGATCTCCACTCCCACTCCTGTCCACTATCTAACGCAGCCCACTACTTACCACTCTTGACAAGCGAGATGATGGGACACACTGCCCTTGCATATTAAATTCCCAACTCCTTACACCCATCTAACCACGTTTTCTCCTGACCCTGGACCCTGGCAACCGCCTTCCCCTCGTTTGTTTTACACGATCAGCGTTCCATCTAGTTGGCCACGTCGCATCACAACAGGGGTTAGTACAAGCTGGGCATGGATAAACTAGTATGTGTTGTTTGAACAAGCTCTCATATTGTTGAGATGGCAACTATACTTGTTGTCACCTGTTATTTAGCTTTTCTGTTTTCTCCCTGATTGGCAGACATGATGGACGAAGTAGTGAAATTGTCATGATGCACCGTATGGTACCCTTGTATTATTTATTACTATGTTCATCTAGTGTTTATCCTATCATTATATTCTCTTGTTTTTCTTTCTTTTCTTCTGCGTCTATGCATGCTTGTTCCCATGGGAAAAAAAGATGGAATCGGAAGCTGCCACGGGTTGTCTTTTTTTCAAATCAGCTTCTCTAGGCGGCGTTTCGGCTGCGGCGGAACAAAAATGCAAGGGGAATAGGACACGACAAGACAAGATGGTTCAAAGTGGAGACACGGAAGATTACAGAGAATGGCAAGTCTTTTTGTGAGTGTACACGATATTGAGATCAGCAAGAGGAAAAAAGGGATAATCTGGAAAGACGAGCAACAACAGCTAGAAAGGAGGAAAAAAACACCAACACGGGATAGCACAAAAGAAAAAGATTTTTAAAAAAGACATCAGATCTAATCGTGGCAAGAAAGGAATAAGAAATGGTAGACGTGGCGTATATGTACACATTGTTAGGATTCGTTGAAAGGCATTCGAGAACGGAAAGGAAATATACAGGAAACGTAATAAGAGAAGGAGGCATACTTTTGGACAATGTCCGTCGTTAATCGGTGGCGGTCAATGGGGAGTCATGTCCAATCAAGACAGGAACAGAAAAGATTTTAAAACACTGACAAAGGGATGGGATGGGTGAGCAGGAAAAAGTTAACAGGGGCCAAGAGGTCAGTCTAAAGGGGTGGAAGGATCAAATGGGATTGATCCAATAGTTGCTTGTATACGTAGGACCTAGGATGGATGACACTGCACTCGAACGGCATTGCAGGCCGCTCAAGGATTGCGGGTCAAGATTCCGGAGTAGTCGTCGTTCCTGCAAGGGAACGAATAGGTGAGATCTGTAAGTGGCCCGAAGCAAAGTTCCTCGGGCGGACCGCTGTGGCCCGACATGATTTGCACATAACTTTACAGGCCTGTGATCGTTCAAACGTAGTCGTGAACATGAACGATAATAGAGATCAGAGTGTATGTGGGAAAAGATTTTGAGATTTTTTTTCTTTTAAATGGAATGGAACAGGGTTGGATTGTATGGATTGAATGATGATGCGTGAAGAGGGTATTGCAATGATGAGAAGAAAAGAATTGGTGTGGAATAATTGGATAGTTGCGTGAGGTGATAAAAAAAAATGCATGTGATGAAAAAAAAAATGTTGCGCTGTCCCCGAACAATGTTACGGGAAAGAATATTAGAGAAGAGTTTTTGGTCCTCGGTTAGAGTTGAGGGTCCCGCTCTTGGCGAAAGGCCGTGGAAGTCCGGGTGTAGGGTGAGTTGGTGGAAAAAAATCCGTCCTGAGATGTGTCGTTGGCATTCTGAAAAAGTAAGATATGGCAGTCCACAGAGACTCAGTGGAAGCATATACTCTCAGTTGAGTAGCATAGGTGAGTGAGATGAAAGAGGAGATATAGAGAAATCGGCATAAGGACCAAAGGGTTGATAGCCGTTGACATCACAGAAAAGGAAGTCGTCAATTAATTGTTTTTTGCTGGGGAAGACGGGCGCAGTCACAACACGCTTGCGTCTCCGACTGGGTGAGGTGACTTTGCGCACAGGAATGTCGAGTGACAAGTCCTCAAGAGGTGATAGGGCAGACTCTGGTGATGAGAGAAGAGACGACGAGGCCGAGTCCAACTCGGGTGTCGGAGTGTGTGGTGAAATGGAGAGGGCTGCAAATTGATCGGTAGGCAATGGAGACGCATCCTAGAATTCATTTACATAAATGACAACACACATGGTCAGCTAAAGATGTTCGGAAGGATAAGATGGTAGAAGCTTATCAGGCATACACATACCTCGGTTGCAGTGAACAAGGGAGATGACAGCCATGGAGTATAGTCATACTCAGGCTCTGCACTGGCAGTGGGGGCACTACCCTGCTGCTCATGTCCAGTCCGACGTTCCTGGTCACGAGGGGTGAGGACCTCTAGAGTGCGACGACCAACGTCGCTGCCGAGGTCAACGAGCTGACCATCAGCTACTCTCCACCATTCAATGTCCGCGAGGACCCTTCTATTGGTTGTCTCTGAGCCCGAAGACCGACGGTATCCATGGGCATGGCTACTCTGTGCGCGAGCAGCACTGAGGGAGCTGCTGAGACCATATGAAGGATATGGGGAAGAGCGGACGGTTGGAGAAGAGAAGGTACGACGCAGAGAGGGCATGGTAAGGTCTGGAAGGGGGAGCAGCTGCCTAACGCAGTGCCGGAGAGGAGAGGAGAGGGAGAGAAAGGATGAGAGTCGCTCTCATTTAAATATTTTTTACGGTGTGTCCGACGTCCCCTCAAGCCACGCCACCGCCTCCAACCGCAATCTCGCCTCTCCCTTTCCTTTTCTCTTGTCCTCTTTTCCTAGATCTATACTGATTCAAACTAACCCTCTTTTCATGTTTTATCTCCCCCCTTCTCCATATAGCCGTCAATTTCACCATTAATCCGATATCATCTACAGCCCCAATCCAACTACAAACCCAACATACAACCCCCGTCATCTCCCCTTGCCAGCTTTTGCCAGCATGGAAGAACAGGTTCAAGTTCAATTCCACCGGGCGCTCAATCCACACGCACAACTAGCAACACCCATTTCCCGGATCACTCCTTCACACGGTCGTTAAACCCGGATTCTTGCAAACCTGATGTTACCCAATTCTTATATCCTATCCTTGCACTTCCCATATGCGAACTGCAGCGTGCTTGAGAAGCTTCCGTACATATCTGCAAGACGTAAAAACGCGTAAAAACGCGTTCGTTGCTGCGTTATTGACGCGTCTTTCGCCATCTAAAATAAGCGCCTCTTCATCACCGCCATCAACTCAGATATGTATCAACTATCCTAACTAAGTCAAGGCTCCACAGACACTTGCCCATCACGACATAACCGGTGCCCGCTTCTACATTCGAGAAGGCACTGTATTCACCTGACACGATTCAGCCAGCTGTCATGAATTAGGACCCCACTGAATTAATAATAAAGATCTCCGCTGCCATCACCTGCGTAGCCCATTCCCTAGCTTTCTAGTCCAGCGGTCAACCATATGGACCTCGTTAACACCGATAAACTGTTATTGCTTGAGCCTGTTTGCAAATTAAAATTGGATAATTGACCCATTTGCCTTTTGAGTAATGATGCAAATAGATAGTAATCAAGCCAGTCCCTCCAGATATTGTTGTTCCATATCCCAAGCTTTGAGTGCTTTATGGGACAGAACCTTCGTCCATGAGGGTCCTGCTTATTTCATTTCATTAACCAATAACAACCCACACACATTAAAAGGTCGTTGGGATATTTAGTGATAGCACGTGTCAACAGCATCCGTACTTTCTGACTTTGCCGATTGTATAGATCTCGAATTACCACAGCGCATAAATGTTGCATTGTAATAACAGCATATTCTTAGGCATGGTGCTGTATTCTACATTCAGTCCTTTGTGCTAGCCACCCTTTCGGAAATTAATGCTCACCTAATCCTTAAGTTATAAATGCTATAAATGCTACGGCAGTTTCCTGTGCTTGTTTAGTGGACACAAGACTTTTAGCAGACGAATCAGTGATCAGCTCTTTCCACGAACCAGAAAATTTTGAATGTCTGACAGGATGAGAGGCCGAGGTGTTCGAAAATTAGACTGGAGAAGGGAGTTATCTCGGACTAGGTCTTGTTACGCGTGAACCAATCGAGAGAAAGAAAGTGGTGAGGGTCCACATTAGGTGACCAGAAGGCTCATGCACTCATGACCCAAGCAGAATTTAACATCAGAGATGCATCTGCTTTGTAAATGATGTTGATCCCTCTCCGTAAACCAGGACGTAATCATGCGTTGTGCAACAGAAAATAACGTCGTTATGTGAGACGACTTGATATTCACAATATTCACGTGTGGAGAAAAGAAGAAAAGCTAATTATATTATGAGTCCTGTTCCTGAAGATACCTTGTTCGTCTCCGATCCGGTCTTGCGACAAGTCTTGTTACCCACAAATGCGGTTACCCAAGGTCTGCCAGAACGAGAGCTTAGAAACGTACTAGCTTTTGAGGCTTGGACATATCAGGGTGATGGGATCCACGATTCATGTGTATGAGAGTCTTGTCGTGTTGTTCTGCCTTTGAAGCCCCATGTGTCACAGGTAATGATGGAATGCACCACGTCAGGGAGCAGTCAGATGGTCCAGGAATGACGGGATTTCGAACGTCAGTTGTGAGAGACCAGGAATTCAGCGACAAATAACCCTGCTGACATGGGTATCAACAAGGCGTTTTTATCTCGCCGTAACCCCGACTCCTTTGTATCACCACACTTTCCACAGAGAGCTCGTTTTGTCACCGCCGTCGGCTGTAGAACAATCATTGGTGTGGTGTGAGAATATAGAAGAGATGATAGCGGAGCACGGGGTAGACTGAATTGTACATTCAACACGGCTGTCAGGTGCAAGTCTGAACCAAAGCTTTTCATCCCGCACGCGATGTTAGCTTACGTCCATTCCTCCCTCGCGGAACATCCTCGCTGCCATTTACAGCCACGCGGTGCTGCTCCTTCCTCATCAACCACCTACTAGGTATCCGATGTCTGTGTTTTATGGTGCAGTTATCAACCCCGAATCCCTCACAACATACCGTGCACTCCCAAGATGCCTTCTATTGATTGGTCCAGACGGAACTATAGATTGGATGATTGAAGACGTTAAGGAGCATTTGTTGCAAGATACCCTCGCACAGAAAGGCCTTATAAATGCTGATGTAACCTTCCTGCAAGATGGAGAATTCCTAATACCAGGATTTATTGATACGCATACTGTTGAGATCCTGCTACTTGCAGTTTCTCCCCCCAACTGACCCATACCATACTTCCTTCCAGCATGCACCTCAATTCTTGAACCTCGGAAGGTAAGGCTACTTGTTCTGAACTATCGGAGTGTCTCAAATAATGCTCGCTCTGTAAAGTGGGCAACAGTACGAACTCCTCGACTGGCTTCAAAATGTTACATTCCCTGCCGAAGCAAAGTTCGCGGATCTTGAACTCGCACGTTGTTCATATCACACAGTAGTCAAAAACATCATTAGTTTCGGGGTAAGTTGTTTGCTTGATACTCGTGCTGCTGCGACGCTCATTTGGTCGTGTGCCATAGACTACCACATGTTGTTATTACGGAACATTACACCTGGAAGCGACAAAGATACTGGCTGACATCGTCCACAGCTATGGTAGGTCCCTTTATCCGGTACACTTGGCATATTCATAGCATATATCCAGGTCAAAGGGCATTTGTCGGAGTGCGCTTCTCCCCCAACCCAAACATATATCCAATCTCTAACCGGCTTCTAGAAGTGTAATATGAATCGCAATAGTCCAGATGACTACATCGAACATTCCACACAGTCATCAGTCGACGCTACGCGAGAACTTATCACGTACATCCGGTCACTATCTTGCTCAGCGCCCGAACCGCTAGTTAAACCCATATTAACACCCCGATTTGCTATATCATGCACTGATGATCTACTTGAAGAGCTCGGAAAGATGGCGTCATCCGACCCTCACCTTCATATTCAGACTCATATATCTGAGAACCACGGAGAAGTTAAATACACCAAGGAATTATTCCCTAAAGCTCCACATTATGCCGGCGTGTACGACATGTTTGGTCTACTCCGTTACAACACGGTGCTAGCGCATGGTGTTCTTTTAGAGGATGAAGAAATAGATTTGATCGCGAAAAGAAGAGCAGGGATAAGTCACTGTCCAGTCAGCAACTTTAATCTAAGGAGTGGGATAGCGCCGATTGGAAAGTATTTAGATTGTGGAGTAAAGGTATAACCTACACCAATGCTATTCGCCGAGATAAACTGATGTTTCTTTTCCAAATAGGTCGGTTTAGGGACTGACGTGTCTGGCGGGTTCTCACCTTCAATACTGACGGTTGTCCAACATGCAAGTGTTGCGTCTAAGGTTATGGCATTCCAGTCAAATGAAGGTCCGAAAGAAGGGAAATTTACCAATCGTCAGTTGCCAGTTGCCACGCTGTTCTACCTTGCCACTCTTGGAGGGGCAGAGGTCTGCGACATTGACAAACAAGTTGGCTCGTTTGCTCCAGGAAAGAGTTTCGATGCGCTACTTGTCAACGTCAAGGATAAGATGGGTAACCCTGGGATTTGGGGTGCGGACGTTAGTCATCTTACGGATGGCAAACTAAACCCATCAAATCTACTTGAATTGCTGTTGGAGCGTTTCTTGTTCTGCGGTGATGACAGGAATATCATGCGGGTTTACGTGCAAGGAAAGGTCATTGGTGGCAAGTCTTTCCTCAGGAATTGAACTAGACATTCAATAAAGATGCTTTTTTGAGGTTAACAAGAGTGTCATCTGAGTTTCAACTCTTGTTCGCGTCGCCTGACCTTGTTCTTCATTATAGTGATGGTGTGAAGAGTCGCACACTACTCCTCACACTAGGGCTTCAATTGTTATAGGTGCACTAATACTCATCCTACCTAGCTCACCTTCACGCGCTTCTCGTGACCTCATTCTCGTCAGTGTTGACTAGTACTTGTATTGGGGTGTGTACATGGACCCTCTTCCTACAATTTCACACTTGGTCTGGTATTTCTCGATCATGTAGTGACCTTATCTTTGCTGATATCGTGGATAAGTGAATGGTGAGGCTCAGATTGCAATCTGAGCACGAACATCTTACCTCTACGACATGGTATGGGCTTTTAGGTTGTGCCATAGATGCACTTGGTATATCTTCGTCACCGTGTTATCCGGATCAATTGCAAACCAAGGTCGTAATTTGCGTATTGATCCCTCCACACCTTCACGCCCATTGTGGTGCTTTGCGTGTACTTGTCTTCATCCGTTTGCACGTACCCCTTTTTACTTGGCACACCTTCACGTTTGATGTGGTGCTTCTCCGACGTCTGGTGACCTTATCGATTTCCTGAATAAGTCAAAGGTAGAGCTTGCATTGCTTCGTGGCATGGGCACTCACCCACTTTGATGTCTGATTGGCTCTATGTTACGTCATGTCTGAAGGGAGAGACAACCAAATCTATCTAACCTAGTCGTAAGATGTGACATATTCAACCTGTTAAACTGTTCAGCCCATTGATCGTCCGTATCTTCCTAGTTAATGTTTAACCCGCTTTGATTGTCTTTCACGGCACTGTTATCAATCTCCAGTCACTCACGGAATACCATCCCATTTCGAAGAGTCTACTTGCTGTTGGAAATGGTGGTACGATCATCAGAATTCAAGATCATATGGACACTCCCCGAGTGGGCGCTGTGGTAACCGTTCTGCCTCATGGAGAGTTCTTCATTCCTGGATCTACATACAGTTGAGTCTTCGCATATCCGTTGACCCTTCTTGTATTGAATCTATGCTTGTCATTTTCTGTAGCACGCACCTCAATATTTAACTTTGGGAAGGTATGAAATATTGTTGTTCCTTGATTTAAAATACGTCTGTTCTAGCGGGCAAGAAGACGAGCTGCTCGACTAGCTCAGTAACACGATTTTTTTCCCCAGAAATCAAAATGGAGGACCTTGGCATAGCCCCGTGCATTTAGACTTTGGTTTTAGTTATATGGGATGTTCGCGAAGACACCAGGCAACTACCTGATGTTACTATGGCACTTAGAGGCCATCAATATACTAGCTGACCTTGTCCAAAAATATGGTGCAACATTTGGGGCTAACAGAAAAATACCTAGGTCAAAGTACATTTGTTGGGGTAAGCCCCAGTAACCAAAGTACGTGTTCCTACTGATGGGAATAACGCATAGAAATTTAACGTGGATCACCAATCTCTCCGCAATACCAGGAGGCTACTGCTCAACAATCCCTCGACACGACTTGCGAGGTTATACAACAAATTCGAATATTCTAGTACCACATGACGCCATATCATAGCAAAAATTCTGGAAGGTTAGGCAAGATCACTGCAAACGACGCCGACAGCCATATGTAACTGGAGAAACTCATCTCTATTCAACAGCTCAGATTAGGAACTGATGTTTTTGGGGGGCTCTCTCCGTTAATCAAATAAGTACGTGTCACAGCCAAGGTTATTGTACTTGGAGTGGAAGCTGCACCGCGTTCATCCCAGTTCACTAAGAGAAAACTGCAACTCTGGTTTTTCCTTGCTACTCCTGGAGGTGTCAGGGTGCACGAGTCCTTGTCGGGATGGTTAAAGTCCTGCGGCGGTTATAGGAATATTAAGAAGATGTATATTCAAAGAAAGCTTATTGGTGGGAAGGGGTATCATCCGCAATAGATTCTGTGAGTTTCGTGTCATAGTTGTAATTGTGACGACCTGTTTTCGGTACAGAGCATGCGTGTTCTACTGCGTAAACGTATTCAGGTTCTCTCTATCTGTTTGACGACAAGAGTTGACTACACCACACACTGGCGCCTTGTCAAGTGACTGTTTGGTTCACCTTTGGTATTTAATTTTCATGTAGTACCGCCCACCATTGGAATGTTCTCAAACCAACAAAGGTTTGATACAAAACACTTCACCGCTCCAAGCTTCAAGTCCCAAGACGTATGTTTCAATTTTAAAAGAGAATACGGTCCTCCAAGCTGTCTTTTCCAGACAGTAACCTCTCTTTGAATTGAATGTTGTGAAATAACTGAAGACTCGGAGTCTTTACTCACGCCACCGGAACAAAGAACATGTGTTCCTCAACCCTTCCTATCAACTCCTATTCATATCCGAGTCCCTGCATCAGTGCTTCTTGTGCTTCTAGTCTATACTGGGTCCCGAATACGAGACGAATATTCACTGAACAGAATAAGTTTGACATGCTGCAGTTTCATCTACTGTGCTATAAAACGCCGTCTCTTTGTTCCCCATCTCCAGCCCATTTGTACATCTCCTCGTGTCATCTAACGTACTATGATCATCTACTACGGTGCAGTTCTCAACCCCAAGACACTCGAGAACTATGATATTCTCCCAAGGTGTCTCCTCATAGTGGGAGATGATGGGAACGTACAATGGATAAAGAATGATATAAAAGAACATGAAGTGCAAGATGTCCTTACAGAGAACGGGTTCAAGGACGTTGAAGTCGTTGTTATGCCTAATGGCGAGTTCCTGATCCCAGGATTTGTTGATACTCATACAGTTGAGTGCCTGTGCCCATTTACAGTTCCATTGCAGTCTAGTGCTGATTATATGTGGTGTGTTATTCTAGCATGCGCCTCAGTTCCTCAGTATGGGAAGGTAAGACCTAGTCACATTCACAGCTGGTGTATTTGCTTCAATAACGCGCGTCGTTTCTAGTGGGGGCCAAGATGAACTCCTTGCCTGGCTTCACAATACTGTGTACCCGGCAGAAAATAAGGTTAAAGATAATCACTTGGCACTCAGAGCATACAAGAAGGTTGTCCGCAATATCATCAACCTCGGGGTACGTCAGTTTTTGATCTCTCACTGTTATCAAGCGTTCATTCGAATGATTAGACAACCACATGCTGCTATTATGGTTCCTTGCATTGGGAGGCGACCAGCATACTCGCTGATATCGTCCATGAATTCGGTAGGTCTCTTTTCTACTCTCAAATAAGGGGGGATTGATGGATATCTTATGAAGGTCAACGTGCCTTTGTCGGGGTAATATTACAAATGTTTAAAATACAAGAAAAGCATTAACAACCTCTGCACAGAAATGCAATATGAACCGCGAAGCTACGGAATATTATGTAGAGCCTTCGGTTGACGTTTCTATCGCCAACACACATAAGCTCATTGACCATATCCGAGCCCTCCCCCAAATCACTCCGCCACTTGTCAAGCCTATACTAACACCCCGCTTTGCTGTCGCTTGTACAAATAAGCTCCTAGATGAACTCAAGAAAATTGCTGACTCCGATCATGGCCTTAATATCCAAACTCACATCGCTGAGAACCGTGAAGAGGTCAGGCGCATCAAAGAAGAGTTATTTCCAGAACTACCAAACTATGCATCTGTATATGATCACTACCACCTCCTCCGCCACAACACAGTTCTTGGGCATGCCGTGCACTTGGAGGAAGGGGAGATCCAATTGATTGCTGATAAGAAGGCCGGGATCGCTCATTGTCCCATTAGCAACTTTAATTTGACGAGTGGAGTGGCACCAGTTGGGAAGTACCTTGATCATGGGATAAAGGTAATTTGCTTACTGTGAACAAGACTGAAGGTCATCGACTTATATATTTTACTTGTGTAACAGGTTGGATTGGGAACTGACGTTTCTGGAGGGTTCTCTCCATCTATGTTGAGAGTTGTTCAGGAAGCGAGCATTGCAGCCAAGCTTCTTGCCTACCAAGCTGAAGTTGAAGGAAGACCACATAGTGGTACATTCACAGACAAAAAGTTGAAAATCGCCACGCTATTCTTCCTCGCCACACTTGGAGGAGCGCAGGTCTGTGACATTGATCAGCACGTAGGATCGTTTGCTCCTGGCAAAGCTTTTGATGCGCTGCACGTCAATCTGCGTGATGGTAATGGGAACCCAGGGATCTGGAGCGATGATATTGGGGATCTGTTTGATGACGAGTTGAAGACGTCGGAGGATGTATTGAAAATCTTGTTGGAGCGGTTCCTTTTCTGTGGTGATGATAGGAACCTTAGGCGGGTATATGTCCAGGGGAGGCTCATTGGTGGGACGGAGTTTCCCCACCACAAGTAAACGAAATATGTATATGTAGTTTGGAGATAGCTTTGCTGATTTGTGTAGAATATTGTACACGTTGTGTTGTGTGCAAGTGAATAATTGAGGCATTAAATCAAATAATCACGCCGTCATCATCATCGTCGTCGTCATTGTCACCACCATCACCACTGTCACCATCGTCAGGGTCCTTGAAGTCACCAAACTGCCATTTGCGACATTCCTTTCAAAGTGTCAATAGACGTCGGCCATAAAACTAGAGGATCAACATACAGTGCAGTTAACTTCCTCACGAGCCATCGGGACCTCTCTTCCTTCCTCCCACTCAATATCTTCTATCTCTAACACCTTGTGAATGACATCCCTAATGACATGTCGACGAACGTCCACTCTCCAGCCGAGCTTCTCCACGGTATCAAACACGATGGTCTTTCCGAGATGGCAATGGGTCTCCATTGCGTATCCAGCTTGTGCACATGGTGATCCAAAACCGGTGCATGTGCCTTGGGGTATTGGGTCGCCGGTGTGGTATATGTGGGTGACTGCCACCGGCGGTAGGGGTGGTGTGTTAGTATTGGTGATGTTAGGTGGGACTTGAGGAGGAGGCAGAGGGAGATGGAGGCGTTGGGCGGCAAGGCGCTCGCCTGGAGATTCGAACGCGACAGCTGGGAGACCGTATGTTGCGCCTAGGAGACTTGCAAGGGCTCCACCTAAGGAGTGGCCGACGAGCCAGATATTGGCCAATGGGTATAAGTGTCGGAGGTCGTCTACGAGTCTCTATTTTGAGAGAGAAAATGAGCAGGAAGATTAATGAGTAAAATGATTGAAGGGGGGGAGACTGACAACGCCTATGCTATAGAACAAGCTATCCTCGATAAGTGCATTTGATAAACATGTGTTGTCACATTTCTGGCTGTGTGCATAGCAGTCGCAGACAGTGTTGAATATCCAAGTGATGTCTACTCTGGCGCAGCAGCAGGAAAAGAGTCTGGGCTGGACCTTCAGTAATGCCATGTGTTAAATGTGGCAAAGAAGGCGCACAGATTGTCGTTAAACTTGTCCTTTCGAGAGGTTGGGCCTTGAAGGGTGGTGCCCTTGATGGAGAGAATGACAGTAGAGTTATCCGAGGAGAGGAATACGTGCCCTCGGAAGCCATCAGGACCATCCCAGCCAAAGGGGAAGCTCTATGTGCACCGGGGTTAGTGAGGGTATATGCGCTGGCACTGGTAGACACGAACTCACCGCGTTCCAGGCAGGGTCTAAATCATACCAATTAGTATGACCTGGCAGAGCATAAGCGTTCCCAGCCATTCTGGCGAGTTGGATGAGAGTGTGCTTGTCCTGTACATCCGGACCGAAAACTTGTATCTGTTCCCACTCGACGGGTTCGCTCTGTGCATGTCGCAGAGAGAGCATGCGTGCATTATGCAACGCATCGAGTGAGCGTGGGCGATATACGGTTGTTGGTGTTGCTTTGATGGTTATCGGACGTGTTGGGGTGGAATGGATGGCATTGGGAAAAGAGGGTGGGGAACCGGGTGAGATAAGCGGATGTTGTTGAACAGAATCTGGCTGGATCTGTTGGTAAGAATTGAAGATAATCTGACGAGGGCTGGCAGCGAGGGCAGTGTATATGAGGTTTATGAAGAGGGCGATGAGGAGAGGGGAAGATGGCATTCAGAGAGAGAGATACGTTGCGCTGAGATGCTGCGCCCTGAAGGACAAGTCAAGATCATTTTTGGTAACACTGTCACATATTGTCACACTCGAGGCAATCAGCCGTTCCCCACTTCCCCGCTTCCCCTTCCCCGCAAGGCAAATCACATCCCTCGTCCTCACCATCACTCACACCCACACCCGGGGACGATATCCTTTTTCATGACCTTGGTACCGGCACTCTTGAAATGAACCCCACTCACCGCCTCGAGACACCCCCACCTCTTTCTCAGTTCCGCCGTCCTTGGTCACCAGACCCCCACGATCCTTTTCCCTCATTCACGACATCTCATGCCAATCACGACTATAACGATTTCAATCCATATCAGACTCTTGACCTTGCTCACGATGATCCACACCAGCTCCCTTTGCAGCAGCGCCGGAACAGAGAGCCCTCTGATGTCTCTGTCGAAGCACTCGATTTGGCAGACTATGCTCAGACTATGAACGCTCGGCAGGCTGCACATCTAATGCATACGGTTGATCCACGGGACATGTATTCACGCTTTCCCCGGAGCCCACCTCGATCTCATACCCTCAGCGGAGAATCCCTACTTCAGCCCCCTTCACTCGTTTCTCGTATGAACACCTTGTCTACTACCACCCATTCCTTCGAATCTAGTCGCCAGACTACACGTCGTCCGTACTCAGTACCCGAACCCGCGCGTATCCACAGCCAGACCTCCATTGCCCGAAGCACCATAAATAACCCTCTCACATCTGAAATCGACATCTCCCAGTTCCCAGCTTGGTCTCGGAGCTGGTATGTATCTGCAGAGAGAAAGAATAAACCTGGTGCTGGTTCACCCGACTACGATCTAGACACTGCTCCTCCTCCTCGTTTATCTATTTTTGATCCTGCCTACAAGCCGGAATATGATTATGGCTATCATTCTGCTTCTTCTCATGCTCATGGTTACTCTCCTGCACACTCGTCTCAGCATGCTTCAACCCGAGAGTACCTTCCTTGGTCGTCTGATCAGCGGGAGGACGGCGTACGAGTAAGCGCTGAGACAAAAGAGGAACGTATTCGCATGCTTGAGCGCGCGTTTGGCCCAAAGTCAAAAAGCCCCAGTCATGTAAATGATGCTTTTGTCGATGCGGAAGGGCACCCTTTGGTTGGCACTGTCGACGCTAAGGGTAGGCTTGTGACACAGGGCCCCAAGAAACGTGTTGCGTTGCGTGTCCTTCAGGTCTCGTTGGCCCTTGTTGCTGCGATCCCCTCAATATATGCTGCATTGGTGCGTAATTATCACATTTAGTCTGTAATATAAAAGGCACGAATAGTATTTGGTATAGGCCATCAAGCCAAAAGAGGCCCCACCACCTGCAGGGAAACCGGCAGCGTACATCCTCTACGTGCTTTCTGTTATGACCTCATTATACTTGCTCTATTTATTCCTCTTCCGACCGTGCTGCGGTAACCGCAAGCGTAAAACGCCGTTTGGAGAAAACCCGCTTGCGAACGGGATGATGGTTTTGCCTGTGCAGGGCATGCCTAGTGGAAAGGGTGGTAAGAAGAAACAGAAAGGGAAGAAGAAAGGTGATATGAATGCTGCAAGTGACGTTCACGTGAACCTTATCGTGGACCCAAATGCATTCGTTGCCAATGGGAAGGGAGAGGACAGCGATGAGGAGGAGGATGAGTGGGGATCGGATACAGAGGTCGGATACCTAAGAAGGGGACGGAAGAAGCGGGGGAATGCGAAACGTCGGAGTGTGTTTGCGGGCCTTGCAATGGAGCAGGAATGGAAACATGCGAGGGCGTGGGCGAAGAAGATTATGGTAGTAGATGTGGTAGGCATGGTGTTATGGGGCGCCATGTTTGTTTTCATCTTGATTGGGAAGCGGTGTCCGAGTGGTGGATTTGCAGGATGGTATGTTTTTTTTGTTTCTTGTTTTTGTGACTTTCTTGGACTAACAAGGGGGGGGAACAAGGTGTAATGCTTACAATGTATCTTCTGCGGCTGGTTGCCTACTGTGTATTGGATTTGGAGTGAATGTGTTTCTGGATATCAAGGACTTGCATGCAAGCAAGGATAATCCACGGACGAGAACATGAACATTTACGTTAGTGTAGTAATAGCGGGTGTATTTTTGCTATATACGATTGTGTACTCTGCGTACCTGAGCCATACAAATTCCATTTCAGCTGACTCACCCCCCTCTCTTACTTACTCTTCCCACCTCATATTTCTCAAAGTTTCCTCTTTCTTTCTTATCTCCTTGTTTTGTGTAATTGACATTAAGGAACCTCATGGTGCGTAAGTTCAGCAGCCTTGATAGAATCTGCGACGGTCCTGCTTCATAGCTCATAGTAGAACGAGGACATTGAGGCACTCGTGCTTTCGGGCAAACTTTTCGGCAATGGCACCTCACGCTCATCCTCTCCAGAGAGGAGTGCCTCGCCCGACTCTGGCTGGCACGACGATGAGCTAAAACATCGCCGCATTTCTCCGCCTCTCGTGCGGCACAACTCGGGTTCAGATAACGATAACGAGGAAGACGGCGATGCTAGCGGCCGGCGGATTGTCAGTGGCGCACGCACTTACGCTGCCCACCGCTACCAGCACCAGCAACAACCACCAACGCAGATTGGGATGGGGCCTGGGCGGACGGGGGTGAAGGGGGTGATCCGGGACCGGAACGAGGCTGTTGAACGGGAGTTGGAGCGACATCGGCGGGAGACAGAGGATCTGCGGCGGCGGATGGAGAAGAGCAATTTGGGGGGGAAGACCTACCTCGAGGAGGAGCGTGAGAAGGCGCGCGACCCCGCGTACGAGGGCAAGATTGACGAGCTTGTGCTGAGGGAGCGTAGCAGCGGCGTTCGAGCCGTTGGTGTTGGTGGCCGCCATGAGCGGGTGGTGCTTGATTTCCGGGGCGGTGAGAAGAAGGATTTTTGGGGCCGCTCGGTACGGGAGGGCTGGTTTGGTCATTTGAGAGAGGTGGGCGTGGAGGGGTTCGTAGGGGCTGTCGAGGAGCCCGGTGGTGTGTGGGTCGTCGTGCATTTATATGAGCCAGTAAGTATGGTGGATGTACCATGGAATTTGATGGTCTAATTTATTGTATAACAGTCACTAGAACGATGCGAAGATCTTGATGATACCCTGACAGAACTCGCCCAACTATACCCTAGCACCAAGTTCCTCCGTGCTCGTGCCTCAGCACTAGGCTTCGCCACTTCCGCTGCTTCAACATCCACTGCTACTTCCACCAACACTACACATCACAGACGGAATTTGTCCTACGACCGCTACCTACACCAAACTCTGAGTGGGATCGACGAGGAAAAGTACAGCTACTACTTTGACGACAAGTACCCTATCGACGACGAGGATGTCTATGACAGTGAAGAGGAGGTAAAGGTTGAGAAGAAGGTAGACCTGGACATGCTCCCCACTATGCTGGTCTACCGTGACGGCAACCTGGTACATAACTGGGTGCGCGTGGATTGGGAAGCTGGAACTGCTGGTATACAAAAACTCTTAGAGCGGTGAGGGCTACTCTTCTTTGTGAATATCTCGAGGTTTTGTTCATGATTGCTTTTTTTCCACTGCCTTAGCCACCACATTGTTCCTCAGGGGAAAAATGCAGGTATCAAGTTCACTCGTGACGCTAAAGTTCCATTAGACTCTGACAGAGATGGAGACGATGATGATGTTTACGAGGACCCATTGTGGAGTGATTCAGACGATGAGAAATAGCCCTCCCCCAATCCACATGCACCACATGGACATTTTCATGTTGTTGACCCTTCTTGATCCTATTTTTTTTTCCTTTTACATTTCTCCTTTCGCTGCTTTTTTCTTGACCACGGTTTTTGGACGGATTAATACACTAATCGGACATTGCATTCAAAGGGGACAGATAAAATCTTATCTTTCTTTGTCTTTTCCAAGTGATAGCGGTGTTTTTTGTTCACGCCACAATTTAAATCACATACTTGATTTTTTTCTTAGATGTTTTTGTATTCCTTCTCTTGCTTGTCATTGGGAAATGTTTGATTGGTCTATTCGTGCGTGCTTTGATCCGCCAATACATATCACAAAGAATGAAACATACATCACAACCTTTGTAAGAACCATACATAGAAAAAGAAAGTGATCACAATACACAATTTCTCACATTGTTATTGACGACAATCAAAAGTCGCCCATAGCACATAGAACAAAATGGACGCGCGACGCATCCAAGGTAACCATCAGAAAGAGACGACTTCAATGCTTCCATTGCGCTACAAGAAAAAAACAAAACAACATGAGAAACGCCACAGAAGAAAGCAACAACCACACTTACTCCAAATGGCACAAGCACCATACAGTCCTCACCCAAATATACATGCGTCCGGTCCGCGCCTTCAAATGCAGGAGCTGTGATAACCCGACATGGCAAGGTGGTGCTGACAATCTGTTTAAATGACATGTATCCCGAGACTCCGTTAGGCACCAGCACTAGGCTGTTATGCAATTCATTGGATTCGTTCATCTGTGCTATCTCCCTCTTGATCGATCGCTGGTTGAAATCATACAGCACAAGCTTATCCTTTTGCACAAGGATCAACTTGGTCCCATGGACACACATTGCCTTCCCTCTTGACCCAGTATCAAGGGAGGATCGGTCAACTGGCAGTAGGCGCGTGCGTTGAGGTGCCCACACCATAAATGGCACGTGCCGGTGGTTTCCCGTCCTGTTCAGATTGGCAAGGACAAACTCCAGGACCTGAGAAGCCATCATGCAAAGAACGAACGCGTCCATATCGTGGAGCGCCAGCGTCACGACGATCAGCCTATCGTCCTGACTGGTGGAGAAGGGAGCCGTATCACCTGCAAGGACGCCAGAGGAGCCAAAATGACGGCTCGCTTGAATGCTGACGCGGTATAAATCAGCGTGGATGCCTATGTTGGGCCCTGACATCTCGGGGAGCTTGAGAAAAAGTACGAATGGGTCTTTTTTGCTGTCGAGGTCCAATACGCGTAGTGTAACTGCTGCATATGGTAGTGTCATTTCTAACAAAAGAAGGAACCGCTTGGATAGAAATGTAAATCCCTTCATGGAGTGTATTTTCATTTCCTGTAATTATAAGAATAAATAAGCACAATAGATGATGGAACAAGGGCCCACCATGATCGTCAATCCCTGTTTCCAATCCCAGATTCCGAGGTACGATAATCCCCAGTCAAACTGCAAATGCACAGCGAGTAGACTGTCGAATATCGCAATATGCTTTGCGACGGCGAAATTGACATTATATGTATAGAACACGAGCTTGGGAGAGAATGCGGAAGAATGAAGCCTGCCGTCTGACAGGTGGCGTATGACGAGATCGAGCGCATTCCTACAATAACAGAGGACGCTCAGTCAAAACTCCTTTGACCACACGTTTCATTAGAGAGAAAGGACCAACACTAACAAGTGCTCTCCACGCCTCTCCATGGACACCAGCACATCTTGGTACGGATCAATCCCAAAATCAACGAGCTCCGCCTCACCCTCGTCCCCATCCTCATCCTTACTGTGTGGCTGGCGCACATGCACAGTCCATTCCGCAAACGCGATCCCGCGGCTCGGCGATGACAGCTGGTAGAACCGAATCACGGTCCACCGCGAGCGTATCCATAACGCGAGCACAGTCCCCTCCACTGCAAGCTTCAGGTCTGGGTGGTACTCGAGACGGTGTGGCGACTGTACCCACGTTGGGAGTTCCACTACTGCTGCGGGTACTCCCTCGAGCGCATGCCACCGCCGCTGGGACTCGAGCAACCGCTCAAGGCGAGTGCCAGGTGGGAGTGTGCTTGGTGGGCCATCCACCATCATGCTAGCGTACAGCTCGACTTTATACCGCAATTGTACATCGGTGTCAATCAGAGTGAGAAGCTCTGAACAAACCTACAGCAGTCATATTAAAAACAAAAACAAAAGGAAGCTCCCTCAAGAGTTCTTGGACAAACCTTTCTGCATTTTATCAAGTCTTTGATATCAAGAAGACGTAAACATAGCGCGAGCACATCATATGGTAGTCTGGCTACAAGTGACGACCGAAATAATGGGTTATCTGACTGCGGAGCGCCTCCCATGCAGTATAGAAAGTAGAGTGGGGTTAAGGAAAGGGGAAATCGAATCCATACTCGGTTGTAGAAGAAAGATCATATGATGCAGAGAAGCAAGCAAGGACACTGACTCGACCCTTATAATAAACGTGACTTGAACGCCACAACGGGTCTGAAACGATACTTCCACCCTCCTTCATCTTATCCTTCCTATAACTACCAGCTAATAGTAGTACGTGTAATCGAATAATAGTTGTTGCTAGAGTAAATATAGAGAAAGAAAAAAGAAGAAAATTCACCACATCCTCCAGTGTTCCTTAATCTGTCCATATCCTCCAATCCTACTTACAAGCAAACCGCGAAGAAAAGAGAAACTCGAAAGATAAACAGAATGAAGGGCTAAAAGGGCACAGGTGAATATAAATATAAAGATGACAAAGAGGGAAGTCTGTGGTATATATCAGCATGTACATGCTTGAGAAAATGAATAGATATATATAGAGAGATTATCATAAGTGAGTGAAGTGAGTGTGGTGAAATAAGAGAAAGTGTAGATGTAAGAGAGTGACAGTGGCAAAAACATCCACTATTCAGAGGGAGAAAATAGGAGAATGACAAAATACAAGGCTTTCAAAGTGAACAAGGCAACGAGAAAAAGTGAAATCAAACGACGCCAAGGACGAACACTCTCACCTCCCATCTTGCTTCACCCTCACCTCAACCCACTCTCTTCAATGCCCCCATTTGCCAAGTCGATAAACCTCGTAACCCTCTTCGTCGCTTTCGCAGTCTTCTTCTCATACCCATATCCGTACATATCCTCCTCTTCCCTCCTACCATACCTCTCTAGACTCGAAATCCTTGCACCATACACTGATCCACCAAACGCATGTCGTTCACATAACATTCTCCCATCCACCTCCCAATATTCCACCAACTTTTCGCCACACCTTGGGTTTCCCGCATATTCACAGATGAAATGCTCAGGATGGTACTTTTCTCCTCCGTGCGATACAGCACATGGGCCCTCAATTGGCTGCCCACAACGCGCACAAAGCGATTGATTTGCCTCGTGATAGTGATACGCGCACAGTGGTTTACCTTCAAAGACATAGAACGATTTGTCCGGAAACGGTTTCTGAGAATTCAGGAAAATCAACCAACAAGTCCAGATGAATGTACGAACCACTCACATGACACTTATGACAGTTGAAGCACTCGCGATGATACTTGCCCTTCAATTGACCATCTGATGAGGACACCGCCTGCCTCTCAATGGGCTTATTACACCTTCGACACTACATACCACATCAGCAACCTTCCCATCATCACAGAAAACACCGTCACCCACCTTGGGCAAGTACATGCTCTTCCAGCATGAATCGCATAAAACTGAACCCCCATCACACTGCACCCACCTCCCATCCTCGATCATTTTATTACACTTCACACACGTCTTGGCCTTCTTTACCCTTTCCCTCCGCTCTCCATCTCTCACCTTCTCTCGTTCCCCATCCAATACCCTTCCTCTATCAACTATAGGGCTGGTCCTGGATCTAGTAGGCAGTTTTGGGGCGCGCATCTCGGGAGAGTGAGCTACCGCAACTGTATTGCTCCTCTGCGTTTTGGCACCGCCAACCCCCAGGGTAGCATCCTCACCGTCTTCACCCCCATCATCCCGCCTAAACATATTCGGATATAGAGCATCATCGACTTCCTCAAGCAATGTCTCCATATTCCCCGCTGTCCGCAACCGGGTATCATCACTACCAATTGGAGTGACAGGAGCCCGCGTCCCTCTAGAATGCGTGCTCCCACTCCTTCCACTTCCACTACTACTCCCACTAGCACTCCTCCCGATTCTTTCCCCAAACCCAGTCACACCTGGCCCGCCAAGTTTTCCATAATCTTTTGGTGGTGTCCTCGACAGCCCAAGCGCCTGAGCAATCATAGTCGACTTATTGGAGGACATGGATGATGCAGAGTTATTCCTACTTCTTGTCACAGGAAGTGTGGTAGAAGTAGTCTCAGAGGGTATTGATACCGGACCAGTATGATCACCTCTAATCACCGTGCGGGACGTCGTCATGGTGTCGGTGGATGGGAATCGAATATGTGAACCTGTGCTGGCTATCGAGTCAGAACGAAGGATTGATCCCGTAAGAACAGGGGCGGGAGAAGGATCCAATGATGTCTTCGTCCCATTTTTAAGTGGTCCATCTTCAGCATCAGCTTCTTCATATGCGAGCCCACCTTCATCAGATTCCGAATCGGGAGAAGCTGGGCGACGGTTTCCACGAACAGTAGCAGTTGTGCTCATGCTTGGACTACGGGTAGGAGCACTGTACACTGACTCTGTATCGGGTTCCGACGGTGGTGGTGGAGATTGGTGACGACCTACCAAATCAACAATGCTCAAAAATCGAGAACCAAAAGTACAGATTAGCCTACGACACGTACCATCGTTATTTTGCCCACTGCTTGTCTCATATATAATCTCTGCCTCAACAGAATACGGATTAGAACTTGCACCTGCACCAGGCAGTTTGTTCTTGAACTTTTCGAAAAACGGAAGTCGGGGCGAAGTCACCGGGGGTGCTGTCGGTGTAACTGGTGACACAGGATATCCTGGCTTTGCGGCTGCAGCAGCAGCTAAATTGGAGGACTGTAGAAGGGCTCCAGGCATCGCAGATGGGAACTGACCAGGTGAAGGTGAACGAGTGATTTGAGAAGTAATTGTCGTCACGATATCTGGAGTGCGTGGTGTCTGAGGGAATGGTGAACCGAGACCAGCTGAATGCGATGAATCCGTAGACAGCGGAGGCGTCCCGGGTGCTACGATCAGGAAATACAGAGGCGAAACATGAGTACTGTATCATACAATAGCTTGAAACATGTGATGACAAAAATGCAGCCAAAATAGCGCCGAGAGTGGGATAGAACCAAAAAAGAAGTAAAAAGGTCACGGGGCACATGTGCTTACCTCTGATTGCCGCATCAATATCAAGAAACCTAGGTGGGTCCATCCGCCTGCTAGGATATGATTGGCTGTCGAAGTTGGGGTGTTGGCTTGAGGTAAACATGGCAGCTCTCGCGGCAGCAGCGAACCCTCGTCGACCCACACCAGCCATGCCTGCCTCGCCCCCTGTGATAGTAACAATGTCCGTTTCAGAGTAAAACGGCATCATAGAGGCTGTGTTGGAGGATGGGAGTATTTGGTCTGGGGAAAAGGATGGGAAGGGGGGACGTGATGCCATAGAACTAGTGGTTGAGGGCTGTGAGATGTGTGATGTAGAAGTAATAGGAGAATGACCAGGAATAGCCCCGGACTTGTTTGACGGCGTCATCGGGCGTAGAATAGACGGAGGCGGTGGCCTCGAAGATCCATGGCTGCTAATGCTGCCGTTAACACTCCCACTGCTACTCACATGGGACGGATGTGGAAGATGCAGAGAAGGCTGCTGTCGGGATGGTAGAGCGTCTGCTGAAACAAGTCCAGGAGAGTGCGATGGGAATGGCACACGTACGCTTGAAGGTGACGGAACATTAGACAAGGAGCGTGGTGGTGGTTGAAGTGGGCCATCTCGAGGAGACAGAGGAAGAGTAGAGGCAGATGGAGAAGAAATTGATGTTGCGGGGTCATCGCCACGGTTGACTGCCGGTGGTATTAAGGGACGAGAAGCAGGCGAAGGAGATGGGGCATTACGGCGGCCCATACTGCTTGCATTAGACAGAGCCCGAACACGCATCGCGTCACCGGGTGGGAGGCCGTGCTGTGCTGGAGGAGGCGTTGGCCGACCGGCTGGCACGGGAGAAACTGAGGCACTTCTGTCGGTTTGAGCACTAACACGCGACAAAGGACTAGGTCTCTGTTGGAATGGGGAAGAAGGCGGAGGAGGAGGACTGGTTGGCGATTTTGCTGAAGAGAGTGACGAACTAGTTGGAGATTGTGTAGACATTGAGCATAGGTGATCACCGAGATCAGCAAGAGGAACAAGTTGACTACAAGTAGAACATTTTACGGTAGGAAGAAACTGAGAGACGCGGGGAGCAGTGGAGGGGACGGGGGGCGGGGGGATGAGTTGTGCCATCATAGCGGAAGGAGATGGGTGACACAACCTAAGCGAACACAAAATTCCAATGAAAATTCCATCAGCCACCCAACCAAAGTAATCTTTTCACGCCATATTCCATCTTAGCGTACACACTAGTCATTCTTTCTGCTTCACCTAGACTACCCGCCTCATGTTAATATACCCTGCTTTTCTTTTTTTTTTAAAAAATTCAGTTACATCAACTCACCTTACGACATCTTCCTTTAGAATACCCCCGCTCCACCCAACTTCCCTGCACGCTTGGTCGATGCTCCCCACTATTAGCTCCACTGCTTCTCTGCACGTAGATGCGCTTGCAAGTTCATCAGATGCTTCTGCATAACCTCCGTCGCCCGTGCTGGACGACCTTCGGATCCACGCGGGGTCAACTGGCAGCACTTTGAAGGCCGCAAACGTTCGGTCTCCATTTCGTAGCGTGCTCATGCTACGTTCAATATCATCCACACTATTCCTCAGGCAATAGCTCGTCATCCTCGATTCCTGTCTCGACGTCAACCATGTCACAACGAACCCCGCATTCTCTTCCGGGTCCCGACTTGTCTCCTCCAGCGGAGACAGAATGTATGCCCCTTGGGTAAATCCAAGATCATCAAATCTCCACCTTATTTATTTTCATGTTTCAACTCCACGCACCTTTACTAATACTAATAATATCTCCAAGCGGCACACGGGTATACAACTTGATTTTCTCCAGGGTATAATCATAGCTCTGTGCCCATGGCCACTCAATCACAACCCTTTCCTGACACCCGTCCAGGGAAGGAACCGAAAAAAAGGGCACTCACAATAATGTACAAAGCCTTGGCAGATAGCAACAACACTTTCTCTTCAAACTTCATTCCCACCTTGGTATTCAAATCTTCTGGTGCGAACAGTGTCCATCCTGATAGTAATCTCTCCCCCTCTGGTAATACACGCGACACAGATGTCGCAATGGCTTCTGCCCGTATCTTCGAAAGTCTCACCATCTCACTTGGATCTGTTGACTGCAATTTCAAAAGGAATTCTGAAAACACCGTGATCGTCCGGTTTCCAAGCATGAAATCAATCACTGCCTGGCAGAACCAATCGCTGAATGTCGAACTATACATTCTGTGTGTCACATCAGTCGCTATGCATTCACAGCGATGGCTGATACGCCCTCACACCTACCTGGCCAATGAGTTCATCCCATCATTCAGCATTCCTCCCAAATCACGCTTCCCAGTCCTCGTGAAATCGCCCTATCACCACAAGTCCATCATCTAACCGTATTTAATGACACTTGAAACAACGTACCTTGAGCGCAGAGGTTCCCGCACTGTGTCAAAAAAAGGACCATGGGAATCTTTCCGAAATCCAAGGATGGTATAACGTGATACTCACTAAGCCCGACTTATGGCATCTCCATTATTGGCCCACACTAATGTTACGAAATAAAGGAAACATAAGATCTTAGATCCCACCTGACATTCCATACATCATAATTAGACAAACACGCACCATTGTTGAACACTGCGTCAATCTCTGTCCCTCTTTTTTCAAACGTTGTTGGTAACAGAAGAGCTATCGCGCTCAATTGCTTGTTGAGCATATACCGCGCGAAAGCGGACTAACAAAATGAATTCACAATCAGCTTCTAGACTGTGCCACCACCCACGCACCTGAACAACATTAGTTCGATCGAGACAATCAATACAGTTCACTCTGAATACGCCTTTCTGTTGTGAGAAGACTATCCCATCGGAGATCCAAAGATAACTAGACATTCTCTCAAGCCACATGATAAGAATCAATATCAACTACTCACCCTTGTGAATCAAACGTTCTCTCCATGACTCTAACTAATCTCGAGATATTCTCATACCTAGCCATGCGCTATTCAGTACAGCCAAGATTCAGCGACACACGCGTGAAACCAACTCACTTCATACCCTTCGTTTCCTCATGAAAGTCATATTCATGATACCTAACAAGGTTTAGCGTCAAACTCCAGATAAATGGGAAAGTAAAAACATCTATAAAAACTCACGTAACGTCCTTCGATGCTACGTCTCGAACAAAGTCTCTATACTCCTTCGTGATCACACCTTCCCTCCCATGCTGTTCTGCTAGATTGACAATGGTCTGAATTAAATCCCACGATGTGATTCAATTGCTTAGAATCAAGACCAGAGACATTTACTCACGTGTGGCCCATATCTCAACACAGTCCGCTGAAAGTGCCGTTTGAGCGCATCCAGGTTCTGGTCACGCGTCCTATCCGTGGCAAGCACCGGCGGAGGCTTGAGACCATACCCTTGCTGGGTCCAAAACAGCGGAACTAATCACCAGAATCAGAAGCACTACTACCATCACGAAAGGCATCCCAACTACTCACTCGAGCCGCGTATTTGAATATAGCTGAACACGTTTTCCTTTCCCTCGCGCTAAGCAGAAAAGTAAAGAGGTAACCCTTCAGCCACCCAAACCAGATTAAACCACAATAACAAACAGAAGATTACCTCAACACGCATGATGGTCTCTGTCTCCACAAAATTTGCAACATGCGCCTCATCATCAACGCCGCGCCGCTGGTACCTCAGTCCAGCCCTATCCCTCGAGCGTCTTGACACAATCATATAGTCCACGAGGCTGTTAGCGGCTGCAGCTGTCTGGGCTTCTTGTTTGGCGCTTTCCCGCAGCTGTTCAGGTGACGTCATTCTACCAGCAGGGGCAGGAGCAGCACTTATCAAGACCGTCGGCGGATCAGAGGGGACATAGAAGGTGGCCGTTTGGTAATAGCCTTGCATGATGGGCAAGACGTAACTGTGTAGCTTAGCGTCGTAATACCGTTACGATATATATTCGTGCGTTGTGTTGCAATTCAATATAGACCCAGACCGCAGCAGCAACGAAACAAAAAAAAAAAAAAAACCGAAAAAAAAAACAATATTAACGTGCGACGTCTGGTTGTGTTTCGAGGCGTTGAAAAAAGAAAACCTACCCCAGCGTCGACGAAAGGCTTCACCATCCATTCGTTCCACCAGAATTGTCGGTCTACGCGTCGCCACAAGGGAAGAGTGGGATAAGGTTCGTCCGTCGCGCTGACTTTGCCATCTTGCTTCCCTGTGAAGTTTGAGCCTCGCCCTCGTCCCCTTCGTTCGTCCTTACGCGCCTCTGGAGAAGGAAGCGCATCTAAGTCCGCAAGCAACGCATGCTCCCTTTGGGACTTGAGCGTCCTCTCCTGCTTCTGCTGCAAGGATCGCGTGATATCTGCAAATTGGAGAGAGTGTAAGTACGGACACGACACCAGGTAAGTCCAAGCCAAAAGAAAAAAAAAACCTACCAAACGTATACGCAAAATACATGCCGCCCTTTGTATACTCCTTAATACATTCTCGCACAATCTTCGTCTCCAGCTCAGAGTGCTTCTCCTCGTCTGTCGGAGGTTGTAGTGCGAACGCGGCCATAAGGTCCCCAAGCACTTCCGAGGGTTCCTCCCTCTTCTCGTGAATTAGCCTTTCGAGAACCTCTTGACCCACATTCGTCGAGGTCCCACCGCCCAGTATTTGAGCTTCCATAACCTCTAGTTCAGATCCAAGACCACTACGATTTCCCTCTTTCCACTTCTCCTTCACACTACCAGTAGCACTAGCAGTCTCAGGGCTCGCTGCAGGCAACAAAGGCTTCCTGGGCTTTGTCAACCTGCTCCAAAACGACAACCTCGGTGCAATAGCCTTGATCACAGGCGACGATGGATGCTCAGTGCCCAGAATCGTAGACAAATCGGATAGAGACGAGTGCGGTGAGGAGGATAGTGGATGCGTACCTTCCTCAGGCATCAAGGCAGCCGAAGATTGTGGGGCAAAGTGCACCTTTGGGCCCACAGCAGCATCCACAACTGCATCCGTATTAGCACCAGTAGCGCTCTGAGGTGTCGGCGCAGACGGAGATGAATCGAACAAAATGTCCTCAATACTTGGTTCGATAAAACCAGTCCTGATATCCATGGTAAGTGCTCTTGGGATCAATGACGGCCTTGGACCTGCCGCATTCTGGGCTGCAAGTCGGTACAGGACTGTCCTCGCTCGCTCTTCGACGAGCGGTATAGCTACCACATTCTTGACGCAATACACAGTATGTGATGGGTCCAACACTGTTCCCAAAAAGTAACGAAACGATATATCGATTACATTCATGAAACGAAAGCAGGACACCACTCACGATGTCCAACGCTCGTCCTCGACGCAATGACCAACAAATACGAGCCTGTATTCAAAGCAAAGAAAGGTTGTCACCACCCAGGCATACCACATAACACCGCGCCATTGAGAAATAAGAGAGGGAGGATGAAAAAGGGACATACAAGAGAACAACTCAAGCACACCTACAATCCCATAGATCACCACCCCATTCTTCTTCCAATCCACGTCTCCACGGGGCATCACAACCTCCTCAACGACAACGGTCCCCTTGCCCCAGCGCAGCCTGACAATCGATACCGTCGCCATCCCAGCTATACTTTCATCATCAATCTCTCCTTCTCCCTCCACACCTCCCTCGTCCTCCCCCCCCTTCTTTTCGACCTGCGGCTTTATCAGTAGCCCTTCCTTTGTACACACTACCACCAGATAATCGTGTGGATATGGCTGTGGCACGGCGGGTAAAACATATTTGGGCTGCAACCCTGTCGCTAAATGCGGAAGCACACCCGCATGCTGTTGTGATTGCTGTTGACCATGTGTTATGACTAGATGTTGCTGTTGCCGTCCACGATGGTTGTTAGTATTACTTCCCGGTGTATTAGTAACCGCTGGAGCATCCTGCCCTCGATTTCGACTTGCTCCACTACCACCACCACTGCTGGAGTTGTTCGCACCGGCAAAGGACTTTGAAGCCTTTGCGAATAGACGCTTCATGTTGAAATCATCGAACTTGTCTCGTAAATGCAATTTCAAAGTCACACTGTAGGATCACACGAGGGGGGATCATATTACAAATCATATTGGCGTAATGAAAATCATAATCCGCTCAAATCAAAATAACCAACAAATTACAGGTGCGAACTATCTAACAGTCATCAAAGCTATAGACGCCTATTGACATTTTTCAAGGAGACACAGACAAGGACACTGTCC
Organism: Amanita thiersii Skay4041; assembly: GCA_002554575.1. Classification (NCBI taxonomy): domain Eukaryota; kingdom Fungi; phylum Basidiomycota; class Agaricomycetes; order Agaricales; family Amanitaceae; genus Amanita; species Amanita thiersii. The sequence goes on from KZ301985.1 coordinate 225,255, forward strand.
AATGAGTTCGTCGAGAAAAAGAGGAATCAATTATCGTATATCATCAAGTAGGTGGGCGTTGCTGCATCTGGGCCTGTTGTTGTTGCTGTTGCTGGAACATCGGCATATTAGCCACTGTAGCTGTGGCCTCTCCCCCAGTGGCCGCAGTATTAAATCGCGCAAAGAAATTATCCCATTGCCCTTGTAGAAACCCATATCAACATAAAATTCAGAAACCGTCTAAGGTCACTCACCCCAATCAAACATGCTTCCAGGTATGCCTTCTAAAAACCCAGTATCCAAGTTCGCAAAGTCTGCCAGTGTCCCACCGGTCATCTGTCCATCCAACACATTCATCACCTGCACCTGGCCTGATCCTGTCGCCATACGCATATTCATTGCCGGGTTCACGTTGGCTAACGTCGCGCCTCGCCGCATCCCTGCAGCTGCACCAGGGGCAGCAGACAGCGGCGTGAAATTCACCATTGAACTAGGGCCAGTACCATCTCCACCAACCTGACCCTGTAAAGTGTTCCGAATCGCGGACTGCAACAGCCCACCTCCACTTCTCATATTCGCCACCTCTGGCCCTGTTCCTCCGACGTTTCCAACATCTGACGCCTGGGACAGAGGAGGAGCAAATGCGGACGAAGCCATCATCGAAGCTCGTTCACGGTCGTCCCTACCGCGTTCGTCAGATATTGGTGGCACAGAAGACATACCACCACCAGGGGCCGTTACGTCCCCTGATTCATCATCAGACGACCCACTTATGATGGTACCTTCAGGCAAGTCTTTGAAGTCATCCTCCCGATGTTTTGCATCTCCACGGGCAATGAACACTCCACCACCAGGTCGAGTAGGATCCTTTTTATACTCTAATCCTACAGGCTGCCTTGCAGTTACGCCACCAGTTGGATTAAGAGGTGGCGCCTCCATAGGTAAGTGTGGTCCTTGAGTCGCTTCGTACAAGAGCGCGATTATTTCTGCCGTCTACAACCAGGTTAATAAAAAAAAATCCTTCTGATGTGATCAACTCAAATGAACCTTTCGTCTCGCCGACATATGGTCTGGCGATATTGACCCCTCCCATCTTCGCACACAGTCACGCAATTTTCGCAGCTTGGCAGCAGCATCATTGTCTTTTCGCCTAGCCCACGTGTGGTACTGTCAAACTGTCAATAGATGCCTAAGAAGGCTATGCAGTACGTCACCTGAACAAGGGCACACGACGTGGCTGCATAAGCAACCAAGAGCCACACGTCATATGCTTTTTCATGCGCATCCAACCAATCAATTGCCTCTCCAGTTAGCTCCACCAAGGAGGACCACTTCTCCACAGTCAGCCCAAACTTGAGGTGCGCAGGACAGAAGTAGCTGATGCGCATAAACACGCGCCAGAACATCATGCACACACACGCATACAACAAATGTAACAACCCTGTTGTTTGTACTCAGGAAGGAAGTGGAAATTAGACGAGAACATTCGATACGAACCTGCATTGAGTGGCGTGGATGGTCCTTGAAACTTGAGATGTTCGGGTAGACCCATCTTCCACGCTTCTATGTCAGCGAGTAGTTGATAGAGCATCTCATCAGTCGTAAAGGTCAGACCGGACGGGCTAAAACGGACAACAAAATCATGATTCTCATGGGATAAATGAATAGAACCGCACTAACCTGTATATAGTCTTTAATACGCGGCCAAGAATAACACTCAGTCGAACTAATTCATCCATGTAAAGATCACTAAAGTCCCCCGAAGAAGGGAGCCGAGCATCGCAGTCTTGAACATCAATCATATAGGGATGACCATATGTCAAACTTGTCCTGCGTGTCACATCAGAAACCCTAGAATTATGATTGTAATGAAGAGAAAATAGAACTGGCACGCACCATCTATCACTGATTAAACAAGCACCCCATAAACGTCGGCGGAGCTCAATATTATGCTTAACAGATTCAGCTCTATGAAAACCAAGATCTTGCGCCTAGAAATGTGGGAGGTAAACTCGAACAATGAATTGTTGAGTTAGCTGGAGAAGCACGTACCATTCGGATTGCGCTTCCCAGTCGTATCCAGAGCGCAGACAGCGCAGAAGATACGAACTGGGAATGGCAATCACCTGTCATACATAGAATCAAAAGAGACTGCACATTGGCGATGGAGGCAGTCGACAATACATCTTCACTCTTTATAATGCTGTTCACGGCAAAGCGGATGGAATCAAATATACTCTGAGGTACTTCCCGCCTTGCAGCAGCGACAAGACAAATGGAGTATAGCAGTATAGGTGGAGGGTTGGGAGTAGCCAAAAACTCGCTTCGGGTCACGACAGGCAGCAATGGGGCAACCTCGGCAAAGTAAGCGTTGACAAGCTGTTCGACAATCTCAGGTTCTATGCGCAGATCGATCGGCTTGGGATGGGTCAACTGCCTCTCTTCATTTCCTGGTTTCTGAACCTGGATCAACCCATCCCCGTTTTGGCTGACTTCAAATGTGTGGTGGTACCGCAGGTCATAGTTTTCATATATGCGCGAAGAAATGGAGGCTTGCGAATGTAATAGATGGGTTGCAGAGGTCGGACCTAAAACGTCCTGAGACCGAACCACATCCGAAAGGGCCCATAGCTACATACCATAAACTCCAATGTCCTGTTTGTTGGTAGTATCAGGCCGTTGAGGCGCTGCGGCCCGGGTGGACTCTGCAACCTTTTCTTTTTCAGCAGCAGACTGCTCTTCTTCTACTTTCTTTTTCTTGAAGCGCGTTTCTGTAATGGGCAAAAAGAATGTGCACTCGAACCCATACTGTTTACAATGCTGGCACCGAGGAGGGTCCTAAAACACAAATATTAGAACCACTGCCTATTTTACTAGTAGCCAACCCCCCCCCCCAAAAAAAAAAAAAAAAAAAAAGCAAATAATAAACTGCATGGTGAACCCACCGAGTCTGGTAAAATATCACAGCGAATTTTGCGACTTCGACATGAGTCACAAGCACGTTGCTAAAGAAAAACGAAACATGGTGGTTATTTCAACGTTAAACAAACAAGGGCGAGGTGGAAAGGGTACCGTCTTTGTTCTCTTCTTTACATCGACAATAGGCTGTTGTTGCTGCTGGGGTGGTGGCTGCTGGGCCCTGTTGATATCGCTTCCGGAAGCACCAGCTTCATCATCAGAAGCTTTCTCACCGGTCTTGCGAGAACCTTCGGGGCCTGTGCGACGCTTCCGCTTCTGTCCCGAAGCAGAGGGTGACGCCAGAGATGGAGAAGGGACACTCTGGGGCGTATCTGGTGGTACGCTTGGACGAGGAGGCGCATACATGACCATAGGCTGGGGATATTGGGGGTAGTGTGTATAGGGATGGGGCGGGGCATATGGAGCGGGATGGACGGGATAGGCATACTGATGAGTATGGTGAGGTGGAATGGGAGGAGGGTTAGGATTAAGAGGCGGGGATGCCTGCGGGGGGTAGTTAGGATGGTGATGCTGTTGAGGGAAGGGGGAACCATTGATCGGATAGGACGGATTCATGATATGGAAAGGCGGAGGAGGGTAAGGCTGAAGAATGGCACCGCGGGAGGCGTATACTGGCACGGCTGGAAAAATAGAAAGAAGAAAGTAAAAATCGCCATTAGCAAATACAAAAAAATTTGACACTCAAAAAATGGAGGAACAAATTTGTATAACGTGAATGGGACTCGAGGGACGACGTACAAGCAGCTGCACTACTGGTGGGAGTCTGCTTGGCCTCTGCGGCTGGTTTACGCTGCCGGCCTTTCTTGTTTCCAGAACTGGACGGCTTCGTCTGGGTCGGCTGCGGCTGGTGCGGCAACGGCTGTGGACGTCCACTCGTAGGAGATCCTGGTTCGCCGGAAGGAGGGCTCGTCATTATCTCAAACTGGAGTTCTCCGGGTTATAAGTTTTCCTCTCCTCTCTTTCCAAAACTACCGCGGGCAAGTAGGCGTAAATCTGCTTAGCTAACTGTCAGCCCTAATAACCTGTGTACTCCCTTATCTTTCCCTCCCTTTTTTCTTTATACTGACCGGTCTGCTTCTATCCCCTAAGATCGGAATCGCCGCTTGTCGTGTTTTGTCGATGGGAACCTGCGCTTGCCACAAATCCTTTGCAGACTGCGTCCAGACTGTTTCTCATGCCGGATACTGAATTCCGTCTCCGCTTGAACTTTATTACTATACTGATGTCTCAGTTTGGTTGTTTACCTGTGAGTCAGGATTAGGAAATTTAAAATGGATGACACAAGACGAGCAATACTAAATGCGTCACAGGAACCATGTCAAAAGCAACCGACCGCCGGCAGATCAATTGTACCCACTTTCGGTCACTTTATGTCCGCCTCAACGCACTGGCAACATCCTTCCCTTTCATTCGCAAACATCTCCCTGAACCCCATCTCTGTTTTTTTTTTTCCACCGCACATCTCCTAAATAAGGTTCAGCTGTCCGTATGCTTGTGGAGCCAATTCATCTCATCGTAACTCTATCCACATCAGATCCCAGCGAACAAATAACGCACGCAGTCCATCAAAGAATTCTCCATCAAACGCGCTTCCCGATCTCTCGATCCTGTCATCCACGTTCCCTGTTCTCTCACGGCTTGTCGCCACTCCTCGATGATTAAACTTCTGTCGGCCAATAACGGTAACCAACAAATGTAGATAGGGTATACTCTAGCGCTCAAAACAAATTATCGTACCAACGCATGGTATACTACTACTACTAATACCAATAAGAATCCCCCCCCCCCCCCCTTCTTTCTATATGCTCCAATCCGAAAACCACAAAAAAAAAAATTCAAAAAGAACAAGAGCAAAAATAAGTTTTATCATCCGTGATCCAAGGAACTTACAATTCAGCACGCCACAAGAACTCGCCATGACAGCAGTCTGTCTATCAAGCTCATGTGTTCATCTTGGCGTCTGACTGTGAACGATCCCTACCCCAGAGCCACTGTCCCAGTTATCATACATTCCAGGATTGACTTTTCGTTTGTCTTCCGTTACGATTGCCGGTGCCTCCAGCCACGTGTATCCGCGGGCACGACAAAGTGCTTCTGCAAGGTTCCTCCTCCAATCTCCATGATTGAATGGGTTTGGGGGAGCAGGCCCGGGTACAATACTCTTGTGAGCCTGAATTCTGATCTACAATGGTCCCATGCACCCCCAATTAAAATTTATAAACCAGAAAAACACATCAGATTCCAATCCAATTACGATGTGGGTTTCGACGTATCCATGTCAGGCTATTGTTTAGCTCATATGTCATCAACGTAATGAGGGGGGATATGCTTGCCTGTTCAATCGTTGTGGTATTCAGGACAAGGAGCTGTTTCATCATTCAAAAATGACAGGGACGTTTGAAGGGTAAAGTAAAGGAAAAACCCTCCAAGTCAGACCATATTCCCGCGTGTGAATTAGGAAATATGACACACCCGAACATGGTATGAAAGAAGTGCAGCCACAGGCCATATGATACAGATAGCCATCCCGAACGCAACAGCACTGCCCGGAGCTCTGCCTAACGCTTGTCTAAACTTGACATGTTCTGTCCGCGTTAGGAGATAAAGGTGTAGCGCAGAAGTACATATGACCAGCACTAATGTCAGGACCTGTTACCAAAAAGGTCATCGAAATTTGCGCTCATCAGCCACATGATCCGTGTGACTCACTGCAGACATCAATAAAACGATAAAGGTGGTATAATTGCGGCGCCCGACACAGTTGTTAACCCACTGGCAGTGATGGTCACATCCATCCACGCAGTTATCGCACTAACGATGAATATTCACGCTTTTCCTTATCCGGGTGACGGAGATGACAATACATACCATCTTGCAATGGCTTGCCCTCGGGGGCCGGTATGTTTTGCATGTTGGACAATATTTCACACGAACGCTGAAAATTGAATTGGAGAGTTACCGTAAGCGTACCAAGCGACAACACGAATAAAATAGAACCACAAGCTTACGAATCGTTGCGAACCCTTAAGTCTCGAGGAAGGGGAACACGCATCTCACCGTCAGCCGGATATGGTGGATCAGGATCCAAATCTCGGGGTAAGATTCCTGGGTCACTGAATGCCTTATTGGGAGAAATATCAAACCTCAGTATCATGAGAAGTGAAATGAAATGAGATTTCCCCTCCCCTCCGTTCCAAAACGTGGAGAGCAAGATGGATGACGCAAGGGAACAGAACAACTTCCCAAAACATAAAAAACATTGTGCGCTGACTTACCGTAGCCAACATACTCGAGATAACGATAAGTGCCAAGTATGCTCCAATAATTGCAACAGCAGGGCTCTCATTTCGCCACCACCAAACACACGTTGTCCCAAACCATACTCCGGTCAATCCCAACGCAAGCGAAAAGCAAGCGATAAATGCCCACGGTGAATCGCCACCAGTCAACAAATGGCCTCTCAGGAAAAACCGATTTCTGGAAGGGTGCACCTCATATCGACGTATTACACGACCCGTCTTGGAATTCTTCACAGGGACAGCACTGAGCGGGGGTGATGAAGGAGACGTTTCAGGTGGACGTGAGATAAACGAAGGATCAGGAGATGGGGATGCTATTGGAGTGTGTCTCGACACGCTCACACTCAACGAATTCCTCTTCGTCACGCCCTGCAACTGGGCATGATGCCCCACAGAGGAAGAAGTCCGTTTGTGTCTTGACGGCGAGGTGGAGGACCGCCGATGAATATGAGCACTGCTTCTAAAGCCACCTGCTTCTCCTTCATTCGTAAATTTGCGTTCTGTCGTTGGCGCCTGTTCATCCACCGAGACATGTCCGCCCTCAGTGGCGGCCGACCGACGGATAGAGTCAATACTCATCCCTCTCCCAAGGCTGAACACTCTATCAAGGCTATTCCTCACCAATTTCCCGGCACTCAGACGCTTTCCTCCATCCTGTTGGCCAGGTGTTAGTTTTGACAGGCCGGATTCGGCAGGTACATGCATCCTCCTGCTTGCAGCTGACGCAGCGCTTCTCGAACCAAACCCACCTGGCCTCCCACTAATCGGCAATAACGGCTCTCTACTCTGCTTCACCTTTCCGATAGACAAAAGATTCCGTCCGAACTCTACTCTTTTGGTGTTCCGGTCATTTTTCTGAGATTCCTCGTGGTCGTCTATCTGTACCACTCCGGCAACACTCTCAGAGTGGTCTTCCTCCATGGCGCCTCCTTCGTCACTAGCAGAATCACTTTTGCGTGGTTCATTTTTCTCCGGAATTTGTAAGGAATGTAGTGGCGTTAGTGGGTATATGTCTGGTTCGTGTGAGTGTTCAGGAATGTCGTCTTCAGATGAAGCGACAGAACTGGGATGAGAGTAGTTAACTTGATAAGTCGGGCGAGAGGGACGAAAAAAAGAGACGGAAGGCTGGATGCCGCCTGCATGTGTAGACCTAGCATGAGGGGAGCCCATATGAGGGAAAGAGGACATGTTCGGCGAAGAAGGAGGAGAAACAGAAGCACCCAAAGTACGGCTGGCGAGTATAGATGCTATCCGAGGATGCTGTGGTGTTGTAGGCGTTGTGGTGTTAGAACTTGATGGCTCCGGCTTCGATCCGGCGTTGTTTATCAGGCTTGGTGAAGCACCCTGTAAACGTGGAGGAGATTGCGGATTCATCGAGGTCGGAAGGGGAAGCTGAGAAGCTTGGGAGTTTCGCCTCGGTTGGAAGGGGATTTGTGAAAAATTGGAAGAGAGTGGCGAAGAAGACATGATGAAGAATGAAAGATTATTGAGACAGACTGAGAGAAATATTAGACAGAAAACAAATGGATTAATGGAGAGCGTTAACGATGATGAGGCAGGAAAAAAAAGAGCGCAGTGCAGCCCTTTGATGGGCTGATTTAACGTGAAGCGTGCTACAAGAACCCAATAGTACTCTATCACCAACATGCGGCCGACCCCGGCCCTCCGTCTCACGCTCCCCTCATGCCGAATTATGCCCTCTATCAACCACAATTCCCTCCTTCATCTTCTTCACAAACACGTCGTAGTGTATTGTTTGTCCTACAGTTTGCTTATGAATAACCCCATGTGTAACTTGAGGACGAGATACATCTTTTTGAGTTTCATTTGAGCAGGGTTGTACCTTGATGTGTGCATGTCTCCCATCCACCATACTTATGACCTTTTTGTCCCATGGCTCCAAAGAATCAAATAGTGTAGAGGGTACCTCTTTAGATTCTAATCTTGTCTTGCCCCTTGTTGGCAACTGGCTTGGCCTATGTGATGGTGTGCCCCAGGAACCTTGAGATGATAAAGGTGCCATATCCCAAAAGTGTAATGGCTTGGGCATTGCTTTAGACTTGACTATGGCACTGCCAGGTGATGAGGTGAATAAAGGTTGAGGTGTGGATAGACTGGACAGGGGAGGGGGATAAGGACACCATGATGGCTTGAGGACATCAGAGTGTGAACTAAAGGTCTTGCCATCAAGCTCTGTATGATAATTCTGTAAATGTCCTGGAAGTTGTTTCACTCTAAGGAAAGTTGGGTAGGAGCAAGCTATATTCAGTGAATTAATACAGTCAAAAATACACATGTTCAGCTGCTCACCCCTGATGGGACAAGGAATTGGAACTCTTGACAAATGAATAACTTTGACATGCTTCTGCAGTTCTTCCAGGGTGCTGTGTTGGGTATTGCACCCTTGATTCTTGCAAGTCCTGTTTTGCTGATTAATAATTTCATGTCGGTGTCAGAGAGGAAAGTTCATGATTGTGAATTACCTGTTGTCTGCAGTGCAGCATTAGATGCTAAAATAAATTGAGACCTTATGTTCAGTAAGAGTAACATATTTACAGACTTTTTTCAATAATTTCCATGATCCAAGCACAGCTGTGCATTGGACATGAGTCTCTATCCATTCACATTTCAGGGGAGCCATTGTTTCACAAGCAGTGGAAGCAATTGTAGTGTGGGGCAGGGTAACTGAGGTCATAGTGGGGGTTTTACAAAGTCAGAATCTACTAAGGAGTGGATGTGGTGGCTAAGAAAGAGACTAACTAAAGCTAAACCAGCACTCCCACGGCGGACGACGAAAAGGATGTGCAAGTACTCAAACGGTATTATAAGGGAATGACGCAAGCTTAGAACGGCCAACTCTGACTCCTCCACATCTGTGCCGCCAAAAATTCACGAGGAGCACTTCTTCATGTTGATTACCCTCTGATTGATGCCCAGCTCGCCTACAATGCCTATAGCTATTGACCGACAAGGCTTCCCAACCTCTCCGGAGATTGTCAACAATGCCTTGTTACTTGCGACGTTATCCAACCTAACAATTCCTCAGTTTCTCGCCCCTGTGATAACCAGTGCCACCGCCGCCACACGATCTCGCCTCGTGATTGTTCTATTCTCTAGATTTTTTAATAACAGGCATGGTGCGATGAACGCTGACATACCTCCTGGCAGCCCAGTCTCCGAGCATCGCGTCGTTATACCGGCCTCCCAGGGTGTTTCTCACATCGGGAAGTGGGATGATATACAGCGATTGCTTACATTCGTATATGTCCAAGCGGTCAAGACGGCCCAGGAAATGGGCAAAGTGCTGATGGACATAGATATCTTACTCAGGGGCTTAGATGTGGACGTTCCCAGCGAGCTAGGTGATGATGTTGATATCGTGTTCAGAGTAGCAGGTGGTGAGTATCCATGGCTTGGCTATTCCGATGATGTTTATCATGTTACGGGTGCTCTGTATTAGATTCTATTCCTGTCCCACTGCCTTCGAAAATCTCCGAGATTCGTTACAGCTATCTCCCTGTTGGCGATCGCAATAATGATGTGTATCGAGAACCAATGTCGCCTACAGAACCGGATGTCGGGACACTGCCTGCCTTCTATCCTGTTGTCGCACTCGGAGGAACTTTTGATCACCTGCATGCGGGTCATAAGATCCTTCTTAGCATGGGGGCATGGATCGCTAATCGGAAGCTTATCGTTGGTGTTACAGGTATATTACCCGTTCATTTTAGTGACTATCAACTAATACAGCGTGTCAACTGCAAGACGACTCCTTGCTGCAGAAGAAGGTAAACAAGCATGTAATTGAGAAACTAGCCGTCCGTATGGAGCGCGTCCGTGGATTCCTAAATTTCTTCAAACCTGGTTTGGAATATGAGATTGTAGCAATTTACGATGTTTATGGACCAACGGGATGGGAACCTGATATCCAAGCACTAGTTGTGAGCAGAGAAACGTTAGAAGGCGCTACGGCGAGTAAGTTTTACAAATGTACGAAAATGTTTTGAACGCTGCTAACGTCCGGTTTCAAGTTGCTTCACATCGTGCAGCCAAGAAATTGCCAACTCTTGAGCAATTCGTTATTGACGTAATTTCATCGACATCATCGTGCCTAGACTACGCGGATGCCGAATGGTTGAAGAAGTCGAAACTGAGCAGCACGTATATTCGGGAGTGGATTGTTAGCCAAGGTGGTCAGGAGATGGCTATGTAGTTTTTCCAACGAGATATGTAATGCTAGTTTACGAACGCCAGATTTTACGGCGACGGACCCAGAACAGGCGCGGCGCCCCCCCCCATGACCACGTGACCATGCTGAGAAATCTCAGAGTACAGCACAGCCACCCGCGGTTGCGCTATATCGGGCCGTCTACTAATCCCTTGTTGTCCATCACGCACCGTCCATTATCCCTTCTCTTTCTCCCCTTCGCTGCTTCACTCGTTCAGTAGCTTCTCCCATTCTCTCCTAGCTCTTGCTGTTTTCAAAGCAGCCCAGTTCACTAATTGCTTACGTCAAATTTTCGACTGAAGCTCACTCGGATTCCCACATCAAAAAATCTACACATACAACCCCCCGCTCCCTCTATGCGACGACATGCCCAGTTTGCGCTTCTTTTTGCATCCTCGATCACTCCGCATGCTCTGAGTTATAAATGGCCGTCACCTCAATACGAAGCATTGGAGGGCTACTTGTATGAAGGCAGACGGTCCGATGGCTCTAATTTGGCGGCTATTGTCCACCCGTGCCGGAAGCGACAAGGCACCTTGTCATCTATTCCTGCGGAATGGCTCCGTTTTGTACGATCCCTGTTCTTCTGTCGTATCACCTTGAGTGATCCTCATTGAAGCATGATCTCGTCTACAGGCTTTTCATGACATGTCTACTTATGATGCAAGTAATGGTACAGGAGGACTTGATTCGTCAATCACATACGAACTAAACAGGCCGGAGGTGTGTGTTTCCCTTCTGTATGTCCCAACACATGTTTCTCATCATGTCTTTCCTATGCCCAGAACTTTGGTCTAGGATTCGTCAATACCCAGTCTGACTTTGAAAACTTTCCCAACAAATACGTTTCACGTATGTCTTGCTCACCCTTTACCCTCCAAAGACGTGCCTCACGCGCTTTTGTCTCCTTTTGAATGAATGTGATTAGGATCCGACGTCATTGCTCTCGGGGCGATCATGGCAGTTGCGACCTGTGGGGGCCCAACCATACCCTTTCGTGGCGGACGCGTGGATGCGCTGACGGCAGGCGTGTTTGGCACACCGGAACCGCAACAAGATCTGCAGACGCATACGCAGATGTTCAGCCGAGCAGGGTTTTCCCAAACCGAGATGATTCAAATGGTTGCTTGCGGTCACACTTTGGGTGGTGTCCGCTCTGCGGACAAGCCTGAAATTGTGCCCCCCGGCCCCGATCCGACGGTGACGACTATCGTGGACTTTGATACCACTATGCAGTTTGATAATAAAGTGTGAGCGTTTTATTGTTTCACACTCGGTTGTGGGTTGCTCATTCAGGTCGGATATAGCGTGACAGAGTATCTATCTGGAACTACGCATAATCCTCTTGTTGTTACTCCAAATGTAACGCTTCAATCTGATAGTCGGATATTCTCCAGCGACAACAATAGTACGATGCAAAGGTACAATGAGCTGCACCTTTATACTTCTAAATCCTCTAATATAATCGCTAGTCTTTCTTCGTCAGATACATTCGCCTCGACCTGCAAAAGTATTTTTGAACGGATGCTGAATACCGTTCCAAGTGGTGTACGACTGACAGACGAGATTCAACTAATACCCGCCAAAGTTCATGATATACAATTAACAGTTGAACGGAATAATCTTGTCCTCAAGACATCTCTTAGGGTATGAATTTCTTCCCTTCTCTTCAACTATCCCTCACAACAGTCTCTCTTCTAGCTCACTCAACCGATCGACGGCCCTGTAAACACTAAGAGGACGGTTACAATGTTCTTCTGTGACCGCTATGGAAGCAAAGCAAACTGCAATGGCGGGTCCAAATCGGCGCAACCTGCTCGAACTGTCAAGGAGGACCCGAATCTATCCCCAGTTACCTTTAATCTCGGGAAATACTTTATTAATTATAACTTTGTTGTCCCGATCGATCCTACCACATCAATATCCAAGTTCTGGTTCGAGGTGGATGAGAAGGACGGATCGAAACCGACGGTGTATGATAATGAAAGGGACGACTACGTGGTTGACCAAGATCAGTTGATTTTTGTGCCTACACTGGGATCGACAGATTACAGACTGAACCCGACTCGAAGAGGTGGAGGCCCTGTTGGCGGCTCGAACCAAACGTTCACAAGGACGTATACGTTAGTTGCCGGAGTATGTCCTTTTCTCTGGAGGTGTGTAGTATCAGCGACTGATGACTTTTGTGTAGGTTAGACAGGAATCCAATCCCTCAACTGTGACCATGTCTGTGTTTGATTCGGCGATCCGTGGCTACCCTGCACCGTTGAACCAGACTATACCGCTCACACTCAACAGCTCGCTATCTCCCGCTGGAGGCTACAAATTCTATTCTGCTAGGGTGGAGTCAGTTGGTCTGCAGCTAACTGCCGACTTTGTGGCGGTAGTGGATGGGAAGCAGTATGGATTGGACTTCCAGTCCACGACGTTTCTGGACAACACACCCTATGTGCCGACGACGAATGTGACTAACACAAGTAATACGCCAACGACAAACCATAGTGCGGCCTTGCGGCCATCCCCGACTGGTGCAACGCTGCTGGTGATCGCATTTGCAAGCATCGTTCGTCTGGCGCTGGACATATTTTCATAACATAACACATCTCATTCCCTTCAAATTCTTTTCTTTTGTGATAATCTAATCTGGCTAGTGGACCTGTTGTTCTCTTGTCCTTTTTTTTTTTTTTTTTTTTTGTTTATCATCTCCAGTGGAGCTTTTACCACTTTCAAAGTTGGGCTTCTCTTTTAGGTTTTATTTGATATACCTATAACTTGGGATGGCATTTTTGGGCGTGCCCCTGTCCCTTCCTTTACTTATCAATGTAACCTCATGATTTGTGATTGGACTGTTCATTTCACTATTTTTTCTGTTGTTGCAAACTTTGCTAATTTACGCTCATGCCTAGTAGACACCCTACTTCCATTCATTACTCAAAACAGGATTGAAATTTATTATCTGGTTGTAGCACAAGGATGCATTATAGACATTTTCTTGCAAGTTTGGTGGGTGTTGGTGTGATGATTGTTGTACCTTGTGTCCCCCACTTTCGGGTTCACACGTTCACCTGTTACCACCTTGTCCAAGACTCAAAAGGATAAAATGAGGTCCTGATTGAAAAGGGAAAAATGGCGGTACTTGTGGCAACCAAGGTTCGTGGTCTACCTTCTTGGTTCCTTAAAAAAAATAAAATTGAGGGACATGCTACAATAACCATCAAAGCAAACCTAGGCACCTGATTCTTCAAAATGATGTTGTATCAGGATTCTATAGAAGTCAGTGAGAAAGCTGGGATGAAAATAAAAACAAATGACGCAAGGATATAGGAAGTTACATCACAGTAGCGACCCTTGCTAGAACGCGCCGAATTTGACTCCGTTTGGAAGTAAAAAAGAAAGAAAGACTGGGTGTTCCTTGGCCCGTGGCCCTATTTGACGGGGGAAAGTGCCTGGTAAGTACTGTATTGACATTATGAGTATAGTGTACGCCCTCAGGCCTCAGGTGGTGGTTGATCCGTTTTATGAGAATGACATCATCAGCAACAACTCCGTGAGCAGCGCAATGAAACAACGGATTTTTCAAACTCCGTACACCAATAGTGGACAAGCGGTGGAGCTGGGTCATGCAGATGGTTTGCCATCATGGTTCTTTTCCATCTCACCCAGTCTGCTGGTTACCCTTATGCCATTGCTCACTGTCGGAGACGGGGAACAAGGAAGGAGAGAACGCCACTTTATGAGCGCTCATAAGGCTAAACCTGCACCCGGTCTGTTCCAACTGTAATTTGAATTTTACCCCCCCCCCCCAAACGATTCAACCACCAAGCCAAGCTTTTCTCTCACCAATCGATAAACATATCTTTTTTTTTTTTTTGTTGCTTAGTTTCCACCCCTCCTCCACGCTCCACATTCTCTGAGAACCCACAGCTGTCCGTTTCGGACAACATATAGTTCCGGGAGAGTGGTACCCATTTTTATGATACAGGCAATCCTTTTACTCCCCTGATCAATTTCATTTCAACCAGAAAATGAGGACCCGTATCTTCGAGAAAAACGGGTCAAAGGACAATGTCATCGTCACTGTAGACGATGGGAGAGATACACCAAGCACCGACACTGGTCCTGATAAGACGCATAGAAAGCTCAAGGTTAGTTCGATTCTTTGTCAGCTAGTCATGCACGGGTGCCAGATTCTCTTCAGAATCGTCATATCCAACTAATTGGTTTTGGGGGCAAGAGGTCTCTATTAACTACAAGAGGGTCTCAAGTGACGCCATTTTTCAGGTGCAATCGGCACGGCCCTTTTTGTGCAAATAGGTACTGCCCTGACCAAGGGGGGTCCTGGTGGGTGTTCCAGGTTATTGAGCTTAGTTAGGCCCCTCACCTGATATTCCCTGTAGGTAGTTTGTTCCTGGCATTCACAATATGGTGCTCCTTCATCATCGCCATCAATAACTGTCTAGGTGAGAGTGTTTCGTGTTCTGTTGTATTGATAGTATTCATAATTGTCCCCTAGCTGAGATGGTAACATGGATGCCAATCTCTTCACCATTTGTCAGTCTCATTCCCTCATCTTCTCACCTTGCTTCATTTCATCATTTCTTTAGGTTAGGTTCGCAGACCACTTCGTGGACCCTGCGTTCGGTTTCTGCACAGGCTTCAATTACTTCATTTTTGAAGTGGCACTCGTAACTTTTGAGATAGTCGCTGTCAACGTTGTCATCAAATTCTGGTCGGACCATATACCCGTTGCGGTAGTCATTGTGGTTGTACTCGTGTGTTACGCGTAGGTGCACCTCCTTAAATGACATTCGCGTTCATTTGAGAACACTTGGGCGGATACTGTAGATGTCTAAACTTTTTCGCGGTGCGTTACTATGGCGGTAGGGTTTGCTTTTATCTGCCTTGATAGTTGATTCGTGTTGAACTTGCCAACAAGAATCCGAGTTTTGGCTTGCAATCGGGAAGGTTACCCTCGCAACTGGACTTATTATTTTCACTTTCATTACAATGGTTGGTGGTAATCCGCTACGTGATGTCTACGGCTTCAGATACTGGAATCGTGGGTGGAATTTCCCCATCTTTTATTTCATGTTCCAATGTAGATTATCACAGCGGCAAGAGTCCCAGGTGCACCATTTGCAGAGTACATCGAAACCGGCTCTTTAGGGCGCTTCCTAGGATTTCTAGCGTGCCTTATTCAGGCTGCATTTACTATGGCAGGTGATTGATTTCCAAAATCTGCATGCAACTGAATGTTAATATCCACCCACCGGCACTAGGCCCCGAATATGTCTCAATGACGGCTGGTGAAGCCGAAATGCCAAGGAGAACCCTTCCCCCTGCCTTCCGCAGCGTCATCTACCGACTCACGATCTTCTTCGTTGTTGGCTCGCTCTGCGTTGGTGTCGTTGTTCCCTACTCGGATCCCGACCTCGTGCACGCCATCTCGAATGCAAGGCCGGGCGCGGGCGCCTCTCCATACGTGATTGCGATGGACCACTTGCACATCCCTATACTACCGCACTTTGTGAATGCGCTCGTCTTGACCGCAGTCTTCTCGGCGGGAAATAGCTACGCGTACTGTGCGAGCCGGACGCTGTACGGGCTTGCGCTAGAAGGAAAGATGCCTAGGGTCTTGACTAAATGTACCCGGCTTGGTGTCCCTGTATATTGTGTAGGACTCACACTTGGGATCTCGTTACTCTGTAAGCTTTTTTTTGACAATGAAGCGACTGGGTGGCTGCCAGCTCTCCGCAGCCTTGAGACACTTCTCTTTTTTGACGTAAACTTTGTTTCTGATGTTATTCTTGTTAGCCTTCTTGCAAGTCTCGAATGGTACTGCGGTAGTGCTGCAGTGGTAGGTGTAACCATGCCACGGTTAGATTCTACGTCGATTAAATCTTACTTGAGGTTCGTGAATCTGGCGACAGCATCCCAGCTGCTCAACTTTGCAACCATTTGTTACTCATACATCCGGTTCTACCAAGTAAGTTAGACCTGGGCAAGTGTATCACCTCGTCTTTTCATAATCCCATCCCATTTCTAGGCACTCAAGGCTCAAGGAATCGACCGGAACACGCTGCCATACAAAAGCAAGTGGCAGCCCTTCTGCGGGTATAGAGACCTTTTCGTCTTACTGTTGCATCTTATCCACACTCCCAAACAGGTACTACGGCTGTTGTGGGTCGATAGTAATGGCACTGGTGGGGGGATACACCGTATTCTTGCCAGGTAGATGGGATGTCCCGACGTTTTTCTTTTCGTACACGATGATCGGCGTCTTACCTGTACTGTTCGTGTTCTGGAAGGTATTCAAGAAGACAGAGGTGAGTTTCCCCTTATTCAGCAGACTGGAAGTTGATCACTTTAGCAGTGGAGGAAACTAGAGGAGATAGATTTCTTCGAAGCGGAGCGGCTAAGGGTGGACGAGTACGAGCAGGCATCCAGGGCCTCTATTTAGTATCACTCACGAGAACATCTCTGATGGAAGTATTTCACACATAATCTATTTTTTCCATCCTCTTGTTTCCTTACACAGGCCAAGCTTCCACAATTTAGGGCGAACAGATTTAAAGTGAGGGTTACTTATACAATTTGCAGGGCGAATTCTCATTAGGCGGTTGCTGTTGCGGCTGGCGGTGGGTTTGCCGAGGTACGTCCTTCCGTGCGCACATCGTAACCATAACCCTGGCCAGCAACATTATTGGGACCCTCATAATGCAACTTGGACAAGTCGTAGTTGCCTAAAAGTCATAGATAATTAGCATGAAGCCTGTTTGTGCAACAAAAAGACCATACCAATGAAGTGCCATCCATCTTGTTTGACATGGTAGAGGTTGCAAGTATTGCCGGAGAAGGCATCACGGTGCCCAGCAGCATAGATACTACGCCTTCCCAGCTCCTGGGCCTCTTCGTCTGTTAGATCCCAGTGATAACCTTGGTCAAGAACACCATAGGCAAAGGTGCTCCCTGAACCGACGGAGAAGAGATCGCCTTTAAGTCGCGTCCCATCTGAGTCAACATAAAAGATGCATGGTCCCTAGAGTGGTAAGTGTTCTAAGAAGCTGCAATGACAGTAACGCAGTAAGAACAGTAAGAAACGTACGGTTTTATCCCAGCCACAAATCATCGTTCCCTGAATATATGCAATATTGATATCAAGTTTGACGATGCTGACCACTCTGATTGCTTACCATACTCAGACCCATACCCTTGTAGCTGTACACAAGGTTACTGAGGTATTTGCTAGCCGCCGAAACTGAAATACGTTCTCGGTTGCGAAGTTCGTGCAGTCTGCAGTGCATTCCAAGATATGTTTCCCAATATTGGCAATCAGCTGTAAGGGGATGTGAGGCAATTTATTATTCTGCTTTGAAATGGGTAAAAAACCTACCAGCACCACCAGCCATAGTTCCTAGTAGGTATGGGTTAATCTCAATAACTTTCTTCACAGTTCCGCTCGCTAAGGACGAGTGTGAGTATCGGTGATAGAGAGATATTATGCGTACCAACCGACATAGCTTCCGGCTGTAGCTCTGGAATCGACAGCGACAATCACGCCTCCCTTGTATCTAAATGCCAGGGTCGTCGTTCCATGCTGGATCTTTATTCTGCAATTGGGATCGGCATGGTCATCAGTGTGCAATCTGAGGAAAGCAGCAGGCTAAGTGTAGAGCAGTTAATCAATGCATTGGAGAACGAAAGAGGTACACACGTCGGGTACAGGGGCGACTGTAAATGATGGTATGCCCTTCGCTAAGCTGCCAAAGCCTGCAGATGAACCCCACATAGCATCAGATAGTTCTTCATCTTCTGCTAGCTGTTGTGCCTTTCTGAGTTTGCTAAGTGGGCTGGTTGTAGAGTATTTCTCTGCAAGGGAGTTCATGGTAGGTCAAGTATGAGGAGATAAGCACCGCTGACGCGGCCGCGTTGTGTGCATACTATTTGAGCATGTTTGGTAGAGTGTCCCCGCGCAGAGTACTGTATTCCCAAATCATCCCCAATCGCATTGTTCATGCTCGGAATATACTCTTTTTTTTTTCATCTCACCATCAACAGTCTCTACTCGTCAACGTAGACCAATGCCTCGACGTATTCGTCGCCTCCTGAAGATTTTCTTGACCTTGACTGGTTTCGGGGGTAGGCTTCACGACAGTCCAATTCCCTCTGATCGTTCTTGTTTGTACTAAACCATTGCTTGAAAAGTTGTTCAATCACATCAAGTTGATTCTTCGAGAACTGCAACGTCTATAGAGGAGAATTTTGAGCATCTGCGCCTCTTGGGTCTTTCTAGATGTTACCCCCATAAATAAAATACTGTGGACTTAAGCTGTCGCCCATAGTGAATGGACGCAAGTCGTCAACTGCGTGTATGTTAATACGGAAACGGGGCAACTCTGCTACATATTCCTCTTTGTGCACAAGTCCTTTATATACCGACGAGGGCATTTCCATGCACATGAGTAAGCCGTATCCTATCTTTTGACAAGTATCCAGGCGTCCTTACCTAAAACATTTCGAAATGTTTACATTGTTGAGCTGAATATCCAATTGAATATATCAAGTATCTCGACTTCTAATCTTTCATGGGCGGTACCCACTCTCGAAGGTATCTATCAACATAGTCCTGTGGTAGCCCTTCTTCCAGACCATCTGCAATTGCCATATTCATCCGATAGATATACTCCTTCGCTATAGTTCCTTTGGTCAACTTTGTCTCATTAACATACACAAGCGCATCAAGGTAGTGGTTTCCTCCATTCTTATGTAGCACCTGTTGATATTCGTTCAGTGGCTCAATGGCAAGCCTTTTCTTGATGTAGTATTTGGGGACACCCTCGTATTTATCCAACTGGGTTTCGTCTGACTGTTGTAATTCGTATAGGAAGCCATACACCACATCACCATTGGAAGGTATGACATTGGCCCAACCGAGATCAGTGATGATCCATCTCCTATCAACTCCGGTAAGGTTCTATGTCAGAAACACGATTAAAATCGAGGCTTCACCAGTCTTGGAGGATGGCAACGCCTATAAATTGGCTGGTAGGGCATCTGCGTCTCATCTGGTCTCTCCAAATGTTGCTCCCATAGCCAAAGTAAATTCGCTTTTGCGTTGCTTTGGCACCGTTCATAATGAAGGGGGTGAGTGAGTTTGCGCCGTGTCTGATGACCCGTGAGACGCAATGGCTCCTGCTACATATATGATAGCTGCCTTCCTATGTACATGAGGCAGTCTATTACAAATGGGTGAGATAATAACATCTCCACAGGGACAGTTTTCGTGGGAGGGAAGTAGAATCTCGTGTGATTCGTCCACCTGCAGTGGTACTTCTTTTAGTAAGGCTAGTTTCATTTGCTCACATGCGTTCTTATTAGGGACGGACATCAGCTACATTCGTTATTGTGCGCATCTCAAACAGCTATTGTTTAATGAAAAGCAACTAGCTCTCTAAAATTGGTACCCACTTTCCAATGTATTTATCAATGTATTCCGGTGGTATTCCTTCCCCAAGAGCATCGGCGATTGCCAACCTCATTCTGCCTATATATTCTTCCCTAATGTCACCTTCATCGGTCCTCTCTACGTCAACGTAGACAAGTGCGTTAAGGTGCTCTTCTTTAGTACCCAAGTCGGATCCATCCGTCGTAGGATTGGGTCTCGTTAGTAAACTTACAGGGAGTATTTTCTTGCCATAAATATGAGGGAAACCCTCATATCTATTCAGTTTGGCTTCATCAGCCTGACTCAGGGTGTACAAGAATCCATACACCACGTTTTGAGTCCCTTTGGAAGAAATAACATTGGCAACCCCGCGCACATTAATGATCCATCGCCTATTATCAACCTGTATAAACATATTTGATTCGAATTCACATCAGGCAGCATACCATTTCTCGAGGATGCCAACGCCAATGAAGTCTGATTCTTTGCATCTACGCCTCATCTGCTCCTTCCAGATGTTGCTCCCATAAGCGAAATAGATGCGCTGTTGTTCGGTGCTCATATTTCTTGTAATAGACGATGTATAGCAGTGTTTATTATGTCGGTGATATGTGGAAACGGGGGCGGTAGTAGTGGATGTTGATGAGATAGGGATCAGACGCCCAATGGTTCATTTATCAATGTGCTTCCCATTGTCCATCAGTCGACCAAGTTAGGTATCATATCACGAGCGTTACAAAAAAAAACTAATTGCTTAGTGGTGTCACCCATTCCCGAAGGTATCCATCAATATAATCCAGCGGTATTCCCTCCCTCAGACCATCCGCAATAGCCATATTCATACGGTATATGTACTCCGTCTTAATTGTCCCTTTAACCACCCGCTCCACGTCAACATATACAAGCGCATCAAGGTATCCTTTGTCACTCATGCCATCGAGTGTGAGTCCGGGTGGCTTTAATAATTTAATTGGCAGTGTCTTCTTGATATAATGATTTGGGACGTCCTCGTATTTATCCAGTTCCTCCTCATCAGACTGGCTCAGCTCGTAGAGGGACCCATATACCACGTCCTCTTGGGAAGGAACGACGTTACCAGATCCACGGGTATTAATGATCCATCGCCTATAAGCACCATATTTGAACATCTCCTGTCTGAGGACAAGCTTTATTCAGACTTTACCAGTCAGCGAGGATGCCAATGCCAATAAAGGTGGATTGTGGGCATCTTCGGCTCATCTGGTCTCTCCATATGTTACTTCCATAGCCAAAGTAGATTGTTCTTTGATCGCCCATGATGGTGATAAGCAGCTAAAGCCCTAAAGCAGCTTCTCGATAACTATATCGGGAATTGATATTGATGACGTAACATTGGCTATTAGTAAGCGAAGAAACAAAATACTATATTAGCATAGTCCATTAGTTGATAGTAAATAACTGATCTGTAGAGTCAATATCTAAGAAAAGTCCTTTCAAGGTAGTCGGCTCCTGCATCAATTAGCGTCCAGCTTAAACCAAACCTCCGCCGAGGCCTCTCCTGTACCCTCTGGTGATCGTCCACCCTCTCCCATACCCCATATCCCACCCTTAAATGCCAGCCCTTCCCCTTCCTGTCCCGGGTTAACCCATTCAACTTCGTAACCAGCGTCTAATCCAGTCAGGACTGAGCCTTCGCTCCCATATCCTTCTTCCTCCCGCACTTCCTTGTTCGTCCATAGCATAGAAACATTGAAAATGTTCTTGTCGAAGTGTGTCAAGCGAAAGTGTGTGGTGGTGAAGGAACTGAATGGTATAATAAACGTTGGTATATTGGGGTCAGAAGCAGCGGTGATTAGTTTGGCATTCGAGCTATTGAGTAGGTTGGCGCATAAAGAGGAGGAATTATGCGTTCCACCAACGTAACAGGGTTGTATGGTTCCGTAGGCCGGATGACTATATGACTTCTCTAGGCTCTCAAGGGGTGCACTGGGCGGCTGGACATTTGCAGGACGGGGTAGTTTGGTTTCATAAGCAGCATTGTACGCCTTGGTTGCATTTTGATACCTGGCAATCGTTGAACTAAGTCAAGGCAACACTATCCACGCGCAAGAAATACACTACCTTGTGTCCCAGTCAATTTTAGGTAATCCAAAGATCTCGTCAGTGATTCTCCACTTCAGTGCCTCGATCATTGGGTAGGCCTGATCATCGTTGGACAACACCACGATCGCCAAATCGTCATATGGATAGCGGGCAACTTGCGTTCGGTAGCCAGGGACAGAACCACCATGCTCGATGATTTCGTGTCCTCTATAGCTATATCTCATCTGTCCATGACCATACACTATGGGACTCTGTACTGAACAATTAATAATTGCCCGGGGGAGAGCCTTAAAGACACAGACCAGTTCTGGGTACGATGCTCTACTTTGGTATATGGTCATACCTGTTGCGACGTGTTCTACAACTGCTTCAGGAACGACCACCTCGTTTGTCTCTGGGTGGCGACCATTGTTGAGTAGCATTGATGCCCAGATGGACTATTCCACAGTCAGGTCATGAAGGTACAGTCCAAAATTTTAAGAGCTCACCAGATCTCGAGCTGAGCTTATTACTCCGCCAGCTCCTGCCAGATTACTTTCTGTTCCATTTCTCATAACATAGGGCACAACAGCTGTGCGTGTGCCTCTAATCCCTTTTGTCAGGTCGCGCAAAGACCATTGGAATCCGTCAGCGAATTTGCCACTGGATTCTGCATCCTTCACAGAATACGTGGAAGATGTCATATTTAGGGGATCGAACAAGTGCTGAGCAATATATGACTCGTAGGACTGATTCAATAGCACCGGTGGGAGCAGAGTCAAGCACTCGTACATCAGATTGTTATACTGGAATGTCTCTCGAAATTCTGTGGACGGCCGTAGATATTTCAAAGTAGCAACCTACAGACCGCAATCTTGAGTGAAAAAGACTTCATGAGCAAAATTAGTACTCACCATCTCGGCTTTTCTACCAGGTCGAGAACTGATTAAAAAATCGTGACGAGGCAAGCCTGTTCGGTGTGATAGCATATCCTGGATGGCCGTTCCTTTGCTTGCCTCTTCGTCCATAAGGCCCCACTCGGGTAATACGTCTTGAGCCTTGGTAGTCCACTCCAGATTCCTGCCACGCTCATTAGCAAGGGTTTCATTCGAAATCAGAAGTCCCGCGGAGAATGACAAAAACAGCTTGCTGTTGGAAGCAATGGCGAACAGTGTATCTGGTGTCATGGGAGTTCCATCATCTTTGGCAACACCGTAGGAACCAAATTCGCGGCGCCATCCACCGGGAACCTTACTGTCTCGTTGTACAACGGCAACAGCAAAACCGGAAGAGTTCCAAGTTGCTAGCAGAGAGTTGGCGAACGCGTCGATATCTGGAGTTATCAATACGCGCTCTGATGGGGGCTCATCGCGAGAAGGAAGTCTGGCGGCATATGAAATGCAAGAGGCATAAAGGAGTGCAAGAAATATAAGAGAAGAGTTGATGGAGGCCATGCCAGATACTCGAGAACAAGATGCATTGGACAGACTAGTGGTATTTATAGTGAAAGTTGAAAAGACTATCAAGTATAGTTTGCCTAATTAGCCTTAGCTGCGCAATCAAGGAAGTAACACACCCTCCTTGGCGGTCTTGTATCGTCATAGGGATTCAAATTTATCCTATGGTTTCTGCCTCGCCCAGCAAACTGCAATAGACCCTATTCGACTGCCATGCCGCAAACCACACGGCCACTTCGGCAAACATGTGCTGAAAGCCGTTGTCATCACATCCATTACCAGATCATGCCTTTTATAGGACGTCCCTGACAAAGCCAAGCGTGCCTAACGATGAAGCAAGCAACTCCAGCACCCGGTGGCTTTCTGTTTGCTGTACTGACGCTAATTTCTCTAGCCTTGTCCGCAGTTCAGAATTCGAAATCAAAACTTCGGCATGCGTACGCAGGAATACACTTTGAAAAGCTTGAACAGCCTCAAAGTCCCGGTGTGACAATAATCGTTGCGTTAGCGCATTCAAAAATGCATCCATACCATCCATCGACACCAAAGTACGGATCTCCAAGTCCAACGCAGCGGGGGAGAGCGTCTTGGCGTAGTTGAAAAAATTGTTGTCTACAGTTGCGGGAAATCAGCAAACTTCGAGGGTATATATTTCATAGACCAAACACGCACATGAACCATTAATATCTTCGGCGAGAAGATTTTTGTAGAAGACGCTTTCCACATGGGGAGTCAAGTTTTCCAATCGCCGAGTGTCATTATTATTATCATCTTTGATTTCCTTGGGTTCTACAGCAAATCGTGTTTCAACTCCTGGTAGAGTCGGTAGGAAGAAGGGGGCTTTTTCGGGGGCTTTAGGAGCCTCTTTGGGTTTATTACGTTGCTGAGCAAAATTTAAATATCCGAGCTTCGCAGCAGGAGGTAAGACGTACATATATCACTTCGAGATTTAACAAGGTTTGCCATCGCGAGCGTGGCAAAAGTGTAAGCGTTACAAGTTCACCATCAAGTTGCGGAGGAGTAGAGAATACGTCGATAGGTGCATCCTGCATTGTTAGGGCTGAGAGTCCTTCCAGAACTATGGAAGACAGAATTAAGCATTTCGAGAGGTCATGAGTAGTGTTACACCTGCCATTATCGTCTGTTGCATTTTGCATTGATGGCAAGCCAATCTCTTCGATATCACTCTCTGACACGGTCTGGAATGCTACCTCGGCAAATTGGGCGCGATTGGCCCTAAATATGGTTTTAGCGTATTGAATGTTGAGATTCCGTCAACTTACCACAAATACACGCCAACACTATCCATGTGTGCCGTGGCTAAAAAGTCATTGGTGGGTGAAAATGAGATGCTTGTAGCAATGTTTGATGTTTTGAATGCGTCTATAAGACGTCCAGTTGGGATGTCGAAGGTTCGAATAATCGAGTCAAGGGATGATGCTATGAGCCACCTTGAGTCTGAAGAAAATGCCTAGTGAGATGGTAACGTCAATAATGTTCGGGCGAATGATTGATTGCACTCACAATGTCTAGAACGCGGCCCCGGAACCCTCCAAATTCTCGAACCACCCTTTTTGTTTCAATATCGATAACTCTAACAACCATATCATCACATACAACGGCCAGTAGACCACTATCACGATTCAGAGTTATTGATACAACTGCAGATGGTAATGCAAGTGAGTGTTCCAGTTTTGTTGTCTGGAAGTCGAAGAACTTTAGATGAAAGACTGAGTACAAGAAAGCCACAGGATTAGAGAAAATGATGCCTACGTTCAGTGTACCATCTAGCGTGCTAGCAATGAGTACCCTATTCAGGGCATCTGTAGCGATTCCTGTAATTGTTCGCTCTTTCCCTTTATTCCCGGAATTATCGAGGCGGGTCGCTGCTTCCTCGGGACACGGTCCCACATCATACTTCTTTCGTTTGATACCAGATTGCATATTCCACAGGTGGATCAAACCGGTAGATGAACCTGCAATACCGAAGTTGCCACACGCTGTGACACAAACGGCCTACAAACATGTGAACATTTCCCTGCGGTTAATTCGTGTGTATACCAACCTTGACGTCACCTAGAGGATGTCGCACTTTGCTTTTACCCTTCGAACCTTTGTTCCTCATGACTGTATCGGAAAATTCAAAGGTGTGCCTTCCAAGTCTTTTGTTGAGCATTGTCCACGTCCGGGCGGATGGACCATCTGTATGTGCAGTGAGGATATCATCCCAATCTTTTGTTCTAGTGGATGAATATGCTATTGATGTGACAGGAGGGAACTTGAGTGATGCAAGCGGGATGGAAAGTGATGTTGCTTTCTTCGCAAGGGAACCTAGATTTGTGTTAGTTACTACAACACCCGAGGTAATTGAAAATACCTTGAGATAGTTCGAAAGAGCGTGAGTCCCTTACAACAGATGTGCACCGGAGACTACGATCCCTGGAAGCCGTTAGCAGCTGCTTTCCGTCATCTCCATAATATCGAATAAGATGAGGAGGGGTTTGATGACCAGAACGATACTTGAGCAGGCGTGGCGGTGTTGTTGGGGATTCAAAGAACCATTGCTGAAAAAGGACATGAGTAGTTAACAAGACCCAGATCGCAATCGCACCTTAACACTGTTGTCCTCGCCAGAAGTAATGAGAACTGGCTGTCCAGGAATCCATTCGATGGAGCTTATCGCACCATCATGGGCCCCTCGGATCATATGCAGAAGTCTTCCGCCTTCGTTGAGATCCCATAAGGCTATATGGCCAACAGCGGATGCTGAGGCAAGAATTGGTTGACCATCTAAGGGAGATGAATGGGATACCTTATGCCATCACGTGTGATAAACTTACCACTTCTAAAACCAAGAGCCCTGATCCCTCCGCCTTCCATGAACATCCGCATCATTTTTTCGTCTGCCCGTATGTCATACATCACAATATTCCCAGAGGCGAAGCCAATACCAACAACATCAATGGCAGGAGATTGAGTAAGAGCTGTGATTGCATTTCCTGGTTCGGTCGAACGTGCTGAGGGAAGGGAGAGCAAGCTAGCCATTGGAAACTTGTAGATGCACGTTCTGGAGAAAGTGTCGTCAATGAGGATTCGAAGAGTAGGCATATTACTTGAACGGACTGAGAACGTATATTCCATAGTTGCATACTTCCTTGACTACTTGCGACTAACACCTTGTTAACATAAGTCGCAGGATGAAGGATGGTGGTTGCGGTGAATTCGGGATCAAAGTCAATAGACGAATCCAAATCTAGTTCATTGTCAGTGGTACTGAAGTTGACGAAGAAGACGAGCATGTTTTTACCTCCTGTAGTTGTACTCCAAACAAACATCCGACTACCATCGTCAGTCAATGCAAGAAGCTGTGTGCCGAAAATAGCCATGAAAGACAATGGCAATTCTAACGGGTTGGTAATTCGCAGAACCTAACAGCAGCCAATCTCAGGGGGGCCAAATAATATTAGTGCTAAGAGCCTTACGTACTTCTTTTCCTCTGATATACTTGATCGCATGTGGTCCAGAGGTTGCCCAAACAGCATTACCATCCATCACAAGGTAAGTTATTAATTCGGGAGCATCAGGCCCTATATCATTTGTTGAGGAAGTCTTGTTGTAAACGCTTGTAGGACAAATTCCACATACCAACAAATAACAGAGTCATTTTCCCCCCTTCCCACAGAGCCCAGGACCTACCCAGACAAGTCAATATGTGAATACGAGGACCGTCCGTTGCTCCTTTGTGTGAACGCGTCTGCAACACGAATGGGATATGATTTGTTATAATCCCAAGGGCGCGGAATGGGACAAACAGCCGTGGTTCCCTGACTGTTCTGGTTGAATTCGAAGTATCATCTGGCCTTTGTCGCTTTCTGGGGGGATACTGCATGGTGTCATCTAGTTCGGTGATGGAAATGCCCATCCTGTCTGTCCACCAGAGGGGCTCACGGAATACAAATTTCTTGGGCAGAGTCACGTGTTTGTTAGATGTTGAAGATAAGATTAGATAGAGCAACGGCATCAAGACATAATCAAGCTTGCGTTGTCGCAAAAACCGAAATAACTTTGGTTCCAAATCACACTTCACCAGTCGCACATGTCCCGCTTCCATCCCCCTTACTCATGTCTCTCCCACCACAAAACGTCTCTGCCCTATCTCCCGCCCCAGCACATGTAGAAGCCTTCGTTCTACCTGAAGAACCCAATCATGTGCCAGTGATAGAAGACACCACCAGTGAACCTGCATCCTCCACTGTTAGACTTCCGTGGTGGAGAACTCCGTCTCCTTGGTGGTAGGTGTACATCAATTGAGTTTTCAGCAGGGAGTTTCTGATCGTTCTCGAGGCTACTTGGCATCATGCCATTCTCCGCAATAGCAATGTCTGCAACGATTGCTCCTCGAATAGAGATATACACTAGACTGGCATGCAAGGTTCACAAGCCGGACATTTACAACGAGCATTCACTCCAGCTCGTACTGAAATTGTTCCCTTTTCTCGGTTCTGACATGCTCACCAAACCCGACATTTCTATGCCATATCTACACGAGGTAAATTTGATCACTCCAGCTCTGAATATAATTGCGGAAGGTTCCCCACATGGAACAAAACAATGCGCAACAGATCCGGTAGTTCAGGCTGCTGTTGCAAAACTTATTACTGGTGAGCGTGATTGTCTATGCTCTCTGTAGACCAATATATCTATGCAACATCAAATGTATAAATCTTTGGTGTTCCATCCTTTCAGTCATATCCGTATCAATGGGTATCTTAAGCTGCCTTACAACGGCTTGGTGGGGTGCTGTGAGTCATACCCCAAATGAAAAAGATAGCTTCCGTAACCTCTCCCCAGTTTTCCGATAGATATGGCCGCATGACTGTTTTAGGGATATCAGTCATTGGTCTCTTAATAACAGACCTTCTCTTTATCCTTGTGACATTGTATACAGAAAACTTTCCTGGAGGATATTGGTTTCTTGTCATCGGCCCACTTATTGAGGGCATACTTGGTGGTAAGATACTATAAACACCTTCTAGGGTATGTCACAAATCTCTATTAGGGATGTCAGGGGCAGCGGCGGCAACACACGCTTACTTTGCAGACACGACGACAGATGAGAACCGGTACTACTTCCGGATATTTTGCAGTGTGATTACTGATTCAACATACTAAGTTCTTGGATATTTTCAATGAATCTTGGCCTGCTCTACACTGGCTTTGCTGTTGGTCCTACTTTCGGGAGCTTGCTCATCCATCTCACTGGTCACACACTCTCCGTCTTCTATGTTGCAACTTGCACACATCTTGTATATGCCATAATCGTCTGGTTCTTTGCTCCGGAGTCCCTGTCAAAGAAGCAAATGCAAGAGTCGAGGGCTAAGTATCGACGTGACCTTGAACCTAGCAGAAGTTCCACTGAACAATTAACCCAATTGATCAAAGTCATGCTCTTGGTTAGGAAATCATTCCGTTTCCTTAGTCCTCTTTCTATCTTCATTCCAACAATAGAAGAAGTCAATGGTAACCCAATTAAGAAGTGGAGACGAAATTGGAACTTGGCCCTTGTTGCTGTTAGCTATGGGCTTGCACTTTCAATTCTGGTGTGTTATCCTAGTTTTTGAGGGTTTGGTGAATGGACTAAGATTGGTCAATAGGGTTCATATAGCTACAAATTTCAGTTCGCTGCGTCGGCCTTTGGCTGGACATCTGAGACAGTAAGTCTGTCAGTAAGTAAGTGAAGAAATCCACGAAATATTTTACTAGCTCGGCTACTGGATTAGCGTTGTCGCCACAGCTCGTGCCATATTCCTGACAGTTCTTTTACCAAGTAAGTTGGATTGTCTGGTTCCTAGTAGTAGCTAAATTATAGCAAGCTATTATAAACTTCCTCAAGCCCAAACAAAGATTGATCGAGCATTCTGGACACCCATCTGAAGAAGAGCCACTGCTATCTGGTTCCTCACAGACCTCGACTTCCCTTCGCCTGCGACATTCCCCCTTGTTTGATCTCAACGTCGCTCGTTCGTCACTCACCATAGACATTCTCTCATTCACCTGCACTGGCTTGTTCCCAACAACATTGCCATTCATTTTCTTTAGTATTTTTGGAGCCGCAGGTGTTGGTTTTGTACCTGCCATCCAGACAGTAGCGCTGGCATTATACACGAGAAACAATGGAACTGAATCCGGTCGCCTATTCGGTGCACTGAGTGTGGTGCAGGCCTTGTGGTTCGTAACTTATTAGTTTCAAGTGCTCACTCATTGAGGATGTTTGAAGCTCATCAATACTTGGGCCGTCAATGTATGGAGCTGTATATATGACAACTGTTTCGTGGTTCCCACAGGCGATATTTTTTGTCTGCTCATTGACTCACTTGATCTCACTTGTTTGTTTGAGCATGGTTCGTACACCGGAGAATGCACCATTGAATAGCTTTGGTGAAACTGGAGATGCAGAGGAACCAGGCGCGTTGTCAAGTCAAACTTGAATAGATAAAAACAACAGGCTTCACGAATGCAAATGTCGAAAGGAGCACTTATGATTTGCCTTGCACGTAAATATCATACAGTAACAATTGATAAGTCAAACACGCATGAACTTCGGGGAGGGTAGTTTTTATTTCGTGACCGATGTTGTCTATGCCTTTTATAAGACTGGTACCACTCAACCAATTAGCCCTAACCATATTTGGCTATTCGATTTACTGATGGGCTACACATGGTCTTCTAAAAGTACCTCAGGCTACACTTTTTGTTACTCCATATCTTTTCCCCCGTCTGAGAGTATTCTTCCCGTCAGATAAGCCATGGAGGAGCTCGGTCTATCCTTCTGTTCTCGTCATCTAGGTGAACCAACACAAACTACAGTAGTAAGATGTCCATGGTGGAAGACACCTTCTCCTTGGTGGTGAGGACGCTTTGGTACAAAGCTCTATCTCTATGCATTGATCTCATAATACTAGGCTACTCTCAGCTATATTTGTCTCAGCAATAGCATGGTCTGCACCGGCCGCACCCCGAATAGAAGTGTATACTACGTTAGCATGCAAGATACACAGGCCAGATATTTATAACGAGACCTTTCCTCTCCTTTGGAATACAGGAGAGCTACTGCACCACGCTGATTTAGCAGGACGTCCTGCTGCCAACAGAGAAAGAAGTGGTATCTTTTACTCATTTCGCGATTTGACTATGGTAGCTTCAAGTATTCGAACATCTCTGGATAAGTCATCGACGGGACCAAATCGATGCGCTGCTGATCCTCTTATTCAGGCTACTGTCGCCAAGTTTACAGCAGGTGAGTATGTTTCTTCATCATTTTTGTCCTTAGAATGCATTTATTTCTATCATCTTTCATCATTGTGCCTCGGGAATCACTGATATCATCTTCCTCAAGCCATGTTTGCATCCACAGGTATCTTAGGGTGTCTTACAACCGCATGGTGGGGTGCTGTAAGTGTGTCAGACGTCTCAATGAATGATTCTTATGTCTTCATTGCAGCTCTCTGACAGATATGGGCGCACAAGACTTCTAGCGATCACGAATATTGGTCGCCTATTCTCGGATGTTCTGCTAATTTCCGTGGCAGTATATATAGAGAGATTTCCTGGTGGTTATTGGTTCCTACTTGTGGGTGCAATATTGGAGGGCATACTCGGGGGTAAGATGGCATACTGAACCCCTATTAATATGTAATATCTGATTCATTCTCAGGGATGTCAATGATAGTGGCCGCAGAGTGTGCTTATTTTGCAGATACTACAACAGAGGAGAGCCGGTAATAAACTTTAATGTGTCCATCCAGTTTGACACTTGATAATTGTATTATTTCTAGTCCTCGTATATTTGCACTGAGTCACGGTTTTCTGGACATTGGCACAGCTGTTGGCCCCGTCTTTGGAAGCTTGCTCATCCGTCTCACTCAACATACACTTTCTGTGTTCTACTTGTCTGCTTGCATACACCTGACGTATGCAATTTATGGCTGGTTTGTCATGCCAGAATCACTGTCAAATGAGCGAATGATGGAATCGAGAAAGAAATATTTACGTGAAATTGGTCACAGCGAGGACAGTACTCCAAGTGGACTGTCCGGCCGATCCTCTTTCCTTTCCAAAACCGTACAACGCTTCTTTAGCCCGTTATTCATATTCATCCCAAAAATTAAAGGCGGCCATCCACCACTAAAAGCAAGACGGGATTGGGGCCTGGCGTTCGTGGCCCTCAGCTATGGAGTTGCCTTTTCGCTTGTGGTGAGCCTCAGCAGACAATGTCATCCTTACAATGGTTGCGCTAAGCGGATGTGTTCATAGGGGTGCCATGGTTATAAGATCCAGTACATCGTGTCAACTTTTGGTTGGGATTCTGTGACTGTAAGCCTAGTAGATAGTGGTGATAAAGATTTTTAACATAACGTTCTCAGGTCGGTTATTGGCTCAGCTCTTACTTTGCAACGCGTGCTACCATGTTGATCATTGTTTTACCAAGTGAGTAAAACTTCCTCCAAGCTCAAGCGCTTACTGAAGCTGTTACAAGTTATCTTTCACATTTTCAGACACAAACCAGCAGCAATTGAAAGTCGGAGACAACGACCTGAAGAAGAGCCACTCCTGTCCGGTACTTCGCAAAGTACGGCCTCAAAGGAGGCGAATTCTCCATCTGTGAACGTCATTACTGCCCGCTGTTCGCTTGTTATTGAAGCACTCGCCTACATCTGCATAGGCCTTTCCAAAACGACATTCGCATTCGTAGCGTTTAGCTTATTAGGATCTACAGGGGTCGGTTTCTTTCCCGCTATTCAAACCATCGCGTTGTCGATGTACACAAAAAGCGGCGGGACTGAATCCGGCCGTCTCTTTGGTGCACTGAATGTTATACGCGCATTATGGTTAGTAGCTCACCACTTGTCAAAACCCACTCCTTTTCACTGAATCCTTGTTCAGCACGGATATCATTGGGCCGGGAATCTATGGATTCATATATGTTACGACCGTTGCGTGGTTCCCACAGGGTATCTTCTTTGCGTTTGCAGCAGCAATGTTTGTGTCACTTCTTTGTTTAATCATAGCGCGTTCGTCAAAATATGTATCATCAGAAGAATCTGCCGGCGACGCAGTCACAGTAGATTAATATTCGAATTGGATCATTGATAATGATGACTGTAGTATCCATGTTGATGTCGTGCTTTCCGAATAATGACCATTGATAACTTTACAACTACAAGTGTTTCAAAATGTAACAAGAATACGAGAAAAAACAATCAGAATCACTCACCGCTGTGATGTTGCCCTGAGTAAGAAGGTAAGGAAAATGAAGGAAAATAAATATTGAGACCCGTAGGTCTACCACTCCGGAAAAGCGTGTCATCCTTGTGCAGGGGCCATGCTAATCTTCTCTGTATCGTTCCAATTTTTTCGTATGTCACCCCGAAGGGGACATATACATATGCAAACAAAACGAGGGCGTGAATAGGATTCTGAATTTTGTACAGTTGGCGGGGTTTGTTCCCACACTCACGGGAACGTCGGCTATCAAAGTCTGAACCGAGTTTGTAATCAAACAAAGAAATGGTCACATTGATTATAACAAGCTGTCAATTTGCACCCAAGGTTGCAAACACTCACCACAAACTGGGGGAGATACTGGAAGTTGGGGTG
Organism: Amanita thiersii Skay4041; assembly: GCA_002554575.1. Classification (NCBI taxonomy): domain Eukaryota; kingdom Fungi; phylum Basidiomycota; class Agaricomycetes; order Agaricales; family Amanitaceae; genus Amanita; species Amanita thiersii. Next base: position 258,360 of record KZ301985.1, read on the forward strand.
AACATCACAACTGTAAGTATCTACCCCAGTTTGTAGGTGAGTGTTATACAACCTTTGGATGCAAATTTACAGCTTGCTGGGGGTGCTGCCCCAAGACCCCCATACACATACCACAATTCAGTGTTTAATCTGTGTACCATGATTTAGTATATATTTTATTCTGTGTTGAAATTATATGCTCAGAAATAATTGAAGACATCTGTCAATAAAGCAGATATTGAATCATTGATTAGATAGTGAGAATGATGATGCTCTTGTTCTGTCATAAGCAGAATCAAACTATTACAAGATCATCATTACTCATGATTGACATGACATGAGACCTATGACACAGTTGACATGACATGAGAATGGAACTGTCCAACAGACTATTTGTCGAAATTATACGCTCACAAATAATTGAAGACATCTGTCAATAAAGCAGATATTGAATCATTGATTAGATAGCGAGAATGATGACGCTCTTGTTCTGTGATAAGCAGAATCAAGTCATCATGACTCATCATTGCTATGACATGAGACCAATGACACAGC